>OW388295.1:66667866-67267866 GCA_936450465.1 Gibbula magus | reverse complement strand
GGTAGACAAAACATAGTTTAAACTGCATAACTTCATAAAGCATAATGCGAGGGTTTAGTGTAGAAAGGTACCAAGTGCATATTTCCTCATTTTTAGAAAATCGCGTTTTTAGTTTTCAATGTTCATATCTCTTGCACTGTAAATGTTGATATAATCACTTCATGGATTTTAAATGAAGGTGGCTTTCAAGTATAACATGCCTTATTGTCTCAAATACAACCATAATTTCTTGATTATGTTAATTATTGCAGATGGTACCGCCATTTTGTTCAATCACTTGGATCAAGTGGCTCTTGGTCCCTTTCTGCACTGACATTTTAGTTCAACTTGGTTCCTTTTTGCACAAAAGATTTCTGAGTTATTTACTTGGTACCTTTTTACATGATTTAATATTTCAGTGGTTACTAAAGATATAGTCTCCACAGTTTTACACAACATGCAGAACATAGAAGCAATCAATAATATCTATTTTTAAAAAGTGAAAATGTGCCAAAAATGCACTTGATTCCTTTCTGCACCAAGTCCACTTTTTAATGAACGGGAATACGTTCGTGATTTAATGTGACTATTCACTATATATACACTTGGATATTAATTAAGCAACACCCTAGTCTGTAAACTGAAATTTGTTGCTATGGTAATGTTATTGTTGATATAAATTGAATGATTTTATCACCCCAGACATGACAACTGCTTATTTATTGACTAATTCTTTGAAATAACAATCCACCATATGAACAATTTGAACAATATGAAAAATGTGATGGTACTGAATTTACACCCAAAATAACTATTGTCCCAGGAGATAAACTACGGTACAAAGTTTAAATTCTTAAAATTGTAATCAAAAGTTTTTATTCTAAGTGGACATTCACGCACATGTTTTTTTCATTCATGATAAGAAGCTAGCCAGACATGTTCAGTCCTTTTTTTAAATAATAATTGAAAAAGTCTACAACCAGACCATCTGTGAATACATTTGTGGTTATTTGAGTTCAATCGGACCAAACACTTCTTCTTGTATTTGTTCATTAAGTCAATTTTAATGAATTTAACAGGTTCGTGTTTTGTGAGTTTGAAGGTTCATACTGCTTATACGAGTGTCATCACTTCCCTTGAAGAATAACTGTAATCACATTACAGCAACAAATATTGACTTTCATTTTCCATTATACACTGGTACATGATTGTTCTACCTTATAATTTCCAGACACGTTGTCTTATACCTTATCAGAAAGATTTTGCTGAAAAAATAATGCGGTGGCGCTTAATCAATTTCTAAGGTTATATATATAGAAATCGGTACAGATGGAAAACAGTTACCATGTATATATAGGCTGACACTTAATCTGCAATGGGAATCATCAGGAATATGTAACTTCCATGATTAAAAGGATTTACATCGCAGGTTGAGGGTAAACTCAAAGCCTTCTTCGACAAGCACATGAACTTCATCCAAGATGGCGCCAAGGCGTTCTCCTACTGGATTGGCTTCTTCCGGCCAGTGATGGCCACTGCCCACCCGGACACGGTCAAGGCCATACTGAGGACAGCGGAACCCAAAGCGAAGGGGGGCGGGGGATACGACTTTCTGGAATCATGGCTCGGTGGGTTGTTACATGTGTCCCCTCACCAACCCCACTCCAAGATATTTGTATTTTGAAGAAAATGTTCACACATACAGATATAAAATAACATAGATTTTGATATTGTGATCTCACAGTGTCATTTACATTTGCATACCGATTTTAAGAGTAAAACACCTTTCAAATTAGACATGATAATAAGTAACTGAAAGGATAAACTTACACGTAGATAGTATTTTAGAGTTTGTATTACCATTAAAATGTCATTCTGTTCAGTCAAATGATCTTGTTTATACCCGTCAGCAACGTGCATGATTCAGCAAAAACATGTCACGTGTGTATGGTTCAAAGTTCAGGTATTTCTGTATGTATTATGCAATCTGTCTGGAGAAACAAATATATCTCTGAAATGAGCACAAACACACATCTATTGAACAGGTGAATGGCTTTACAAACTGGGGCTATAGGTAAATAGCACTGATACCAGTGTCACCTTAAGGGGAGGGAGTCGTCATTTGCTGTGTGTAAAATGTAACTATTACACCACATGATGTGCAAAATTTCCCACTTCAATGTAGTACTTTCGATGATAGCATGGGCGTATCTATAGACTAATATATGTATATTTAATATATAGAGATTATTACATGTGTTCATATCAATAATATCAAATCGGTTATTTTCACTAAGTCATATTGTCATATTGGATAACAACTTATTTAGCCTACTGTGAACGACGTTGCACAATTATATGCTTACTTCTTTATCATGTGTATTTACAATAAAGAAGTTGTTAACGAGTAACCATTGCTTTTCATATGTACTCAACTCGTAAATGACCTTTAAATATTTAATCATATTAAATATGACACTCAATGATTATTTTGCAGGGGACGGTTTGTTAACGAGCAGTGGGCGTAAATGGGAGAGAAACAGAAGACTTCTGACTCCAGCCTTCCATTTCGACATCCTGCAACCCTATGTGAAGATCTACAACCACTCTGCCAAAGGATTCATTGTACGCAGGCTCTTATTTGCGCATGTCTAATGATTTAAAAACCAGTAACATGATTAGTCCAGAGATCGTACTTGGCCGCCGACAGAAGAGCCTGTTTATCGACTCAAACCCGGGTCTGACTAAATGCAGACTTTAAGTGACTGAAAGAGATTTGATGAACAAAACAAAACAAAACAAAACAGAACAAAATTTTGGACATAATGACACTGCTTTACGACGTTATTTGTTCGTAGTTGCCGTAAACAGTCAAATCCAAATACCCCTCATTACTGTAAATAACGTTTACTTGAATTTCATAGAAAACGATGATACTCAATTATTATGGACTGGTGTATTTGGTCGAAAACTGTTTTCTATGGACTCGAGAAAATCAATATTGACCGAGGACCATAATATAAGTAAATGTAATATAATATTCATATTCAAAAATTCAAAAAGGTTTGTACTTTAAGGCAATTTAAACTAATGAAAGCTAATAATTTATACCAAGTAGTCAGTTGTTAGGAATCTATAATTGTTCTGAAGTTCTTTAAAGTATAAATGGGTCAGTGGTGTAACATTCAGTAGTGTAACACTTACGAATTGACAGATTTGTTACACCACTGACAAAATCGTCTTTTAGAGCATATGTAAAAAATGAAATGGTTTAAATTACATTCATCCAGACTGTTTACAACACGATGTTTATTACAATGTTTTGTTGAAGAAGAAAAAAACTATGAAAATATTGTTTAGATTGTTTATGCTGTCAGTGGTGTGACAAAACATGTCATTGGTGTAACATTATTACTAGAATTTTGTCATTTTATTGATGTTGTTATTATTTTTTGTGAATACATTTAAACAACAAGTGTTCAGAATTTCCTTCTGAGTCTCTCTCATTTGTAAATTAAGAACTGATGGGACCCAATTTGGCTTTATCTTTATCAGGGTTAGGGAAAATCAGTGGTGTAACAAAAAACATCATTTGTGTAACAGAATTCTTTGAATTTGTACATAACTGTACATAATATCGACTTAAATATGTTTATTGTGTAAACTTTTAAAATCTAAGTGTCTACTTCCGTTGAACCATTCAAATCAGTTAATTGGTAATAAAAGGAAATTAACTTAGATTTATTTTAAGCAAGATCAAGAAAAGTCAGTGGTGTAACAAAACATGTCATTTGTGTAACAGAATTCTTTGAATTTGTACATTACTATACATAATATCGACTTAAATATGTTTATTGTGTAAACTTTTAAAATCTAAGTGTCTACTTCCGTTGAACCATTCAAATCAGTTAATTGGTAATAAAAGGAAATTAACTAAGATTTATTTTAAGTAAGATCAAGAAAAGTCAGTGGTGTAACAAAACATGTTATGGGTGTTACAGTATTCTTTTAATTTGTACATAATTTCAACATTAATGAGTTTATTGTGTAAACTTTTGAAATCCGAGTGTTCATAACTTGCTGTTGAACCACTCAAAACTGTTAGTTAGCAATACAAGGCAATTAATTATTTTGGAGCATGGTCAAGAAAAGTCAGTGTTGCAACAAAACAAGTCATAACCATAACAACGTTTCTACATGTGTTCATTTGATTTTTAAACATATTTTGGTGAAACCTTCTAAATTCTTATTATTTACAATTTTCTATTGAACGTTTATAAAGTATTACTAAGCAATAAAAGGTAGTTAATTTGGATTTATTTTGGAAGTTAGGTACGTAATATAATATTCATACATCATATCAACCTAATGTATTTGTGATGTAAATTTTTAAAATCTGGGTGTTCATAATGTTGTGTTGAACCATTCAAATTTGTTAGTTAGCAACAAAAGGTAATTAATTTGGGTTTATTTTGGAGTTTGGTCAGCAAAAGTCATTGGTGTAACAACTTTTCTACAAGTGTTCATTTTAGTTATTTTAATTTTTTTTTTTTAATTTTAAAAACTTTCCTATTTTTCGAAATTTAGTAATGAGCAATAACATGTAGTAAATTCGGATTTATCTTGGGAATTAGGTCACGATAAAGTCAGTGGTGAAACAAAATACGTCATTGGTGTAACAGTATTCTTTGAATTAAGACATTTTATAGTTTCATTTTGATATTATTTGTTTTTCAATGACAATATATGAATAATATTTGAAAATCTTTCTCTAACGATAGTTATAAAGTAATTCAAACCACATTATGACTATTGACTTGTTTTATTTATCAAATAATTTGCAAAAAGATCAGTGGTGTAACAGATCTTGTCAGTGGTGTAAAAATAAATTTATCAGTGGTGTAGCATGTGTTTTTGCTATGATTAAAGTATTTCTAAAAAATAATTTGACGATTAGACAGTCAGATATTATGCTAAATGATAGTAGCTTTCATATAAATGTAAAACACATGTACAGGCTTAACCAATACAAATTATATCAGAAAAATACTGAATGTGAATTTTTCATTCTTCTCACTTCAATATTAAAATGAAAGTTGTGAAAGTAATGAAACAGATTAACTTAAGTTTGAAAAACGAAATTATTTAAAATTCCTTATCTCAACAATAAAGTATGAAAATATTTACTTTTACGCTTGTTATAATGCATAAAGAACTTTTATTGAACGAATATTTCATAATTTCACGTGTGCAAACTATCATGATTGAATTTTTAAAAGTCTTGACAATATAAAAAAGTAGAACATCGTCAATTAAACACTTTGAATGTCTAGATTTGCCATGATGTGAATATGGCCATTTTTCTTTAGAATGACCCACAGATGTGTTGATAATTATGATATACAGTATTTCATTTCTTTCAATATCTAGCTCTTTGCCATGACGTTTATATGGATAGGTTTTTATTTACAAACAACGTTCTTGATTAATTGATTCCATATATGTAAGTGTATCCATTCTTTAATTCATTGGTTCCAGGGGAACATAGAATTGAAGAGCAAGGGAGGTAACTCCGTGGAAGTGTTCAAACCAGCAGGTCTCGCTACTCTTGACACCATGCTGCAATGTGCCTTATCCTACACAGATGACATACAGGAGAAAGGGTTGGTCACTTTCTCAAATCAATACCAAACGTTCTATATTCATCTTTCGAACCCAACTCTATAACAAGAACAACTATCAAATTATCTGTAAGATTTCTGGCACATCCGAATCAACTATATCGCCCTATAGCAACTCATAACAGTCTCCATCTTGGGCTCATTGCCGCATTTCGTTGCCTTTTTACGGCCAGCGTGTCACTACGAAGTTCAAGTGCAGCGCACTGCTTCGCTATCACAGAACAGATACATAAATGCAGCAAGACTTAAAGGGGCTGTAGCACGTTTTTTGCAAAATTTATTTTTTCAATTTTCTTATTTATAATGATAGTTTGTTTCATTTAAATAAACTTTAGAGGGTAAAACATCTTATTACGCAAACCAATTATCCATAGTAATAATAAACGTGTTGCGCATAAAGCAAAAAATGCATGGCGGCCATTTTATTGTGAACACATTTTATTATTTCGAATGACGAAAACGATTCCCATGGCTTGACAGAACCATGTACACTCATTTTAACTTGATTTTCTGGAAAGTGAAGGGTGTTTTACTATTGGACACAATATTTTCAAATACATTTCATCGACTTATTTCAGCGAAAAAACGTGCTACTGCCCCTTTAAAGGGACACCGCATCGAGAATAAAATTCAGATTATGTGTATCTACCTATGCTAATTAACATGTCTTTTAACAAGTCACAGATACCCAATTTCAGACAATTGACGTAATTCGTAATAAAAACTTCTGCATGTAGACAGTGAATTAAGCGAAGCGTAACTCATTAGCAGACACTATAATCAGCTTAATTAGATAAAGATGAGACTCAGTTTTTATCCTCGACCCAGTGTCCCTTTAATTAGCCAGCGATGGAGACTGGCGCGAGTTATGTGAATGATGGTGCCTATATAACTGATAAAAGAATATCCCGCAAAAGAGGGACAACGTGAGAGTAGCCCGGTCAAGTGAAACACGACATTAGACGTCGAGTCACTAATACATCTCAAGCTGACGTCACATGAGGTTTAGGATTTTATAACAACATTAACGGCTCAATGTATATTGTGTATAATTGGCAGTTCTGTGGACGATAATGAAACCTAAGCTTATATCCTCTTCATCACGTTCACATCTGTTTGATGCACTGACTGGATATAAGACGAAAGCTCAACAGCGTGTGCTCCTTTTCTCATCTGTCAACCATGTTTATTTAGGATTCAGTTAAATGTATGTTAAAGGCGCTGTAGCACGCCGTTCTTACTGAAATTAAGTGACCTCACAAAAGGTAAATAAGTGTCACCAATGGTTAGATAATAGAAATCAAATAGGAGGAGTTCTTAAACGAATGTACATATGGTTCGGTTAAGCCATGGAGTCCATTTTCCATCAGATGCATGTTCACATTAAAATGGCCGCTCGAAGGTACAGCGGGTGGCCATATTAGTACGTACATGTGACGTAATGCCTAGACTTACATGTTAAATAGCTCTTGCGGGAATAATTTTCATAAATTAAGTAAACGTCTCTTTGCTGTCATATTTTGCAGACAGATTAGTAACCATCTCGGCTATATGTACATAATTAGGCCTACCTGTCATCTATCATTTGATTAGATTTCGAATGACACTTGTTTAAACATCGTATATTCAACTTGTGATTCTAATGTCCCATTGACGGCCATATTAAACCTAATCGATATGTTGTATATGTGTTGTTTGATAAGAGGTTGATTTCTCAATAATTATCAAAAAGAAAGATGGAAATTATGTATCTGTAGCTAAGGTGATTTCCTATATTTTGGTACAGATTTCAGAATTTATTGACAAACAAAAACTCCATGAAAATTATTCCCGCAAAAGCTATTTAACATGTATGTCTATGGGATTACGTCACATGTACGTAATAATATGGCCATCCGCTGTAGCTCAAGTGATCTTACTGATTTAGCGATACCTAAACACTCAAGATAGAGTTTTAAATATGGTACACTGATGGAATGGTCAACCGTCTTGCTGTCTGAACTCTTAAAATCGCATGAAACCTACAAATCTACCTCTTCTACTTAAGCGTTCCACGGAATTGTTGCTTTGTACATGTCACCATTTGTTTCCAATACGGACAACCGTTTTCAATCGATATGGTGTATCGGGTCGTGTAATGGATGTTTACCCTCTAGAATAACAATATATTGTATAAATGGCAAATCTGAGAAAACATAATGTGCAAAAAACATGCTACAGCGCCTTTAAGGTAACCAAGATTTTTAAAATTACAATGTCTCTGTTTCAGCGATGACCACCCGTATGTTAACGCTATCGCCAGGATAAGCTACCTAATAACCACAAGAGCTATGTAAGTTGAAGGAGTCGTGTTATCAATTTGTACAAGTTTAGCCTTCATAACACAACTATCCAAGTTAAAAATGTGTATGATGCCATCATACCGGTTATACAACATGTATGATTGTTCTTGTACATGTTATAAACTGTATGCTTGTTCGTGTACATGTTATAAACTGTATGCTTGTTCGTGTACATGTTATAAACTGTATAGGCTTGTTCTTGTACATGTTATAAAACTGTCACAGTTGTTCTAAACGACATCTTGTAGCGTCATTTCGAGTTATAAGTTCAAACTGATTACGCGCGTCTGAGTGAGACGCAATTTACGCGACAATTTGAAAACAATTACTTTTAAGTTTTTACATGAAATAGAACCCCTTTCAAAAGAGCTTATTGGTCAACAGTTCCTGTCAGTCTGATTAAAATCGACCTTGTTCCGAGGAATAAAATTTGCAAAATAATATATCAACCGGGATACGAACAGGTTCTGTAGATTCCTCCGTATAGGCGTGTGTTCCGAACCAGTTTAGCGCAGCCGAAGCCCAGTCAAATAGATGACCAATCATATCATAGTATTTAAACGGTCGATGTTTTGAAAGCATTCGGAACAGACAAAAGGATAGCTGTATGAAGTTATCTGCCCCTAGCTTCTCGCACCGAAAGCATTTGCTGGGCATCTTTTGATTGGCTACCTGAATTGCGCTCGAACACGCTAGTCTACGGGCTGTTTTCAGACGGTTTGGCGTGGAACCTACGACTGATATGAACTATTTTGCAATTTCTATTCCACGGAAAACCGTCGATTTTAATCAGACTGCAGTTCCCGTGGGCCACAGTTATGGTAACATTGTCAGTCAGACTGACTGCACCAACGTTTGGCCAAAGTTCAGTCATCCTGTAAACTGCTAGTGCTGTAATTTGTTTCGCTTGCTCCACTATCGAACAGTTCCAGTTTGAAGCGAGCGTACTGTACCGTAGATTCCAGGATGTAGTTCAGCTTGCATTGAAATCTGCTCCCATGCTCGTTTTCAAATCCCTCGAATTGATGTTTCATTTGCATGACCCGTGGTCGTACTACCATTGTCATCGTTATCAATGTTCATATTATTTCTGCGATTATTCCTTGGAAAGTAAATCAGTATCGGGGACATACAGCCTAATGTAGTTCCTAATATTTGAACCATAACTTCATCTATCTCGAAACGTGATCTACCCTTGAAAAACTAGAAATTCCCAATTTTTAGAGGTTCCACTTTGATGAAGAAGACAAATATGTTATGGATGATCAACTTCTTTATTAACAATAACTAATAACACTCTGATATGTATAATAAAATGGTCATGTATGTCTAAGAATAAAGTTTTTCAGAGTGGAAGTGCCATTTTATGTCAGCAGCAAAACTAGCAGAGTCGCCTGATGAAAACAAAACCCTTCCCCTCTGTGAATATCAGCTTGTTGTAAGACATTCATACGAAATGCAAGTTTTCGAAGGATAAAACTATTTTTTGGTATTTTTCTGTATCATATCTTTTCAGGAATCCAATATATTACAACAATCTGCTGTACTACTTCACAAGTAATGGGCGAGAAACTGCCAAGCATGTTGATTTTGTCCACAAATTCTCTGAAGAAATAATAGAATCACGGAAGAAAGCCTTGGTAAGTAAACTTCAAAGTCTCGTTATAGTATGGATCTACTTGAGATCATTTCAATTGTAAAATAAACCCAGATCCATCCACACACCAAGGAAGCTGAAGACTTACAAACCTAGCACAATTTTCATGAGTTTATGTTGCCACAGGGTCTATGTAGGAACACGATCTACATTGGAGTCCACATATTGGAGGAGGGATGGGGATCATCAAGTTAATATGCAAACTTGTAAAAGGTTGGGGGTTTACAAGGGGTTAAATCGGATTTACTCCCTCCCCGACCCATTTTGGATATGCTGTCATTTGGTGCACTTCATGTCCGTTAAAATGTTCTGTACCAATTACGATCAGGTATACCAGCATGGAGCAACAATAGTCACAACAATTGTCAAAACATGTGCATTATGGGGTTAAAACATTATCAATCCGAAGTAATTGAAAGGTTGTCAATAAATTCGATCTTCAGGAATCGGACTCGGAGGTTCTGAAGAAACGCCACCTGGATTTCCTGGACATCTTGCTGACAGCGAGAGATGAAACTGGGCAGGGACTGACAGATAAGGAGATCAGGGACGAGGTCGACACTTTCATGTTCGAAGGTCGGCATTTAGAAATATAGAGCCATGGGCTCTTTAGCTCATCAGATTTTTTGTATTGTTATCAAATGAGAATAAGTCGATTAAAGATTTTAGGGTGGACTCCCTGTCACGCCCATATTTGATTGGCGGTCAAGTCCAAATGAACGAACTTTTGATGATCTCATAAAACCTATTGTCGATATTAAATTTCCCAACATTACATGTGTTTTCTCACTCCAGGTCACGACACGACATCGTCGGCCATCAGCTGGTGTCTATACTGTCTGGCTCTCTACCCAGAGGAACAACAGAAGGTTCTTCAGGAGGTTCTCCAAGTTATCGGGGACAAGGAGGATGTGGAGTGGTAGGTTAAAGTATTATATGATCGTTGGAGCTCAATAGAATGATAAATTTCAAGACACCTTTTTAAAGGGGCTGTAGCACGTTTTTTTGCAAAATTTATTTTTTCAATTTTCCTATTTATAATGATAGTTTGTGTCATTTAAATGTACTTTAGAGGGTAAAACATCTTATTGCGCAAACCATTTATCCATAGTAATAATAAAAGTGTTACGTATAAAGCAAAAAATGCATGGCGGTCATTTTATTGTGAACACAATTTATTATTTTGAATGACAAAATCGATTCCCATGGCCTCACTGAGCCATGTACAATCATTTTTAACTTGATTTTCCGAAGATATAAGGGTGTTTTACTATTGGTAAAATTATTTTTCAAATACATTTCATTTACTTATTTGGGCGAAAAAAACGTGCTACTGCTCCTTTAAAGCAGCAACAGAAGGTGTTGTGGGAGGTTATCCGGGTTTGTAAAATAGAGTGGTAGTTGTCAATTCAATAGAAGGAGGTTCTCGGTGATTAAGGAGGTAGTAGGTGTCAGTTCAATAGAATAATAGATTACACACGACTCTCAGAGGAACAACAGAAGGTTATCGAAGTTAGCGATACAAGGGGATGTCGAATAAAAGTTTAGATATATTATTGGACTCGTAAAATATATTCTTCTTAATTAGGATTATGCAATTTTTGAATGTAATCAGATTCACTTTTAAAAATTCGTTATTAATGTATGCCGATAGGTATTTTTCGATTTAGGTTTGATATAAGCCAAACTTTAGTGAGTGACATCATTCGAGAGATTACACAGAATGGCTCTTCCTTGCACGTCCGACACCGATTGGTTTTTTTTAAAACGTTATATTTTGGCTTATGTTCTTGATGGGCTATTTGTTGGTAGTTAATATAACAATTTATAGAAAGGATGCACAACCTCTTTATGTATACATTATACGTCTCACCATGAGTCAGAGGTTAAAATACAGCGTTTGGTATATGTAAGACATTAAAGTACAAATGCCACCCAAAGGAAATATGAGAGATTTTATTACATAAGTTTAAGAACTTAAAATCATGGAGAATTACATAAATGCACTTTGGTACCAAGGTCGGACCTGACGAAGCTACAGCGAGTAACGATGTTCATGCGCGAGTCGATGCGCCTGTACCCTCCGGTGCCCTTCGTCAGTCGCCAGCTCTCCCAGCCTCTTGAGTTGGACGGGGTTCGAATCCCAAAGGGTGTTTGCGTGGACATCAACGTGTACCTGGTCCATAGGAACCCTCTCGCCTGGGAAAACGCTACGGTAGATGAGCGCCTTGTTTTATATCTTGAATTCGTTTAACATGTACAAGAGGTTCTGTCGCACAGTCATGTGTAGAATTTGAGGTTTGATATAATCATGTATCTTCGTTATTTTCAATCTGCTGAAATGTTTTTATCTTAGTGTTTTTACCTTTATCGTTCTTCTCTTTAGGTTGGATTTTGTATTATGTATGTATGTTATTATTAATCGGCCTTGGTCTCATTTTCATATACAGAATTGCCAAATTGAAACATAACTGACAAGAGTTGTATTGTTAAATTGTGGTTTTCAATGTGACTTCAACGTGTATATATCGTGTGGTAGAGTTATACAGTACAGGATGGTAATGAATCCAACAGTATGAGAAGGCATGATATAGTATTATTTGGTATGACATGGTAGTATGGAAAGTAACATATAGCGGTAAGTTACGTAGGGTATGGTACATCATATTATTTAAGTTTGGTGTGGTATAGTAATACAATGTAATTGTATGTATTTTACAGTATAACACATTATAGTGTGTTACACTGTTTCAAAATGTAATTTATTTTACATATTTTAAAGGAATTTAGACCGGAGAGATTTGACCCTGACAATGCAGCCGGAAGAGATCCTTTCAGCTTTGTGCCTTTCTCGGCTGGTCCCAGGTAAGTCTCCTTTGTTACAACAATGCCATTATACATCCTAGTTCAACAACGTTAATTGTAGTGGTACGCATAATTTATTATTGAATTTTATCAATCAACATCCGTTAACGAATTATGCCTACGACCACGTTGAACGTTGTTATCTATATTTTGAAGCAGTGTGGGCAAAGAGTGTTCAGCCTGTTCGTCATATTTCCGTCCGATCATTCTTCAGCATTGTATATCTTGCCCACTTTTTTGCTTCTTTACTGAAGATATTATCTCATAGATCATCCTTTTAATATTTCCATAATGACTGCTCTAATACTTTCTAATTTATGGATATTATTACTTTATTTGAACCCGATGAAAACTGGATCCATGTTAGTGTAGTGAAAATAAAAATAAAGATAACGCAAAATAATAGGAATTAACAATTCCCTTTTGTCCTTTTGCTAGAAATCCTTTTGGTATTACATGCTTTCAAATATGTTATAGTTGATAATTTTCATTCCAGAAATTGTATTGGGCAGAATTTTGCAATGAACGAGTTAAAGGTGATGGTTTGCCAGTTGGTACGGAAGTAAGTATTGTTTCCTTCAAAAGTCAAAATAATTATCATTCGATGGTTTCATTTTTGACTTGGAATATTATCTTCCATATTTGAATACATTAAACAGCAATAATAGAACAATTTATCAACGAACCTCTGCATTCTTGAAAATGGTTTATACTTTATTTATTGTTCTTTAGTATAAACCAATCCAGAATTACAAACTGTTTCTAGTGTGGTACCCTGATTATACATAAACACTGCTCATAATTTAACCCGAGAACTACAAATGAAGATTTCAGATCTCCTTGGATCCAGAACGCCCTGCTCTCCCAAAGATTGAGATCGTGCTGAGAGCAGAGGAGGGTCTTTACTTGAACTTCACACCAAGGAAGTGAACATGTTGCTCCGTCCATGTACACCCCGGTTATAAACAGCCGTGTATAGACACCAGTGAGACACTGATACCCTTCAACACATAATTGCACTTCAAATGGACAGTTTCTTCTATTATAAAATCAGTTTCATGAAGAAGACATTAACTCATAACTCATTGTCACAAAGGAAACCATAGCTAATGAATGTTGATTGGCTTCCATATAAGTTGGGATTTGATTGAAAGCAAAAACCAGAAGATATCTTTTTCATGATGTTGGGTTACCGGTACCTTACCTCCTATACTTTTGCTTCATCAGCTTTAATGGACAGTGTGAAAACATTTATTTGAATAATCTTGTTCTCCAAACAATCTTTACTCCTCTGCCCATTCCATGCTCTGTTACCCATGGTTTTATATATGCTCCGTTTCTCTCCACTATATCACCAATGGGAAACCGTATCAGGGGAATCTGTTCTCAAATAACCCGCCCTTGGCCAGCGTGACGAAGTCAGTAACCAAAGAAAATGCTCAATGGGATAAGACGGAAATGGTCAAGGGAGATAACAGGTGACATATGGCTAACACAATGACCTCGCTTGCTTTGAAACGAAGTGATATGAATTGTCATTGGCTCGCAGTTCCAAGCTGCATAGCAGTTTGATTGGCTCATGCCGGCCAAGGGCGGGTAATTTGAGTACAGATTCTCCTGATAAGGTTTCCCATGGGTGATATAGTGGAGAGTAACGGAGCATATATATAAAACCATGGGTAACCTAGGATGCTGCCCTTCTTGGCTACCAGGACAACTCCTTTCACCCATTATAGTGACAAATAGTAACCCTTGGAGGAATACAAAAGGGACCTCTGTGTAGGTGCTTGTTCAGATCTTTGACAAACCCACATACACAAGTTAACGCTTATTGATACATCGTCTTATTAAAACAGTGATTAAGTGGGAAGTTAAAGATATTTCTGATAAAATGTTGTTCCATAACATTGGATTTGATTTTGACACAAACAAATCAGACACACTGATGAACATTTTTATTGTTGTGATATGAAATATGAATATGAATGATAGTTAACGTACATGAAATTACCAGACATCTTGCTGACAATGTTTACAATGATAGGTCACTTCTGAAATATTGTTACAATATTTTACTTTCATTGTTAAAGCTATCATAACTGCAAATGTAAATGAAAGTAGTTTCAACCAATTGTTCTCAACATAATACACAAATTAATGTTTTATATATGTCTTTTTATATCAATGATACAAACTGTAATAAATCGTTTTGTAGATTTTGGTTTTCTTTTACTTTTTACTTCATTTTCAGATCTGTCATCGGAACGTTAGAACGTAACTGTGATAATAGCTAACAGATTAGAGTAGATAACATCCTTGCTTTTATAAGTCCTGTGGAAAGTATTTTCATACCGACAACTCACTGCTCTTTAACATGAAAACACTTTTGAGCTGATTACCTTAAGCTTAGTTTTAAATGCATATGTCATAGAATTGCCTGCCACATACAACATAAACAATTTGACATGTAAATGATTTGTGCTTATGCTGCATACTTAATTGTAGCCAATGTAGAGGATTGTTTTAAAATCTGTTTATCAGACTTTAAACAAATGACTCTTATAATTCAGTAGACAAATCATAAGAGATTCTTGAAGCACCTGGCATGAACCTGCACGCCTTCCTCACCACGATGGTGCCGTGTTGGCTAGTCGTCTCATTCGTCTGAAACAAATACAAGTCAAATGAGTATTTATATATTGAGTTTTAACTGTGTAAGAGAACGTCGTCTTGTAGACAATTAGGCCACCCACAATAAATATGTTTTTAAAGATACTGTCCGTCTATCTTTATCCAATGGTATGGTTTAAAGATATTGTGACAGGTTTCATATTGTTCTTCACATCAAAACCAATGAGAAGCTATGATGGAGATCCTGTGTATTTCAGTGACTAATGAAAACAAAGTACCATATCCAAATCAGGGATTACAATTGAGTTTATAACGAAAACAGCTGAAGATCCATGATGATGGTTTATGTAAGACTATCCATTTGGGACCGTAACCTAAAATAGCTGAAATCTGCTGATCAGCTAAACCTACAATCCTTGTTTAATTCAAATTCTTTCCACACAGGTTACTCCGCTGAGTATTCCATCTAAACCTCTGTTGGATATAGGCTATATTTCACAATTCTCGCTAAGTCCTGTGGCAGCGACCGTTCACACGTCCTAATTATGTCCAAACAACATTTTACATCAGCGACCAAATCCGTCATTTCGACAGTTACGGAATGCTAAAGTAAATTTCACACAATGTCGCTGATTGCACAAGATGAAACAGAAAAAGACAAAGCCGGTCACTGAATATAGGCTAAAACTGTATAGCCATTTATCCTTGATTGCCCCCCGTCATACCGAACTATTGATGAAACAGAAAAAGACAAAACCGGTCACTGAATATAGGCTAAAACTGTATAGCCATTTATCCTTGATTGCCCCCCGTCATACCGAACTATTGATGAAACAGAAAGAGACAAAACCGGTCACTGAATATAGGCTAAAACTGTATAGCCATTTATCCTTGGTTGCCCCCCGTCATACCGAACTATTGATGAAACAGAAAGAGACAAAGCCGGTCACTGAATATAGGCTAAAACTGTATAGCCATTTATCCTTGGTTGCCCCCCGTCATACCGAACTATTGATGAAACAGAAAGAGACAAAACCGGTCACTGAATATAGGCTAAAACTGTATAGCCATTTATCCTTGATTGCCCCCCGTCATACCGAACTATTGATGAAACAGAAAAAGACAAAGCCGGTCACTGAATATAGGCTAAAACTGTATAGCCATTTATCCTTGATTGCCCCCCGTCATACCGAACTATTGATGAAACAGAAAGAGACAAAACCGGTCACTGAATATAGGCTAAAACTGTATAGCCATTTATCCTTGGTTGCCCCCCGTCATACCGAACTATTGATGAAACAGAAAGAGACAAAACCGGTAACTGAATATAGGCTAAAACTGTATAGCCATTTATCCTTGATTGCCCCCCGTCATACCGAACTATTGATGAAACAGAAAGAGACAAAACCGGTCACTGAATATAGGCTAAAACTGCATAGCCATTTATCCTTGGTTGCCCCCCGTCATACCTAACTATTGATGAAACAGAAAGAGACAAAACCGGTAACTGAATATAGGCTAAAACTGTATAGCCATTTATCCTTGGTTGGCCCCCCCGTCATACCTAACTATTGATGAAACCGATCAGGATGGTCGCCATCTATCCCAAGGTGTTTGATATGCAATCAGAGGTTAGGACTGGAGTAACCTCTCGAGGAGAGACTGATGAACCAGCAGTGTTACCTGGTGTTCCTGTCCTGGTCTCGAATCTTCTTCTCCATCTCGGCGTCCGTCAGAGTCTCTAGGAACGGACACCATTGGTCAGCCTCGTTCTGGTTCCTTATAGCAACCTCCACGGTGGGTAAAGGAGCCTCACTAGAAGAAACACTTGGCATTGAATGATTAAAATCTTTACATGTCTTTGTTTAGAATATGAAATAATACCAACAAACTGCTTACACAACTGATGATGACGGCTTACTGGATGATGCAAAGATATAAAGAGTTATTAAATGAATGATCTCATTTTAGGCATTTCAATGAATATGTAATCACAAAATGTTGGAATTAAAGTCACACTGAATGACCATGTATTATTTTTATAAAGCTTTGTTGTAAATATGGTCTGTCATACAGCAACGTTTACATCAGACGGTAACATATTTTTAACTTAGATTGCCAAAATAACATAATGACTACTTTTCAAGAAAATTTCATTAACTTATATGAAGTGTAGAACTTTTTGAGAAACGAAGGAAATTGATATAACGTGTGTAAGAAAAAGAATTTGAATAAGCTATATATATCAAACTGTATCGTAAGGAATAACTATCCTGACATTTTAGGCAGAAGCATCTCACTGAATGATGAAAAGATGATGTATATTTCATGGCTCATTTGTAACATCTGCTTCAAAAGGACAGGTCTGCATGTTATACTGGATAGAATATTTCAATATGCACCTGAAAGCGTATGTTCTCTGATGCCAGCTCAGCTGTCCACGTATACTGTAGGCAATAGCTGTGACAAACTCTCCTCCCAGACCTGCAACAGGAAATGATGAGGTACAACTAACCATTGCAGAGTATTTTATTACAACAACTGCAGTAATGATTTTACACGCTTTTGATGTACAGACGATCCTGTCTCCTTCCCTTTGTTCAGCATTGTTCCAAACTTTTGACACACCCTAAACGACCGTTCTCACAATGCAATTTGTAGTAACAACTCGTTATACTATTTTCGTTAATGCTGATATTTAAACAAAACTATTTTTTTTTAATCAGATCAAGCTATATCTCCTCAAAATATATATACAAACTGAGGGCCACCAGAAAGTGTCTATGTTTATTTCATTGAGTCACATGATATAAATCGGTTCTACAAATCACATCCCGAGAATGCCCCTGCTATCAACTTCCCCAGAAAGTCATGACTCCAACAGTTCCATCACATAGATAATCTTAACCTTGCTACATTTTGCTACCTTTTCTGTGCTATCTTGTCAGTATAATAAAGTTAAGGTGCAACATGATGGCACAGAAATGGTAATAAGATGCAGCAAGGTTTAAATCAGTAAATGATTGAGACTGGCAGGAGTTATGACTTGACTTACAGAATTTGAAAAAGTGACAAAATAATTTTCACTTGCCATAATTTATTGTTCACCTGCTTCAAAAAAAATCCCCGAATTTTTTTTTAGATACGTAACCCGCGGGTCATGGAATATTATGGAATTAATGGATTCTTTAGCCAAAGGCAAATCTAGTATTAGAGTCTGAGTTGTGATTCCTGGAAATTGACTACACACAATGGATTGACATTATTTGATTCAGGGACTAAAGTGTTAAGTTCTTATATAAACTTATAAACAATAGTTTGAATTGCTATTTCTTAACATTTACATTATACTGTTTAATAGCCATAGTTGATATGCACAGTTTAGGTGCTTGACACTGGAAGTTTATCAATATTTGACGCCCTGATGAATAGTGATTAATAATTTTCAGTCATTCAGGAAGTTCTGGCAGTCAAAAGTGAAGCTTAGAAAATTGGTCATCACTCATACAAATACTTCATTAGGGAAAATTGAATATAATCATCTCTTCATTTGCGATTGATAACATAAATGTTTCTGAACATCTTATTCTGTTCAATATTGTGTTTACTATACTTACACTGATAAGAGCCATATAAACTAAGAATAAAATATTCAAGTGGGAAAATGGTATATTTGGTGAAATTATTGAAAATGCTGTCCGAGGTAATTTGGAGAGCATGAAAACATTTGAATAAATTGTTTGCTTCTTCAAAACAAAACCTTCTTGAGTAGTATTTTATACAATTATCAAGAATCTACCGGTAATATTACCTAATTCAGCACAAAGTTTAGTAGAGAACTCTTCTGGGCTGTTTTCAGGTTCTGACAAATCCCATTCAAACTGATCCACAAGGGAGATATTTCCTACGTGAATGTTGAGCTGCAAGCAACAAAGAAATCATTGTTATATTTGAAACCGATTAGTTAGCAAAGAAGACGTCACTGTTACATCTAAAATTTATTAATAAGCAAAGACTGCCAAAGAAGAAGTCATTGTTATATTTGAAACTCATTAATAATACTTTGCAAAGAAGAAGTCAGTGTTACCAAAAAAACAAAACGGAACTACACCTGCATTTCCATCAATGCAATTACATATTGCCTAAACAAAACCCCCCCACTCCCTGTTAGACTTACAATACATGTATGAAGTAATATGTGGGCGCAATCAATAGACGTTTCTAATAGTATTTGGTCGACACAAAGATGAATCAGTCACGCTTCTTTCAACTCAGAAAATCATTGCACAAATTACCACAAATCAAAGATAATTGCAAAATAAAACGAGATTTGGATAGGTGATCAAGCTTTTTTTCCCAAGCTCTCAGTCTCAAGGAATTGACAATCGTGAAGTGAACCATAGGTGATACTGCTTTGAACATAGATATAGATGAAAGAGCATTGTTCTTGATAACAAAGAGGATAAAATAAAAGCACAAACACAAACTTCCACACCTTCAATATAACCCTTTGGTCCTTCTGATCTTCTAAGATCTGTTCTGTCGGAGATGCTTCTATCTGTTGACGGATCGCCTGAGCAACGGCGGATACAAAGTTCACAGGGTTGAGGTCAAGGTCATCACACAAAACCTCTGCAAACTGTTCTGGTGAGATGAGTTTCTCTGAAATTATTGAGAGAACAACTTACTATTTCCTCTTATGTCAGTTTTATACAGTGTTACAATTTATTACTCTTTAGAACTCTTACAAATAAGGCACAAAAATATACAAGGCAAAAGTGAACACAGCTCACATATCCCCGCCCATTGTTTGATCATCTTCACACAGTATAAACAAATAGTGAGCATGGCTCACTAATACCCCCGACTGTGAAAGTTTGACATTTTTATTTTACTTATAGAGAGAGGTGTCTGCACACCTAAGGCACTATATAGGTTACTTCAATACTAGGGCTGGGACGGGAGGATATTTCCTACCCGGGTACCCGACCATCTATTACCCTACCCTACCCTGATACCCGTTTTGTCGATCTCCAACATCTAATTGTAAGATTTTGTACTACTTTATTCAACTGGTTGGCTGAAACATGGGACTAGAAACCTAAAGCATAGAGATCCATGGCTGTTTCAATCCAATTTATTATGAATGACGATTTATCATTTTAATATTATGTTAGAATCTTCAAATACATTGTAATCTTGAAATGAAAGAATAGCAAATTAAACTGTTTTATGATTAGTCACATGATAAAAACGGGTCTGGGTAATGTGATGGGTACCCGGGTCCTATTCAGTACCCACCTGTCCCGGGTATCCCGGTTACCCGTCCCAGCCCAATTTGAGTTTCCAAGTCATATAGTTTTTTAATATGCTCTGGAAACGATTTCGGACGGACGCATGGACATGCAGAGCGCTATATACCCCTACTACGTTGTAGCGGGGATATAATAATATGTTTGTATATCATGTGTTTAAATTATGTAAATAAGCAAAATGCACAGCATTTGTTACCCTAAATTTTCTGTATTTTGGGCCAAAGGCCTTATACAGAATAAATCTGTCTGTCTGTCTACTCTTTAGAACTCTTACACTAATATTTTGAACACATGAAGCCAAATCTCTCTGTGATAAAGATTCAAAGCACTGTGAGATATTATAAAGCTGTAAGGTGTTTGGAAGATGTATTCATTACTCAATGACTCCAAAATAAATAGCTTTGCGATGTTGATGTACATGTCTTTCTTCAATATATTGATCAGCACATGACCCACCATGACGGGGGATCAGGTTGGTACACACTAGCAAATCTGCAAACATGGTTTTGTATGCACTGACCAATCAGAATTCAATAAATTCATCTTAAGGATAATAAACAGTGCAACAAATACAATGACTCACCATTCTTGTTCCATGTGAAACAGTCCCTGAGTTTTTGGCCTTCAAACTCCATGTCGAGGCGGATGGGAATGAGGCTCTCCGACTGAGCAGCATTGTCGTGTATTCCACATGGGTCTGTGTCATCAAAACTGTAATCAAATAAATCAGTAAATTAACTAAAACACAATTATCTGCTCTGTTAAAAAAGCATTTGTATTGCTTTAAATTGAAAATGGCAGAATTTTGCCACACTATATTACAATAATTATTAACTCATTAAGATTCATGCTTTGTTTATTTCCAGACAATTTCTAGAAGATTGTTGTATGGTTGTCACCTTCTAGTGTAGGACTCAAAATTGAGAATTTCAACAAAACAATTTAATGTTTGGCTAGTAGATACTGAAAACTTTTGTCAGTGATATAAACCAATGACTAAATATTATATTTATTTTGGACTAAATATTATATTTATTTTGGCCTGCATATTTTAAAAAGAACTTATCTATTACCAGGCATATCAAACTGAAATTTAAGCCATATATAATAATGTGGGTTTGGCACTCATTAATTTTTAAAAACAAAGACCATACAAATACATTTACTGAACCATATGAATATTATTGATTTTATGGATGCTTCAGACCCAAATTAAATCAATCACCAGAGAGGGAAGGTCCTGACTTTGCTCTTGCCAAGTCTGTTTCTGTTGATAGGAGTTGAGCAGGGTACCGCATCTAGGTGGTGTGAGCTGCTTGGGATTGTTGGTACCCACGTACTTCTCTTTGCTTTAGAGTCACTCCTGAAACAGACAGACTGTGACCTTAGAAATACTGCTTATAAGGAACAGTTCGAGGGATCCAATAAATTGTTTTTGTGCATTTCATGAAATGTTTAAAAGAAACACTGTATTTTAACATATTTTACAACTTAGTAACAATAAAATATGTTAAATAAAATGTCTTATCATGTGATTTGAGATGATTTGCGTACCTGCTAAATGACTGTTCACTGCTGATTGACACTGCCTTATATTTGTCATCATTTCCTTCAAAGATGTCGTCAACTTCCGTAGCTTTCAGTAGTGTGATGTTAGTGGCAAGTGAATGCTGCCCGAACCCTGTAGAAACTAGAGTTTCTCTGAGCTGAATTGTCCATTCCACAGACAAGGCACAAACAACAACGCCAGCCAGTGCAAGCACGTTTGTAGCAAAACATGAATAAACAAGGGAAGACAGCATAACCCTGTACCATATGATAAACCTAATGACACAGTTATGGAAAATTTGTAAATCTCCACCGTCCTACAAGAGGGACCATTTGGGGAAAAAGTTACTTTCATTTAACATTTTTTTGATGACGAAGATTTTATGATTTGTTAACCATTTTTAACATAATTGATAACTTAAAAGTAATAAAAACTTTAATAGACAGTTTGACACACAACAAAATTAAAAGAAATAACTGATGAAAGTAAATAAATTTCAAATGTTTTAGTATACAAAAGTTTTAGTATGTTCACATAGATTTTTGAAAAATGGGACGAATTAAACTTGTTTATGATAATTAATAAAAAAAAATACAAGGATAACAATATTGAACAGTATTTTTAACTATTTTACAGATAACACACTTAATTGAAATAAAGGAAACCATCAACAAGTCTTCTTGAGTCTGTTCACAATTTAAATTTTACATTTTGATATAATCACGTCACAAATGCAAAAGCAGACCATGCAGCTGAATAAATCATATATCGCTTAAATAATTTACCCATGGACGCAATTTTCTTTCTCTCCTCCACTGTTACAAGTCGTCTCCACATAGAGGGATATTTCTTGTAAAGGGAACCTCGAAACATCCTCAGGTAATTTCCCACCTGAAAATTATTTCAAGAATTAAATAAATAATTATGATCATCTTAAACATAATCAGAAGAAAATTTCGTTCTGATCTATTTATCATAAATGAGACCTGTTTTGTTTAGACTTAGTCACAAACAAAATCGTCTATAATTGGCCATGTTGACTTGACTCTAAAAACATTTCTCATTTAATTTTATGATGAATAATTCTAATATTATATCTAATCTATAACTTAATTTATAATTTGTACAGTGAGTGTAATAGTGCAGTGAGATTATCAAACACACAAACCAACCTTATTAGTTTTGTTTAACATTTAATTGTTCAAAATTGTATTTATGCAAAGAATATTTGATGATGTACAAAATATGACAACTACCGATGTAATAAATGCATTTTTACCTCCGAGCCGATGTAATATTTTTCGCCACCTTCTTCGACAGCGAAACATTTTGGTTTTTCACAAAATGTCTTCGCTCCATTTGAATTAGCAGCCTTTTCGGGTTGCTCCTTTTCAGACTTGTTACTTGCATTCGACGCCATTGTTCAATGTGCGCTGAAACTGGGATCTGTCTTCATTACCGCATAGAAATCATCGCGATTTCATGCGCGCAAGCATAGCATTTAAACTAGTTTAAAACCAAGAGCAGATAACTCTTCTTGGTATTTTGGTTTAAGCATTGGCTTTTATTATTGAAACATTACCGTAAACGTTCGAGTCTTTATCATGATTATTTTGGGGGCAGATTTTATTTTATTTAAACTAATAAAACTAGGTTTTCAAAATGTATTAAAGAACCACGAATGCGATACAGTGGATCCAATCAATTTTTAATCAACAATTTTATCTGTCCAGGTGAACTTGAAAAAACTGCTTGCGAGTTTACAAAACAACTCAATAGTTGTTTCGTCATATGCTTTTTTTATTTATAAATCTTGCAGGTTGAGAGCTGAAGAATTTCGACGGGTTGTCACCTCCGTGAGCATAAGAAAATTAAACGATCGACGATTCTATTTTTAGATTGGGAGATAACTCTAAACTCACACGTGTCGAGGTAGACGAAAACTGGGCCTATCAGTTGGCTTGAGCTGGTATCACATATCTAAAATACAGGACTGACCTGCTGGTTGTGTCCTTGATGAGCTGACCCATTTAGTTTACAGTTGAGTCTGCATGTGTATATATGCAGTACAAGTAGCCTAGGCTCAACTGATAACCAGTCACGTATTGTCGACCTAGCTGTGTCTGTGGGGTGATATTTACAAAGTAAGCAGCGACCGAGCTAAACCTCGAGTTACATTGAACCTCTTTTATTTACTATTGTTCGTGGTAATCTAACCAGGATGGCCTTGTCGTCAAGGATGAGTGGATTCTGGAGGGTAGGAAGTCAGATCATGAAATCTGTGAAAATGTCGCGAGCATACAGTTCTGGAGGCACCCTGGACATCAGTGGAATATACCCACCCATACCCACTCCTTTCAATACTGACGAAACCGTGGCTTATGATAAACTGGAGTTCAACATGAAGAAATGGAACGAAACTCCCATAGCTGGCTATGTTGTACAAGGCTCTAACGGTGAATATATCTTATTAACACCCGAGGAAAGGGTGGATATAGTGAAGCGAGTTAAAGATCTTGCTGCTCCAGGGAAGAGGATAATCGCCGGATCTGGGTGTGAATCCACCCGGGACACCATCTCCATGACCAGGAAGATGGCGGATGTTGGTGCAGAAGCTGTGATGGTGGTCACTCCGTGTTACTACAAGGGAAGAATGACCAACGAGGCTTTGACCAATCATTACACCAAAGTAGCAGACGACAGCCCGGTGCCGGTGATTCTGTACAGTGTTCCAGGAAATACTGGGGTAGATCTGTCACCAGACGTCGTCATCAAGCTCGCTAAACACCCCAACATCATCGGCATGAAGGACAGCGGTGGAGATGTTGCCAAACTTGGTCACATGATTTATAAAACTGCTGGAGATGGATTCCAAATCATGGCTGGATCTGCCGGATTCCTCTATGGCGGATATGCTGTTGGGTGTGTTGGAGGTGTATGTGCCATTGCAAACGTTCTCGGCAACGAGGTCTGCAGACTGGAAAGTTTCATCAAAGAAGGCAAGACCCAAGAAGCCAAAGAACTGCAACAGAGGATGATCGGAGTGAACTCTGCTGTTACGAAGGTGTTCGGTATTGCCGGGATGAAGAAAGCAATGGAGTGGTATGGATTCTACGGAGGACCTACTCGTTCTCCCCTTCAGCCTCTTTCTGATGCTGAGGTCAAGGTCCTGAGAGACACATTTACTAGTGCAGGTTTTCTGTAAAATGTTAACATCGTATGTATGGATCTACATTCTTACCGTATTCAGAAACTAACGTAAATACAGTTGACTGTGATTACTTATACAGATGACACCATGAACTCCTTACCTTTAACCCATATGCTGCCATCATAAGATCTGCTATAGTAGACAGCAGACATTGGTCTGGCAAGTCTAAACGTTAACGTTCCTCATCATTCCACTTATATTGGTGCTGTTCATGGTCCAACGATATGCGATTCGGCATGCTAAGGGTTAAACTTGTTTATTCAGAATTATTTTGAAGTGTAGCATGTGAGTCCATAATGTGTGTTATTTAGGGTATTATATACCATTTATACCAATATGATAACATTTGACCTTCAATGTGTTCTATGTTATTCAATTATACGTTCTACAGAACTGGAAATGTCTTGTCTCCCATACTTGAGTTGGACGTCAGATTATTAAACGTACACAACGATGAAAGGCTACAGTGTACCACATGATGAATGTTTAGCATGTATATCACACGTGTATGGCTAAACTTGTATGGTTTTATTGCAATGCATGGTAAAACATTTTGAATAAAACATTCATTTGTTTGGTGAAAACTTGTAAGAGAGACTGCATGCATCCCGTGTATTCCATCATCCATTTGTATACTTAATAATATATGTAGATAAAATAGAAAACCTCAAGGAAATGTTAATCAACAAACCAAATGGATGATGGAATACAAGGAAAAAAATGAACGGTGAATTAAGCCATTCATCGGCGCTAGGACTGGAAAGCTTTGCTACGGCATCTAATGTTCAGTTTCGTTACTGAATATTCTATCAACATGCATGAATGTTTATTATTAAAAAGTTGTAAAATGAGTAAACAATTTTTTTTTCATTTCCCATAGTGACAAAAGCAACATGACGGATACTCCGACAGAATGTCCTAAGTTTTGTGTGATGACAAGTTGATCAGAATTTCTTACGATTTGTGTGATGACAAGTTAATCAGAATTTCCTAAGATGTGTGTGATGACAAGTTAATCAGAATTTCCTAAGGTTTGTGTGATGACAAGTTGACCAGAATGAAAGAAGTTGGAGAGGTTATACGGTTTGACGTGTATTTATCAACACTATGTTTTATGTTACTAATTTGTAGTTTTATTTCAAAATGTTTTTAAACAAAGATGTTATTTTTCTGATGACTTTAAACATATGCTGTTTATTTTCCGGCTATCCGAAACCGATGCTTCTTTACGTACGTTCGATGTTTTCATGTGTAACTTCTTCTAAACTATCTACTCCTGGGTGTTGTACAATTTGTTGCTGTTATACTTCGATAGAGGCACAAAACATGTAAAACAATCCTTAATTGGGCTGATATGCAAACAGAAACTATAATCATAAAAACTCACGTTTCTTTTGCCGTTCAGTATGAAAAAACCTCCTTATTACTCATTTCATCAGACACATCCATCAATAATAGATCAATGCTAAATATTGAAAATTTCAATGCTAGCTGTGCAAGATTACACAGAAGATGATAGTGCAAAGCATAACATCATCACTTGAAGATTTGAACTACATACATAACAGATAACTGATCACACAAGTGGGTGCATGTATATCAGCGAGCAACTTCCAAACGCAAGGCATAACTCTTGCCAGTCTGCATTACTGGCTGATTTAACCCTTGCGGTATTTCCCTCGCTTTCTTGTGTCGAGGCAGTGAATCGCTGCACTGGAAATGCATAGCGGGCCTGGATTTCTAAACACAGATTTCTTAAGGAAATACTGCAAGGCCTAAATCAGCCAGTAATGGAGACTGGCAAGAGTTATGCCTTGCATTGGGAAGTTGATCAGCGAGCAATCACCCACGAGAGGGCGGGGTTCCCAAGTTGTGCGATCGCAAGCAGATAGTTTGTATGCAACCTCTTTTGTTACATGTATATGTTTTGGGTTATGGTAAAAATACGATAAGAACCAACATTTCAAACATACAACTTGAAGCAAATCAAACTCTGACAACATTACATTGTGATTTTGCCTATTTAGATCGTTTATTTTCTATATACCTTTAATGACTGTTCCAATCGATATGAATTTTTTTATTTTAAATCTTGTTTAAAGGTACATCCATTGTGTTGTTAGGGGTCACATATTGCAAACGCTGTAAATGGTGTAACTTTATCGAGAAGTACCGACTGTTACCGAAAAGTACCATTTTGATGATAGTAGACTTAGCATATTGACGATATGAAGGTAAAAGTAGTGGTTTCTGATCGAAAACCGGACAATGCACATCGTGTGGCGCGCGTCAATGAGTCAAACGTAATTTTGGAATCTTATTTATGACAGACAACAAGACAACTTTGAGTTGATAATGTTTAATAGGTCATATAACTATTGTGCATGTAAATGGAACGTGCAGTTTCGGTTTCTGAACATGCATAATGATGTTACTCAATTTTAATTGGAAACTAGTATAATTATGATATATTTGGCGATTGGGGATAAATATGCAAGCTGAGTGAATTTTTTTATTGTAGACAGCACATTGGTGAGTTGGAACGTATTAAAGCTAAATAAACATTTTATGAAACACAATGGATGCACCTTTAAAGTTCACGTGTAATGCATTTTTCTCAAGAATGACAGATTATTACCGCTATACGTACATTAAATATCGGAATCAATTGAAATCGAGACAATATACACTTGCAAATGATTATTAAGACGATTTTAATTTACCCATTTCAACAATGTCACAATCAACACGGCGAACGCTTTGAGACAATCATTAAGGCATGACTGTGATTGACCACAGAGGAGGATCGTCTGTGACCCGCCATCCTCGATAATCCAGCGCTATTGTTCCGATAAATCTACACACAAGCGCTGGAAAACAGTAAGGGTATTTATCCCTAACCTAGTTACCTCCTCTTGGGTCCATGTTATCCAATCAGAAACGAAACGCAGACACTATCTGCGTAAACAACTCGACCAATCAAAACGCATCACTACCGTTATTTATAGAACCAAACATAGTGGCGGCCGACTCACTCGATTACGATAAAGTTTGTAACAAATTCAGCGTAGAAAACCTGACAGAAACTCAAAAGAAAGTTTTAAGAAGTCTGTACGAGAAGAAGGGTGTATTCATGTCCATCAAAACGGGTGGAGGTAAATGATTAAAATCCCTGTGGTACCAGGCGCTCCATATCATCTGCGAAAGCCAAGATCCTGACACGAGAGTGCTTGTTATTTCACCCTTGATTTCAAGTGATCTCATTGGTTCTTAGAAAGCAAGCGTTTCGCTGAGTCATTGCGAAGGGAGGTAACTAGGTTAGGGATAAATACCCTTACTGTTTTCCAGCGCTTGTGTGTAGATTTATCGGAACAATAGCGCTGGATTATCGAGGATGGTGACCCGCCACACATCACTGCCTCTAGATGAATTTATGAGGTGTGTTAAATCGCCAAAAACATATGTTTACGCAATAATTTTGTAATTGTCTTCTGCGGAATTACCTAGTTGGATATCTAAACATTCGATATATGGAAAATTTAAGCTGTTTTATAGAAGATTTGTTAGTGAAATTATCCAACAAAATACTGCGAAATTACGTTGATTTATGACTATCGCCGATAATGAGATTACTCTGGGCAGTGGCGTCACAGGAGAGTCACCGCTTCAGGGACCACAACCCCGCAGATTTTCATTCTGGTCGCCGGGGCCAAATTATGCGTTTTTAAAAAAAGTCGTATTTATGGGCCGATTTCAGAAATTTAAAATCGAGCAATTGTCAAACTGACATCCCAGTTTAATGAATCCGAATGTGACCATATTTCATTACATCTATCCTTTAATACCACTTATTCAACTCATTCCCATTACTGTACAATATGTCACAACTGGCGGTATGCATATCAACCACACTCATGCAGTCCAGGCATGCAGGCGAATATTATCTGTAACTTAAATACATGCATTACATACACATATTTCAACCATAATTATGTCTTCACCAGCAGCCATGCGTAAAGTATTTTGAGATATGCATGTAAGGTTCGTTGAAATATACATTATGCTAATCACAATTTGCTAGGAAAAACAAAATTCACGAGCAGAGGACAAGCCGGAGTTGAAAGTTGATAGGTACTGGTTGTCAGAATAATGACCACATTTGTGTTTAATCAATCAGCGACTTAATAATGTAAAAGAAAATATATCAACGTTCCAGAAAAAAAGATGGGCATTGAAAAATATGTATTATGCAATTCTCTGAATGCATTCGATATAAGAAAACTTATAAATGTTCCCATCAATTTTATCAGGAATCTGGTTGTTTATAGAGTCCCTGGTTTAATGCACATTTTATTCTTTTCCCACCTCTTTATGCCTTAATTTCTCTTTTCATGTGGACACTCAAAATGAAAAAAATTATGCACATCTTAAAAGCTTGCATTTATATAACTTGCATTTTAAAAAAAGATCTTAGAGTCAGCTGCATATATGTTATAAATAGCAAGACACAATTGACTTAAAATGTGACTTAGTTTATCTATAAGGCTGAATTAGGATTACAATGTATCTTATTCACCAGTTTAAAATTTATGATTATATACATTGTTTGAGAGGCATTCTAGAAGTTGGTGTGATGAAGAGGACAACTATTTATGGATGATCAACTTCTTTATTAACAATAACGGTATAAGGATCTATAGATACCGAAACGTCGCTATTGTTAATAAAGAAGTTGATCATCCATAAATATTTGTCCTCTTGATTATACATGTAATTTACTTAGGTCTAGATCTATCTATATTGACCTAGAGAGAATTTTTCGAAGTGTTTTATATCCAAATGATGTGTCAAAGTTAATAAAAAGCTAGAAGTCCATAAAATTAAACGAAAAATTAATGTTGGGCAGATATTGGTGGAATGCCAAGAATCTGATGAAACGTGAGCAAGGGGAGGTAACTCTGAATAAGCGTCTTACACCTGTGACAATCAAGGTCAAGCCAGTCCGTTTCGTTTCAGCACCCGGAACAGGTTTGTGTTACTTATGCAATAATTATAGCATCTTTAGGCTTGGCTATCTGAATAACAGAAGGTTGCTGCTTTTATAGCATTTGTTTGTAATGCCAATGCTAAAAGATTAAGGAAAATTGTAGAATCGCGTCACTCGAAACCATGTGGTTTTTCCACTGATGCACAGAGCTGTTATTGACCTATGTAAATAAGGCTTCGTTCCCATGTAATGATAAAACTGGCTGATAGATTTCATCAGGTAAATGTAGACTTTGAACGCTATATCTCGAAACTTAGCGTTCAAGTTTAGATACGTCTATTGTCAAGGGCACGACACAGAGTCACTGAGACCGTGAGAGAGCTAGAGAGCTGACCAAACAGTTGAAACACTGCTGAGTCACTGTTGGAGGTTAGTAGAAAGTATTTATTTAGACTGGTGTGGAGTATCATTGATTGAAGTTAATTTTTTGAAATTGTATTAAAAAGAAAAAAAAAAATTCATTTATAAGATAAATAGTTGCGTTTGTAAAATTTCCGGGATTCATTGCTATTCAACACCCGCAAATTTAGTTTAAAACCGACGACGTTAGCCGGAGGTTTTAAACGCTGAAATTTGCGGGTGTTGAATAGCAATGAATCCCGGAAATTTTACAAACGCAACTATTTATCGATATTGTAACATGGCCGTTAGTTATCAGGCGTTTTGAAACGAACTCTCTTTTTGCGTACCTATCTCTGAGTGGAAAGGACTTTGCGACTGTTCCATTTTTGTAAGAGGTGTGAGCAGGTCAAAACAAATGGAAATACTCGGCGTAATATGTACATTAGCAACAATTTACACATAATCTCAAACAGTGTCACTCAAGTATGTTCACTTCACAATATTCACGTATCCTTTAGATGGCGATAAACATTTATCACCGACATCAACACAGTAAAAGACCTATGAATAAAAATCTTAAACTTGCCCTAACCCATTGTGACAATGACGCTAGCATTGTGACGTCAAAACGGTTGATCACTATGACGTCATGCCATGGCAACGGCATTCGGTAAACACAGCCGCATGGAAGAAGGCGTCAAACTTGGACAAATCTTACTAGTTAAAAACATTTTAGTTACTTGAAACTAATTAATTTTGAGAGTTATTTGTGACCTATACTGCTATACACAAGTTAGAAAATGACAATGCCACCTATCAAATTTGAGAAAGGAGTACATTTTAAGAGAAATAGAAAAAATAAATATTGAGTCGGGCCGAATCTTGTGAACACGATGTATATGTTCGCGGTGATTCGCCCCAAGTAATTTGCGGGTATTCATTGTCATTCAACATAGGCAAATCAACCAATCAGAATCAAGGATACACCGAAATCATGTTACAATTGACAATATAATTATAGTTTATCTCATAATACAACTGGGGGCGGGATAGCGCATTTGGTTTCGGATCAAGAGGTCCGGGGTTTGAATCCCAGCAGGGGCACGGCAACTTTGTCTGCAGTAGAGAAATGTTCTACACGCAATAAGGTTTGGGTGCAATGCTTCACTGAATTTCAGCGTAGTACCACCCATGGTACGTTAGTTCCAGCCGATGCTCACAGGTTTCACCGCAATGCATAGCCACATGGCGTTGCAGGCTTTCTTCCTGCCATAATACTAGCAGCCGCGATATAAGTGAAACCCCAACTCACCTCACCTCGCTGGAGCAGTTACACCCTTATAGGGTTAGCTCCTGTCAAGGAAGATGATGATGATGACCTCACCTCATAATACAACTTTCGAGATATAGCGTTCAAAGTCTACATTTACCTGATGAAAAGGCAAAAGTATTCTGATAGTTGATGAGCACTGATGAGGGGCACAAAAATAGGAGAATCTACTCAACATTGACAAACTCCTAACAAACAAAATGTCATCAAATAGTTTACCGAAAACAAAAGTCTGCGGTTCAACTAATTTAGCTGTGAACCATTAATTTTCACATTTTACACATACTTAATGTCAATGGTAACCAAAGATAGCTTTTAGTCCTTCCTACAGCTTCTGAGAAAGTCTTAAAGAGGGGGACATTCCTGTTTACACATATGTTCTTAAAAAGACAATATGGATGACACTCCTGATAGAACTCGCATTTTAAGATCTGTAACGATCCTAAAAAATTTAAACTTTCGGTGCATTCAAACTCTGCCTGCATATAGATCTTAAGCTTTCACAAACCGACCGTCAGAAATATGAGAGTAGTCATCTGAAAACTTTTGGTGTCATTGTCTCAAGCATTTCTACTTGAATTTGGGTTTTGTTTTTGGAGACTGATAGGGATCTGAGGGAGACCCAGAATGTACTGCAGCAATAAGGTCCTGCAGCAGGTAGGAGGTTAATGTATATCGTTTGCTGTGTTCCAGGTACAAAATGACTCTGTCCAAGTTCTTCGAAGTCCTCCCCGAGGGTTATGGCTACGTGATCATGGCTGGCTCGGGCAGCGTCTTCGTCAACATGTGGATGGCCATCAACGTCGGCCGGGCAAGGAAGAAGTTTGAAGTCAATGTAAAGCATTTTCTATTTTTATATTACCTTCCGTTTTTATGTTCATGGTAATACAAATATTTTATGAAAAACTTATGACCTGTATCTGTAATGAAATAGCCTGACAGTAGCATGCTGGGCTAAAGAATATGAATTTAAGTCACACCCAAAAAAGGATTAAATGTGGAGATATTTGGGAATATTAACACTTGTTTTTCTGAATTAACTTAAGTCTCTTGTGGAAAACAACTCATAATTTAACATTTCGTAAGTAAGATAATGAATAATGATTCTAATATCTTTCCTAACTTTTCTCATATGGTAAATGTGCATCTTATTTCAAAATTAAAAAATGACCTGATGTTTTAACCAACTTCTATTCCAGTACCCAGACATGTACAGTGCTACCTCAAAGGAATTCAACTGCATCCAGAGAGCTCACCAAAACACGTAGGTGTACTGCTCGTATAGTTAAACATCTTCGAAACATGTTCTAATGATACAGCTTCAATGCAGGAGTGTGACCTTTTATTGTTGTAGGTAAAGAATGAATATCTATTTTATGGATATTCAAATTCTTGTTTCTTTATTGATGCTAACAGTAAATGAAGAAATGATACAATGCAAAATGAATATTTATGCAAAACAATGGAATGAGTTTTTAGCTCATCTGGCCTGAAAGGCCCGATGGGCTTATGGCATGGGATGGCGTCCGTCCATCCGTCCGTCCGTCCGTCTGTCCGTCCGTCCGTAAACTTTTCGCTTTTTCGACTTCTTCTCCAGAACCAATGACTCCAGAGAGCTGAAATTTAATGTACAGACTCCTTGGCTGAAGGGGATACTAAATTGTAAATTTGGTGACCCTGTGACCCCAAATGTGGGTCACAGGGGTCATAACCTTAAAAGCTATTTTCATCTTCTTCTCCAGAACCAATGACTCCAGAGAGCTGAAATTTTATGTACAGACTCCTTGGCTGAAAGGGATTCTAAATTGTAGATTTGGTGACCCTGTGACCCCAAGTGTGGCTCACAGGGGTCATTACCTAAAAAAAACTATTTTCATCTTCTTCTCCAGTCCCAATGAATGTAGAGAGCTGAAATTTTATGTACACCCTGACTGAAGGGGATTCTAAATTGTAAATTTGGTGACAGTGAGACCCCAAATATTGGGTCACATAGGCAATGACCTAAAATGCTATTTTCATCTTCATCTCCAGTCCCAATGGCTCTAGCGAGCTGAAATTTTATGTACAGACTCCTTGGCTGTAAGGGATTCTAAATTGCAAATTTGGTGAGTCTGTGACCCCAAATATGGGTCACAGGGATCATAACCTAAAAGCCTATTTCAGTTTACAGCATCTTTCTGAGATTATATGTGCACTTCAATCAGTAAGTAGGTAAGGGAGGTAATTTTAAAGACAACAGCTGAGTTAAAGGCATTTCATCTTTCTGATGTGAGAGTTCTCACATGTGCTTTGAGAATATAATATGTCTGATGAAAAAGAGATATTTAGAATTAAAAACTTAGAATTGGAGGTCTAACAAAAATTATAAGTCATATTTTATCTTTGTCTCACATTTCACATATGAGTAATTATTTGTATTTTGCAAGTGAATTTGCTGATAAAGGTACACAAGTCTAAAAGTATTCTAAAGACTTAATACAGAATCTTTTATTAAATCTAATATTATGTTCTTTGTAATTTAAGAGTAAATAATGGAGTTTTTTAATATCTCATGATATTGTGTAATTATTTGGAGAATTAATTAATTAATTAATGAGAATTTCCAGTACGAGTCAATTTGGTATACCTTATTTATATCATATCTTATACTTTATAACTGATTTAGTTTTCTATTAACTTTGCAGTTAATTTTATTCAATAGGAACAAGAAATGAGATAGATGTCTACATCATGGACATGTTTAATGTGAATCTATTTGAAATGAGAACTATTGAATACCCTTTGAAGGAATAACTTGAAGAGGAATTAAATTTTTTCATTTTACATGAGATATGTGAACTGAATATGACTAGTGATGACTGGTGATAACATAGGACTATAAAAGAAGTAGCTATATGAGATTGTGACATCACACCTATTTTCATCATCTTCTCCAGTACAGAAAAATAATTAATTGTAGGAAAAACTGCATCTAACATATAAATTTTACTGGCTGTGAGTCCAGTGTCTGCATGTTATGTAATTGCATTGTGTTGACCTCTTCCTAGCAGAAGGATGAAAACTGATAGTTACACAGAGGTTTCAGGTTACTTCAAACTACTGTGCAGCACTGTGTTATCATAGACTCTGCGTGAGACTGCTTTAGTCTTCCACTGACTCTAAAAAAGAATTTATTCATAGAATATCACCATTTTATCAAATATTGAAAAGGAGCCTATAAGAAATGGTAAAAAAGAATTTACTAAAAAAATTCACCAATTTATTAAGTATTGAAATGGAGCCTATGAGAAATGGGATTTTCAAAAACTGAGGCTCCTATTCATTATGTAATAAATGTTGGTATTGCCATAATGCAATTAAGAATTAAAACAATATAATGCAAAGGTGTGTGATATTCATAACGAATGTTGATTTATGTGTAACCAATTTTGATAATAATTAGCAGGGGTCATGACCTAAAAATGTTTTTTTCATTTTCTTCTACAGCCCCAGGCAATTATTGCAATAGCTTACAGTGGTGAATTGTATGCAAAGAATTGTACCCGGTATATTCATTATTATATAATGTGTGTACGATCTTAAAAAATAGTATGATCTCTCCACCACATTATTATATGTTTGATACCAGCAATTTATTTCCAAGCTTTGTGTTGCTCTTTCAACACACATATATATAGCAGATTGGCAAAGTTATGGTAACAAAATATTTTTAAACTGCTTTAAACGTTTCACTACCTAGATTCTTATTACTACATTCCATTATCTGACCATTGCTATAAAGTCCACTCCATAACATACCCCACTTATTATATCCTGATGAGCTACAGAGGCCATGGCTCTATTTTTTTTATTAGAATTGAGCTCAAGGGTAGCAATTTGTTTTGTTGGCTGCAATCAAATGTATGTGATGGTCTTTAAATTCCTCAGAGTGAAAAATTATCAATCTGTAAGAAAAACTGCATTTCCAGTTTTGAAATGTTAAATTTTGTTTAATTATATTTAAATAATCAAGCTGATATCCATGACAAGACCTCAGTAAGAATTATGCGACTGTTTAAGCATGAACTATGTTCTTTCAGGTTGGAGTCCTATCCCCAGTTTTTGATGCTCTTGTTTCTTGGAGGACTGCAGTATCCTGTAAGTCTTCTAAATGTCTTTCCTTTGAATTATTTTTATATTCCAGCAAAATTTAAAGATCATAACATCGATATCTGTGATATTATACTTTGATATACAGAAATAGCAATATCACTGTTAAAAAATCAATCAGCTGCCAAAGAACATACTTTGATGTACAGAAAACAAGCAATTCAAATTAGCAGACAAGAAATCCATAATCTAAAGATTTAGTTTTATGCATATTAAAACTCGGCCAATGAAAATATGGGTGTTTGAAATTCGATCGGCTGTCGTACAACATGTCAGGTAAGATTTATCCTACCAGTACCTCATGTAAAAATGTCAATCCCTGATTGGTCCACGTGACCATTAACAAATATCAATGAACACAGTCATACGGGTTAATAAATCTTCCAGAGGGTGATAAATGTTTTATATCCCGCAACATGAATAAAGCATGAATCAACTTCAATCATTCCATGTCACGCGACACAAGTTAAAGATCATAGTTTGTTGATCGATCGGGTGTTTTCTGTCAAAATTTTTCTTTGTTTTTTAATGATATTTTGAGACATGCGGCAATATAAATACGTTATAACATTCAGTTTGTTCGGGTGACATTGTAATTTATCAGACCCTTGTGAGTGTTTATGTCGCCCTCCACTGAATGTTATAACTTATAATATTACAATGTAAGCTGCAAAATCACAATGGTCTGAGATCTGCCAAGGAGTTGTGAACTTGTAGCATTGGTACACTGTATTACTTTTGTAAATAAGCTTCATTACTAAATACAATACTAAAATCAATTCAGTGTTACACAATTTATATGAAACTCCTTTAATAAAAAGGTAGTTCACATGACATGACCTCTATTAATCAAATGCAACTTAGAAAGTGGAGCGAAAGGTAATGTTTAAAAATTTTACTGGCCACTACATAGGTCTCTGTCATAAATGAGCTTTGTTTATTCTTGACTTCTATTTCTAACTTTTAATTTGACAGAAAATCAGCGCAGTAGCAGGTGCAGTGTATCTAGCGGGGAGGATAGCCTACGCTAAGGGCTACTACACAGGAGGTACGTGAACAATAGCTTGATCACATATGAACTGAGTGCTCTGTTATTTCTCACTTATTCATACATGAGAAAATATGATAGATTAATTGAAGTAATATTTGGTTCAATTTATCAAAGATCTCAATTAAACAAATCATTCTGAATTGAATTAAGTAATACTAAGGCACTAGGTAGACTGAATTAATTTCCTCAATTTTATTTATGAATAGATTTTGTTTTGTTTTATAATCTGTTTTAAGGATTTTTGTCAAAACTTTTTAAAACACTCATGAAATAGATGCTATAATTCGTTGATCAAATAGTTTTTTAACCACAGGTCCGGAGATGAAAAAGCTTTCAGCAACAAATATCAAAAGAGGAACATGTAGAAAAACTTTAGAACTTTCTTCTTTTCCAACTAGATGCAATTCATTCATGTTATATCTTTAACGACAGATCCAGAGAAGAGGCGGTGGGGAGCAATCTGTCACATCGGAGAACTGATCTTGTTGGGGAACGTGATATCGCTCATGTGTCACCAGCTCGGCTGGGTCGGGCGAGGTGGCTGCACTAGATCCCTCCGCTTTTAAGAGTGGTAATAACGATTAACCACAGGATACCTGTGACTTGTTCTGCGTTGGTTCTTTTTGCTTGTTACTGTTTAGTTCATTTGTTAACTGGAGATACTGGGAACTACTCTTGTGTTTTTCATGATGTTCAGTGAGATTCTAGTTATTGAAGATGACCTCACTTATATCTCATTAGGTTTATTCAGCAAGATAGGCTTTAGGTATTGCCCATTGTCCAGCGTCCAATCAGAGTTTGTCCGTTAACTTTTACATTTTTTACATCTTCAGGAATGCGGCACTCCAAAAACTGAGATCTTGACTTTCTGGAGATAAAAGTTTGATTCTCCCCCAAATGTGGGTTTGGCATTGCTGTACTTCCAAAATATTTGTGTGGCAAGGGTATTTACAAAGAATGATAATTAATTGTTAACTCTTGAAAAAGCACAAAACAGAAGTATTCCCAATATCTGTAATGGATGTTGTACTAACAATTTTTGTTTGCTCTGTGTAGAATGCCTCAACGTTCCTGTGTGACTGATGCCACGTTGGAACGTAATTCTAATTCCTTCCTATAGAGGCTTGACTTTACCTCCGCAAGACATAACTCGTGCCAGTATCCATCACTGGCTAATTAGAGTCTTGTCGCATTTCCTTAATGTTTCTGTACTAGCAAATCAGAGCCCACTATGTATTTCAAGTGCAGTGCTTTGCTAGTTTAGCACAGAAATGTGAAGGAAATGCTGCAAAGCTGAATTAAGCAGGTGATGAAGACGTGCGGTGGGAAGTTGCAGAGACTCTGTAGCAGGTGCTTGCATGCTGTTGTATTCATGGTGTATAAAACAAGAGTAGGAAAGTATACACGTTAAGTTTCTGTTTCTCTCGTGGTATTTAGGATATGAGAGTTTGTACAGTTAAAATCCTTGTTTCACTATCGACACAACTAATTTTCACATGATACAAAACAAAACCAAGAACATGCTACGTTGCCTCTAACTCACCAATTTTGATTTCTTCTCTGGCTTCAGCTTGTTGCAATGGTATTGCAGGCTTTCTCCCTGCAGTAATACTGGCAGCCGCGATACAAGTGAAATACTCTTGAAAGCAGCGCTAAACTCCAAACTTCAAATCACCTTTTTCAAATTTTGCAAGTGTGTGGCAAAACCTGTTCATTCACCTATGACTGACATTCTATGCAGTTCTGTGTGTGTGTGCATTCAGGGATGGGCTTCTTCCTGAGTCTTCCAGAGAACTGATCTAACTGTTAGGTCAATTATTTCTTATTTCTAATTTCATTTTTTCAATCCAGATCTGGATGGGTAGCTTCAAAACCATCATCACTTCAGTCAGCAACAATGTCATCATTGCCAAGTTTACACTGACGTGTTTCATGTTACGTCCGTAATGTCTTGTATCTAGGAATGGGTTTGTTTGCCATCATCGACAAATCCTCGGCAAACCCTTGATGACAAGAAACAACTATACTCTATTATGAAGATCAGCAGTAACATCACTGGCAACACTGTCGTGTTTGATGTTTGTCATATGATTATCTATCCTAGATCCCGATAAGCGGAGCCGGGGAGCATTCAGTGCCGTGGCAATGCTCATCCTCTTAGGAAATACCATCTCCCTCGGTGCTCACCAACTCAGATGGGTTCCGTTGAAATAGATGGGAATGTGAGTCACTCTTTACTTCGTAGGAAGCAATACTCTCATTAGTGACTCGTTACTTACATATATTCACATATTTTGCATTTTAAAATACTTGGTGATGGTATCTTTGTGTGAATGCCAACAAAAATGCAAAACGTTTCTTAAAGTTCTTAATTAGCTTGCTTTTGCACCTGCATGTTTTGTTAGTTTTATTTTTTAAAGGCACACAATTGCAGTTTAAATAGCTTATTTGGCATTTTGGGATATAAACATATATTTAGATAGTGCATTAATACCTTTTCCAGTTATCTTAAAAAGATAGGACAAAGAAAATAAATGGCAAAAGCCGCATCTGTTGAAACTGGCAAGCACAAAATTAAAAGATATAAATTTAATAAAATGATATCATGTGCAATTAGTTATCGACTGAACTTAAACTGGTAACATTTAACTGGCAAGGCAGGAATATAGAAAATAATAATGCAGTAAGTTTCAGTGGTGCGGCTGTTGACTTTCACAGTTTTAATTGTTGCCGATGTCACATGAGTTTATAACAAATACGAGCTTGATTTCTTGCAATAAAATACATGCTTTTTGAAAAAGCTACACTAGCTTTCTTGTATGTTATAATTTGACATAATCAAGGGGAAAGAATGGGATGTGCAATAGTGCCTTTAAATGTGTCATCGTGTTTGACTGTGCTTGTTAGACGTGTTGAGTTAGTCATTTTTTATGAGTTGTGTGTTTGCATGTTACCAGTTCATAAAATGTGATGGTTTTTAATTCTTCAGTGATAAGCCTTTGAAACTTTCTTTTGTATCATTTGTCACAAGATACGCAGATGAGCCATGAGGTGACAATGTTTTACTTTGACCTTGACACAAAACATGTTTCCCGAAAATGTTTAACCTGGCAAAAACTTTTGATTGGTCTGTGATAGGCTTTTGAATCTTGACATGACATGACATTGTCTCTCTAGTTGTCACAAGAACATTTAAATGATGTCATAGAATTATATGTTTTAACCTTGACCTCTGAGGGTTAAAATGTGTGTCAATACATTTTTTTGCAGGGGCACTCATAAGATACTGTTCAATCGGACATTAACCCTTGTACGACTTATGGGGTCTATTGGACCCCAACTGTATGTTTGTTACCTGTATTACGTAAATAAAGTTAGCTAAGTTAACCTGCTTTTGTGTACTTTCAAATTAACCATATTTACACAAGAAAAAACATTGATGCTTGTTTATCTTTATTACTTATAAATGTACATAATTTTGAAGTCGCAAACCCCCTTCCCCACCAAGTGGGGTCTATTAGACTCAAGCGTTAAAAAGGCATATATTACAATACAATATTCATTAAGAAACTTCACGATGCCTTTCTTATATATATATTTTAAATAATTTAGATGTATAATTGACTGAAAAATAATGATTAATTTAAAAAAAAATCAAATTTGGTTTGTTGAAATCTTTCAACTACAATATAACAATTTTGTTTTCAATCAAACAAAAATTATATAAAATATATTTGGACTCAAAGAGACCCACCCTCAAAAACAAAACAAAAAAGATTTTCCTGGTCGGAATCATATAAAAATATTTATATACTCCCAACAGCTGAGTAAGAAATGGTAAACATTTCTGTGAACCTTTGGTGCCATTTGTGTCAGAAATTCTGTAGAGTCCCCACGGTACCTAGTGTAACTTTTCTCTGTGAGTCGTACGAGGGTTAATCAAGCAATATGGAAAATAATATAAATCTACAAAAGTTTGAAAACTTAATTTTTTCAACAAGTATTTCTTCTTTAAACTTCAGTATGCATTGAGCATGAAGTAAGGGTGTTTTAATAAAATAATTTATGGAAATATTCTGATTTCAGATTGGAGTCCAACATATGATGCTTGCCTTACATGACAACTGGAAGTCACGTGTTGATTTCAAACGAGACATCTAGGGACTGCACCAGATAGTTGTGTTGAAGAAATAAACTTGCAGTCTCATTCACATTAAATTAAAATCATCATTATCGATCACCTATTTAATAAATAAAAACGAGAAAAAAATCTGAAGGGTTTACATTCATCATCAACGTGAATAATTATACATTGAGAAAAAAACTAATACTAAAAAATCTGGATTTTTAAAAAATGTTTATTCCTTTCTTTTTGAAGGATGTAAGAGCCATGTATCCAAAAAATCCAAAAAAATCTGGTAAAATATTGAATATCAGAGAAATTGTTGTGATTTTACATTAATCATGTAATGTACTTATAATGCATTGTTTAGTTTGTGTATGCTTGTAGAGTAAGGTGCAGTCTAAATGTAGATATGTCGGTTTTTATTAGGAATTAATAGTGATTTCCTGTTTTGCTAGTTGCACATTAAATATAGACAACACGGTCTCCGTCCCAGTCCCTGATCAACACCAAAGAGATAATGAACCTTCATTCCCACTGGAAGAGCTGTAACATTATGCAAGTTTAAATGCTTTTGTGAGAACATATTTGTTTAGTTTTCTGGACCAATAAATTGTTTCCTACATCACACGTTTGCTTCGTCTCTGATAGATACATCTGAAGTGACATTTTAGAACTGGCAGAGATGAAGGAGAACCAACTTCCATGAATGGTACTTCTGTATCACTTTCTAGCAGACTGCACCAAAATGCCAAATAATAATAAAGAAGTTGACTATCCATAGAACTTGGTTTTCCTTCAAGATATTCATACGTTTGGTTGAGTGAATCCTCTTGACAACTAAAGAAACGTGCTACTTTGCGACGTGTATGTTGAAAAATTTACCGATCTGCGGTAGACATTCAAATATTGCACACCATTTATAACAATACCCACATTAGTACAAATTAGAGATGGGTGGTTTTACCGGTATACCAGAAAACCATGGTTTTACAATGAAGTGGATACATACCGCGGTACATTGATGAAAACCGGGGTTTTTCATTGAAGTGGTACATACCGCGGTATGTTGATGAAAACCGGGTTTTTTTTTCATTTGAAAACATTACCTTTTTCAGAAAGATATTTGTCAGAAAAATTTAATATCCTACTATTCTTTAAATCGTTATAAGTGACTGGTTGCATATTGATATGCTGATACTCCTTAAAAAAAACTTTAAATGATTTTATCTACTCTTGAATTCTTCATCTTTGGTATTCTATTATACTGAGTTGTGAATAAAAAGACATCTGGAACAATTCTACCTGTATATTATACACAACCTGATCCTATTCATTTCAAGCACGGTATAGCGTGGTAAATACTGTGGTACTTGGACAAAATAATAGGTATAACATAACTAGCTATCTTCATACTGGAGAAGAAAATGTAAATAAGTTTTCAGGTTGTGATCCTTTATTGGGCACATAGTCAGCAAATCTGTAATTGATATTCCTCATTTGCCAAGGAGTCTGTAAATAAGATTTCATCTCAAGCCAGTGGTTCTTGAGAAGTTTAAAAATGAAAAGTTGACCAACGCCATGCCATGCGCCCCAATCGGCCTATCAAGGTGGTGATTTTGGAATATATGGATCCGCTTTCAAGAGTATTTCACTTATATGACGGCTGCTAGTATTATGGCAGGAAGAAAGCCTGCAACACCATGTGGCTATGTATTGCCTGCGAGCACCGGCTGGAACTAGCGAACAATGGGTGGTACTGCACTGAAAATCAGTGTAGCATTGCACCCAAACCTTACTGCGTGTAGAATAATTCTCTAGTGCAGACAAAGTTGCCGTGCCCCTGGCGGGATTTGAACTATAGACCACTTGATCCGAAGCCAAAATCGATTTCCCCCCGCACATGTCAAAGAACTTTTGAATCCGTAAAAATCACATGAATGGATAAGATTAACAAATCTAGGCACAATAGTTGACATGTGTAGGTGTGTTGGTGTAGCTAGAATGTATAGTTTGGGAGATAAATTCTGCACAAAATGACATACAGAGGCACTGTTTTGGTCATGTTTCCATGGAAACCGACAAAAGTAAAATTCAGAAATCCGTCTCAACCTGAAAAGGCACAGCTAGAGATCATGGCTAACATGTGTAGCAAGTTTGGTAAGGTAGCATGTTTAGTTTTGGGAGATATGTTCCGCACAAAATGACCTCCTTACAGAGTTAGGGTGGACCCTCTATCACGCCTATATTTGAAAGGGTCTCAAGACAAAATGAACAAACTTTAATCTCCATGTAGTATAGATGTTATTTTGCAAGTTATGGCTTTCAATGTTGACTGGTTTCATAGAAGTTGTTGTTTAAAGTTTTCAAGGATAATGGCTGCCATACTCATATTTGAGAGGGGGTCGTGACCAAATGAACAAACTTTGATCCCCCAGGTAGCAAGATACCTCGCCAGAAAATTTCACCTTTGGGGGTGTAGTGCTTCTTGAGGAGAAGTTGAAAATGTCAATTTTGGACCAATTTAATTGAAATCAGATCAAATGTAACACTAGCTGCTTCTAGGAATGATGTTGGGGTGAAGGTCGTCTGACACGGCTTCTATGGTGCACTGTTCAGATCAGAACGCAGCGAGGTGTGACGATCTGATTTCAATGAGATAGTGGACAGACACCAGGCAACTACCCATGCCATTAGCACATCTGTCCTTTCTGGGCATCCTCGGTTACCCAGGGTTTTATATATGCTCCGTTACTCTCCACTATATCACCCCTGGGAAACTTCATCAGAGAAATCTGTACTGAAATTACTCACCCTTGGCCGGTGTGAGCCAATCAAACTGCTACGCAGCTTGGACCTGCGAGCCAATGACAATTCATATCATTTCGTTGCAAAGCACGCGAGGTCATTTTGTTGGCCATCCGTCACCGGTTATCTCCGTTGACCATTTTCTTTGGTTACTGACTTTGTCACGCCGGCCAAGGGCGAGTAATTTTAGAGAGAAACGGAGCATATATAAAACCCTGGGTAACCGAGGATGATTCTGGGCTGATGAGCTAAGAGCTATGTTCCCCTGATATGAGGGAATCAAGAGGAGGACTTAAATATGCATCCTCAACTTCCTCAAGAACAGCTAGTTGTATACATGTGATCCTTTAGTTCTTCGATGCATAATGCTTCAAGTTCAACATGATTGGGTGGTCTACAGAAAACAAGGAAGAAGAGGTGTATATAAAAGATTGTATTTATTTTCACTGTACAGGTACAAAGTTTACTTCACATCTCTGATGTGAGTTTAGCCAGGATAATTTACAAAATGTGTCGTCAACTTGGGTAACTTTTCATCGGTCTGCGTCCTTCACACACAGATAATGATGCAGTGTCAAGCTTGTCACCCGAGAACATAAGTCGGTTTGTCAAGAATCACATCATTTAGTTTAACAACCTCTAATAATATGACTTTGAACAATAAGAAACAGTCCTGGATTTGGTTCTCTGAACTTTTCACGTAAAAGTTACCATGAATACAAGAATCTCAACTCGTGATTCAAGCAGGACATTTATAAATGGGACAGTTCTATAGGATATTTGGATTGTGGTCTGATGCATGATATAAACAAAAGTCCACCAAAACATACTGTTCACAGGCCCATAATCTGTTTTTCATTTATTAATTTAAATTTGATATGTGCCAAAACACCATACATGATTCAAAATCAAAACATTTTGCTTTGATGACCTATTCATCCTCAAACGCAAATTAATAGTTTTCAATCAAAATCAAGCAAGAGCCTTTTACACATGTAGAACCCGACATTACTCATTTAGTCTGTTTGCTTTAGATAAATTTTTAAAATTCTTCTGATTAATTAAACCAGCTGTGTTTTTTTGTCTAATTCAACCACAACTTTACACATTTATATTGTCACTATACTGTCATTTATATAGCATTTATTGATAAATATGTGACACAAAGCTGAACCCATTTCAAGATGAACTAATAAAAAATCATATCATGGTGTCAAACTAAAGATGTGATCCGTATCAAACTTAACGAAATGCATTTGCTTGTTTTATAAAACACAAATCTCTTCAGCAGCCTCAGAAATAAACGCCTCTAGTGAAATACTGAAATTATCTGGTGGGATGACATACAAAAATATATTTGTTCTGGAAAACTTACACTAACGTTTATCAACATGGGATTTTAATTTTTTCAAATAAAAGTTTAAAATGCTTCATGACCGTCGTCCGGGACTAAAACAGTTTAATTATATCAAAAGTGCATTTTCAGTGGTGAACCCAGAGGGGACTTCTGGGGGTTCGAACCCTCTCCCCCCTCCCCTCCCCCCCGATGAGTGAACCCCGGGACATTTCTGGATCGGCCAATGAATTGCCTTTAGACCCTGCTTATTTTGGTGAAAGCATCAATGTATGTTAACAACTTTTTATCATATCAAGCAGGGTCTTCATGTACATCTTATAAAGTACTATAGTATAATCTTGAAATTGAAGTTGTACTACCTTATTCTATATATTCCTATGAATGAAAGGAAAATGTACATGGCTTGAAAATATACATTGGCTTTTATTACATACTGGAAAGTTTTATTGCACAAGCAAACACCAAAACAAACAGAAGCATTTAAACCCAAATTAAAAAAAACCTTGTTAAGCTGCGGTCTGTTGAGTTTAACACTCCCTAGAGAAAGACTGGGGAGAAACACGTCTGAGAAGTAGGATACAACTGAGGTTGGGGAACCATGAGGAGAACGCCTGGGCTGAATTCAACCAACCAATAAATAGCTAGCAATGAGTAACAATTAAAAAAAAACATCGCACATGTGCGGACAATTGCCAAACGGACAGTCATGGCCATCAAAGTATGAATGAATAATCCTCCAGTTTAGTTGTAAACCAAGGTCCAACTATCTTGTGTTTGATTGACTCGCTAGTTTACAATTGTTAGCAACTCAACTCAGCCCTGGCTGTCAAAGACTCTGATGTGTTTTCTAGGTGCACAGATGAGGGGGTCATTTGGCCAATTCTAAACAGGAAGGACCCTTTGCAATGGTAAAATTATCCCAATTCCCCAAAGTTTAAGAGACACCAAGCCAAAAGGGTGGACCATTATCACCAGGCCCCCTCTAGGAACAACACTCAGTGGGTATACGAAGTTACCAACTTCATATTGGTACCCTATCAGTATGGTAAAGACAGCAGGGAGATGTTGCTAAACCTTGTAACTTGGTACAGATTGATGTGATGTTTTATATCGATGAAGATGAATGAAGCCATCCAATGACAAACAAATAGTTTTACTTTCGTGGTAAGTAGAGACAACTTTGGATGACAGGGTAATTGTTATTAATTGTTTTATTATGCTTACAAACATTATGTGTAACTGAATGCTGAAATTTATACTAGAACCAACATTGTATGGTTAATGACTCTAGTAATCTTTGGTACAGAATCAACAGTGTGCAAGATCTATTGTTAATCGTTTTGTATGTTATCCCTTAGCTTACAAGAAATATTTACGTCATTTATTTATTCTTGCTGAATACAGTATTCTGTTATTGCAAGTCTTCACCATATCAAACAAGTTTAGAGCCTGGTCAGTACATGACGAGAAGAAATTGAAGTATCACCTCCACTCTGACATGTTTCAGAAACCATCCTGCTTTATACCATTGGAAACATCGATATTTTAGCCACTACTAAATCTAGATAAAAAATTTCTGGTTGTAGAAAGCCATGAGGAAGCAGTAGCTGAGAGAGTTTTGTATTTTTAGTTTTCCTGGACCAGCAGGGAGACCTTTTTAACTGTTCCAAGCGTTCAAAACTTATCTGCAATCAGGAAATAACGTTATTTTAAATACATCGATTCCATTCAATTTTCAGATAAAATGATGAGAAACTGCAGCTGTTTAAACAACACATGTACATTCTTATGGTTCCATATGGTGGTGTGTGGGACAAAGGTATAAAAAGATGTGTGGCATTGTTTAAGCAACAGTCGTTGGATCAATTATCAACAAAAAGATGAAAGGAAATTATGTAAACGTTGCTGAGATGAACTTCAAACTGATGTCAAAATTTAATAACACAATTACTTAAAATTTCACATCTTAAAATTCTCGCTGCAGTTGCCCAGCTTTAGCTAATTCCAGAATATATGGAATCTTTGTGACATCTGAAGATAAATTATAATTAATTGACTCAGGCACTGAGAAAATGAAATCGTAAACACATTGATTCAAGGTAACTCATAACCTAGTAAAATGCAGCCAGCATTAATATCAAAAACACTCCGCGCACATAACAATTTCAATATATTAACATCTTCACCTCCCATGAAAAACAATGATTTGTAATATAGGACATACAAAATTGTTTGCAAACAGTTTTTGAAATCCTCACTCACACATTAATGAATATCAGAATTCCTTAAAACTCAATGCGAGTTTGTATTCTCTCGTCTTCCGTGGTGATTTCCACGAGGCCCGAGTTTACTTCAGTGTAAAGTGTAAAGTGGAGCTTCCGTGGTGATTTCGACGAGGCCTTCAGCGTAGAGTGAAATAGGTCATCTTCATTCAGTGTTGAAGATAGATCTTCAGTGGCTATATACAGCAGCGGTTATTTCCTCTCAATATTTCTGTAAGACAGCTTTTATGGTTGATTAGTTATGAACAATGATGAACATCATCACCAAGATAACATTAATGTAATGTTAAAAACATGAAATGTTTATCCCATTGTTTCAAGGTTTGTTCACCCAAGTGATCATTTCTTTCTGAATATGTCTGAGACGACTGATACAGTCAGCTGCACAATTTCCGAAGATTAACTTAATTCCATCAGTTTTTTTCAATGTTATTTCCTATCCTTAACTCGTAGTTCCAGGTTTGTTCACCAGAGATTAATTCCTTTTCGATATTTCTTGTAAGACATCCGTCTGTGTAAAGTTGAGAAGTTGCCTTGTTGGCAGCTCTGAAGGTGAAGTGTAAGAGACATCATAATTCAAGGATTCATCTGGGCCCTGATCGTGCATATGTCTTTCACTGAGCAAACTGTCATCTAACACACACTACTTATCCTCAGGAAGGGCCCTCATATCACTACAGCCATTATAATTCCAAACAGTTGACATCTTGCTTTTCCCGGTATCAAAACGATAGAGGAAAAGATAAGCAGCAAGCAACATCAATCATGTTGGAACACTCACTCTTCACGCTTGTATTAGTTCCAATAAATATATTATTGCAACCGTGTCACTGACATATCATATCAAAAGCACTAGGCAATGTTTTCTTCTTGAAATCTCTGCACTTCCTTCAAGGAATCACCGCATTGTAAACAAAACACAAAATGGTTGCTCCCAGTGTCCAGAGAACAAGGGAGATAACTCCTGGTTTGATGAGATCACCACTAAAACATTCCTCACAACTTGAGTGAGTGGAGGTACTGCAGCTTGAGATGGATGTGATCGTGCACGGCGCGGGACGACTGCTGGTAGCTGTTCTCTACCTTCTGCCATACCTCCTTCTCTATCTCGCGCTCCTCCTGAAACATCGTCAGCTTACAGTTGAACACGGATATAGCAGAACAAACGGATATAGCGAACAAACAGATATAGCAAACACATGTATAAGTCCTGTAAAAAGCCCTATAATATGCCAAACGTGAATAGCGGACATGGGATATAGCGAACTTGAATTCTTTGGTCCCTTGGAGTTCATTATATCTGTGTTCTACTGTATATTAGAACTGAAATCATAACAATTTTATTCATCTGGAGAATATAATACAAGTGGTTATGTTGTACACAGACCAAATGCAAGGCATACCTCTTGCCAGTCTGAATTACTGCCTGATGTTAGTCTTGCAGTATTTCTCTTGCTTTGTTGTGCCTAGATAGTGAATTGCTGCACCAGAAATGCATCGTGGGCCTGGATTTCTAAGCACAGATTTCTTAAGGAAATACTGCAAGGCCTAAATCTGTCAGTAATGGAGACTGGCAAGAGTTATGCCTTGCATTGGGAAGTTGTACACGGACAAGATCCAGGAATATTCAAGGGGAGGGGGAGGGGTTAATCAAATTTACATGAAAAATATTTTATTTTTTCAAAACCCCTTAACTTCCCTCCCCTTGGTTATACCGGTAGTATGGTTTCAACTTGAGTCCCTGAATTTTGTTTTCATCAATTCTGCTATGAGGCACGAGTGATGTGCCTGACTATAATGTTCAAATGACACAAGTCTTAAATCATTGAAAATCAAAGAAAGGAACATGTTGGTTAGATATTGATAACTCAAGTTACATATATTCTACTTTTATAGCACAAATATCCCTACATATTACACTTCTTGACATGTTTTATGATCAACAAGTACAGAACATTACTGAGGAGAATACAACCGGTCGCCTGTCAGGCCCTCAAGGTTCATATTCAGACGTATAACACCAAGTACCCATCTTACTGCTTGGAATCTAGGTAACACCAAAGTCTCTCATTATCTCAGTTTGGGGTTGGGAAACAACCCTTTAAACTCTGTAATTAATGAAGCAATGAAGCATGCCATCCATTCGGAGAGTCATCCCATCGCTTGTTGTCAACCGTGCTTTGCACAGGACCACATGCATCTACGACAAGAAGTAATTTCAGTAAGAAATGATGTAGCATACCCTACCTGATTGTCTGTGAGAGGTTCTGATAGGCTGAGGGAGGCGAGATCAAGGGAGATAAACACAGGGTCGATCTGTTTGACGGACTGATGCAGGTCACTCGCACACTTCTCCAGACCTTCCACCAGCGTGTTGAAGTTGGCAAATGTACACGGCTGAAATTAATACATAGAGGATATTATGAGAATGTCTGTCATGCTATGTTTACGACACGAGTGCATGAATATAAGTATTTCCCGGGAGAGAGTGAGGAATATACCAATATTTAGGCACGAGTGTCGTAAACATGGACATGAATATAATATTCTGTCTATTACCAAGATCATGAAATTAATGAAAATATGCTAAAATCCACTTTCAACAATAGGCTTGCGACTCACTGTTGACGCTTTTAGAACACAACGGCACAGACGAAGTGCGACATGACAGCATTGTTTTTTGACAGACTATGTGCACTTGAGATACATATCAGAGTCCACTCTGTATAAAACAAAAGCATGCTCCTCAACCCGACTCCATCAAGGTACTGATACCTTCCAGTTACACACCAACATTGGTTCGTGAATGGTTTCTGAGAAAAACTCTCCCCTTTATCTTGGACGGACAGACTGAAACATGGATGATCGGAGCTCAAACCTATATCCCCCTTTCACTGCCAAATGAGTTCGATGTTCAAACATAACACTGTGACTAACTGGAGCTCAAACCTATATCCCCTTTTACTTCATGGCAGGGGAAAACAAGAAGACATAGTCATCAACATCCCCCGCCAGAGCCAAGAAATTAGAAAAAGGTTAATAATTCGAAATAATTGTGCATTACTCATTTTCATTCCATCAAGGTATGTTAGCCCTCAAGCAACACACCAATTTAAGTTCTCCTATCTTAAACGGTTTCTGAGAAAAGCTGTCCCCTTTGGAGATACCATGAACAAAGTCCAAGAATACGGAACAAGGGCAATAACTCCGGAAAAAATAATTGCACGCTTCTCATTTTCGAACTCCATCAAGGTATTCATGCCTTAAAGCAACACATCAAATTTGGTAACCCTATCTTAAATGGTTTCTGAGAAAAGCTGTCCCCTTTGGAGATACCATGAACAAAGTCCAAAAATACGGAACAAGGGCAATAACTCCGGAAAAAATAATTGCACGCTTCTCATTTTCGAACTCCATCAAGGTATCCATGCCCTCCAGCAGCTCATCAAATTTGGTAACCCTATCTTAAACGGTTTCTGAGAAAAGCTGTCCCCTTTATCTCGGACGGACGGACTGACGGACGGACTGACGGACGGACACACGGACGGACGGAAACAAGATGGACGGACGGAGCCCAAACCTATATCCCCCTTCCACTTCGTGGCGGGGGATAATAACTGTCAAATGAGTTTGATGTCCAAACATAACACTGTGACTGACTGTACAAATCTGTTGAAATATGATAAAATAGACATAGAATTTTATGAAGATTCGAACTTGACAGTTTGTGGGTAACGATTTTAAATCCAGAATTGCTAATTCCCTTTGATCTCTCCACCGTCTCACCTGAACAGGAGCTGAGTCCTTCTTCTTCCTCTGCTTCTTCGCCCACGACGTCTTCAGAGGCTTCAGGATTCTGTGACAAACACCTGCTAGCACAGTCGCGTAAGATATTGACTGAAAAACATCCACGGAACATTTATACTCGATTGTAAAGGAAGTTTTAATAAATTTGGAGCCTGCTTATTTTTGTTTCATATTACTGCATAAAACTTGAAATAAACCCCTAGGTTTGGAACTATCACCACGAAATTGATACAGAGCCAAACATGTGATAGAACTCTGCATGTCTCTATTTGAGACTCATTAACCCCGGAAAGAAAACATTTCAACACATTAATGATAGCAAGGTGCAAGTTGACGTCAAGTTTAGATAGAGGTGAGAGGAATACAACTCAAGGAGGTCAGTATTAGCAAACAGCAATATACACTTAATTCTCATGGTGAGGTCATTATGTGAAATACAAGGACTCGAGACCTGACTCTTGAGGTGGTCTGACCTGACCGAGAACGCAAGGTCAGGTCAGACCGCCGAGGGAGTCAGGTCCGAGAGTCCTTGTATTTCACATAATGACCTTACCATGAGTAATTAAGTGTTTTATTATACAGAAATTATTTTTTTCTTTTCAGGCTCTAGTATGTTTTTTCTTATTTGTCAAATCAGGGAACCCATCAGCTGACACCATATTGAAAGCAAACGTAAAACCAAACAGTCACGTGACGAGTCAATATCTCAGGTCAGTGACAGAAATTAATGTCACAAAACTGACCTCATCGCTGGAATCGCAGGTCAAAGTACAAACATATTTTTCGATCACGAGTTGTGAACAGGCCAATGATATTCTAACAAAATAAATAGAGGTTTAATAATCATCCATGGCTGCCTCACCTCTGCACACAGGACGATGTTCTCTAGAACCTGGGTGTTGATGGCCGACTTCTGCTCCTCTGTCTCTATCAGCGGACACTTGTGTCGACTCACTGCTTCTACAACCAGATATAGAGATTATTAATTTTTTTATTACCCGAGTGAGAGCAAGGGTTATACATAAATTTGCACGAGTTTCGTAAACATCATATGGCACACTTTCAAGTGTATAATTTCTTTATTACCCATTCTATTCCATTTGATTCGCATAAAATTAGCTAGGAAATGGCCCACTTCCTTGCCACGGCAAGCTACAGTGACGTCACGAACAATCGTTTTTATGACGTCACAGACGACGAAATACAGGAAACCGCAGTGAAACAATGGTTGCTAGGCAAACGTGATATGTGCACATGTGCTCATATCAATAATATTAACTAATATAATAATTATTTTCAACCATATGGGTAATAATCAGATTTATCACTCAAAACTGTGTTGCATAAAAGATATAGCCAAACGGAGATCAAGTATCATTGTTTCCCAGTAGATGCCATGTACATAAAACCATGACACTTTCAAATCAAGAAATCACAAAGCAATGATGTCACAATGCTACAACTTAACTGAAAAAAACACTGCATTAAAGATATCCAAACTTCTTTGAACATTAAAATAAGGTTTTTGAATGATTTCATCACCTCAATAATTTTACAAACTACAGCAAAATCTATCTTGCTTAATAAATAGCTTTCAGGTACAGCATCAGTTAAAGTAAGGACATTGACGTCATGATGGTAGTAAACCTTTGAGAAGATCTTCTACCACATTTCCCCATGAACACACCTTGCAATGTCTCTGTAACAACGGTCTTGAACCTCTCTTCCTCATTTTCTGCTGTCTTGTCTGCAAGGAAATTAAGATGAGAATTTGATTGAATTGAGTGAGTTGATGCATGCAACGTAAAGGCATAAATCTAAACTATAAGCTTATTTATAACATTGATATCATAAAAGCTCAAACAAGTTACATGAAGTATAACAACAGACATACCGTATAATACCGGGTATAAGTCGACCCCCTTTCTCAACTACCCAAATACTGGTCAAAACCCTATATCTCATGTATAAGTCGACCCCCCTTTAACCACGTGCTGACTGTCACCGAGTGACAAGTCGACATGCCCAAGAGTCAACACAGCGGCGATTGATAAGCAGTGATGTCGATCGATTTATCAATTGTTTTGACTTAAATATTATTAAACGATAATTTATTTTTCAGATGTTGTAAACAACCAATAAAAAAATAGAGCCATGGGCTCTGTAGCTCATCAGAGTTAATTTTGTTTGATGATGAAGACAGAAATATGTTGTCTCAATATAATGCACAATCCCTAACCCTGACAAATCTTAGTCTTGAAATTGAGAGAGAGCACTCAGCAAGGTCAACACACAGGAGATTATGCAATATTCTGACCCCTTGGCTCTGGTTACAAGCCAGCTGTGTTTTTTGTGTTTTACCGCCAAATTATGTAATAGACTCTTGCTTGCACTAAACACTGGCAGCACTGATCTAACTGTATAAGGCTTAAAGAGAACAGGCAATGTGATGAATCTCATGGTACATAGTACAATTTAGAATCACCTTGGCTAAACAATCTCGGTTCTAAGCCTTGTCATCCAAACATCTAAACATTCTGAACAAAATATTCCTTCTAGTTTGTTCTGGATGAAAACAGGATTTTAGGTAATGGCCTACGGGGCTCTTATTTGGGGCCACTGGGTCACCAAATCTACAATTTAGAATCTCCATTGGCTAAAGACTCTTTACACAACATGACAACCTTCTAGGTCTTTTCGTTCTGGAGAAGAAGATGAAAATAATCTTATCTTATCATTTCATCACCAGTCATATGCAGTTCACATATCTCATGTAAAATAAAAGAATTCTTAACTCCTCTTCAATTTAGTCCTTTATGCCTTGTCACAATTTTCAGTTCATAGGCTATTCAATAGTTCTCATTTCACATTGATTACATCAATTTGACAAACATGTCCACAATGTAGATTGTTATCTAAAGTAGACATATATTTCAAATCATTGTGATTGAAGTGTCATAAAATATCAGTTCAAAATTCATTTTCAAAGGTTTTTTTTAGGCTGTGGCCCATATTTGGGGTCACAGGGTCACCAAATTTACAAGTTTGAATCCCCATTGGCTAAACAGTTTGCATACAATATTACAGCCTTCTAGATCTTTTTGTTCCGGAGAAAAAGATGAAAACAGGATTTTAGGTAATGGCCTGTGAGGCCCTTATTTGGGGCCACAGGGTCACCAAATCTACAATTTAGAATCTTCATTGGCTAAAGACTCATTACACAACATGACAACCTTCTAGGTCTTTTCGTTCTGGAGAAGAAGAAGAAAATAATCTTATCTTATCATTTCATCACCAGTCATATGCAGTTCACATATCTCATGTAAAATAAAAGAATTCTTAACTCCTCTTCAATTTAGTCCTTTATGCCTTGTCACAATTTTCAGTTCATAGGCTATTCAATAGTTCTCATTTCACATTGATTACATCAATTTGACAAACATGTCCACAATGTAGATTGTTATCTAAAGTCGACATACATTTCAAATAAAGTGGCTGAAGAGTCATAAAATATCAGTTCAAAATTCATTTTCAAAGGTTTTTTCTAGGCTGTGGCCCATATTTGGGGTCACAGGGTCACCAAATTTACAAGTTTGAATCCCCATTGGCTAAAGAGTTTGCATACAATATTACAGCCTGCTAGATCTTTTTGTTCCGGAGAAAAAGATGAAAACAAGATTTTAGGTAATGGCCTGTGAGGCCCTTATTTGGGGTCACAGGGTCACCAAATCTACAATTTAGAATCCCCATTGGCCAAGGAGTCTGTACATATAATTTCAGCTCTCTGGAGTCATTGGTTCTGGAGAAGAAGATGAAAATAGCATTATAGCTTATGACCCCTGTGGCCCTTATTTGGGGTCACATGGTCACCAAATCTACAATTTAGAATCCCCATTGGCCAAGGAGTCTGTACATAAAATTTCAGATCTCTGGAGTCATTGGTTCTGGAGAAGAAGATGAAAATAGCTTTATAGGTTAAGACCCCTGGGGCCCGTATTTGGGGTCACAGGGTCACCAAATCTACAATTTAGAATCCCCATGGGCCAAGGACTCTGTACATTAAATTTCAGTTCTCTCGATTCATTGGTTCTGGAGAAGAAGTCGAAAAAGTGAAAAGTTTACGGACGGACGGACGGACGGACGGATGACATCCCATGCCATAAGCCCATCGGGCCTTTCAGGCCTGATGAGCTAAAAATACAACTTGTGACTCACAGTGTTTGTTATTATTTTTTTCAATATAAATTACATTTTCCTCTCATCAAGTTGAATACTACGACAACATGTTGAAAAAGCTTTATTAGATAACCTTAGAATAGTTAAATTGTTACCTAGTAGAAAAAGACTCAGGTTTTCAGAATACAGTTTTAAGTAAATTTAGGTTTGAAGCCTCACATCCAAACCCATTTAAAACTAATTTTGTTCCCAGAAAGACGTACCGAGCCCGTTGTCCTGCAGACTGTTTGTGTATAGGATAGCTTGAACCATTTCTGTGAAGACTTTGTGGTGGCTGCTACCAAGGAAGGAACACAGTCGCGTCCTGAATGGGCCTTGTACTGGGTACTGGAACATCATCACATACACCAAGTTCTTACATTGCAAAGATGCACTTCAACAAACACCATCCCTACACTAATACTTTTTCAATTCTCATCACCATAATCCCACAATATTAACTTCCACCCACTTGTGTAACAAGAAATCTCAAATTATCAAAAGGCACCACTTCAGTTGGTGGGTAATACACATGGAAGGTTTCAACAAGATATCATGAACCGTTTTTGAGTTCTGCTCCGGAAACGAAATGATTACGAACGGACAGATGGACAAGGCGACAACTATATCCCATGGTATTACATACCGGTGGGATAAAAGTTGTCCACTACAAGAAGCAAGTCGTCAATTTTTTCGACAAAAGATCGTATACATCGCTCCCCACCTACCTCATCTACTAGAGCCCATAACATGTGTAATCTCGACCCAGTTAAACTCCACCCACCTTCATCCCCTGCAGTAAGCAAGAAATCAATTTGTTTGATAAAGAATCCTGAACAACCCTTCCACCCAACTCACACACTAAATACCATACTGTGTATTTTGACCCAGGGAAACTGGACCCACCTGTGTTGGTTTCGTCCACTTCTGTCCCTCCTCCTGTAGATGTGTGGTCAGTTTATCCAACAAACCCTGTATAACCTCCGACATTGGTTTCTTCTCCTCCGTCACGCCGTTCTTTGTGTGATTGTTCGTGTCATGTTGACGTCCCAACATCACAGAGGCTGCCAAAAGTCTCAACATCAGGTTCCGAACTCTCAACCATGCTTTCTGTAAACAGAGGTTTATAAATTATATAGAAGGATGAATGAGAAGGAAGTTGAATTGAATTTGTGGAAAAACCTTAAACTGTGTCCTTACAGTCAATTACAGTAAAACTGTACAATACATAAGCAGTAAAGTTACAAACTTTGCTATCCAAAGTGTCAAGGATCTCATATTCAAGGAAATCATATTTTAGCAAACAAAATTATTTCTTACCTCTTCTTCAAATGATTGTTTTTGTAGTGCTTGAATATCCACACTGCGGAGAAAAAATATAATATTAGCAAAGTATGAACATGGATGCCATGACATGTAAAAATATGTCTAAGGCGAGGAATACGAAAAGGATCCTGTAGATACGAGTTTAGGGTAAACAACCTAGAGACACAGGCTATATAAAAACACTTTTAGGGTCAAATTCAGCTTATTTTTTTAATAAAGAAGATCAATAATATAACTGAGGTTCACCATTTCAATGAGGTAGATTATTATGCAGAAGCCATCATGAATACTCAGTAACGGAGTCAGTGACCCACAACTTTTTACACAACGGGAGGTATCACACAACACTATGAGACCATTAAAGAAGGTCAAGGTGGTGAATATACAAAGTATGAAAAGAATCCAGCAAATAATTCCAGAGTTACCCCATTTCATTTGTACGTTAATTATAACATTGCCGTATGGCGGGGGATATCTAAGGATAAACATAAATACTCAGTAATAGAGTGGTTGACCACAATCTTACTCGAGGGAAGGTATCACACAACGCTACAAGGCCATTACTCTGACTACGGTGAAAAGAAGGTCAAGGTAGTGAATGTACAAAGTATGAAAAGCATCCAGCAAATAGTTCTATAGTTACTCCATTTCGTACATAAGTATACTATGACATTGCTGTATGTTGGGGGATATTTAAGGATAACATTTTTAATGTGGTCAATTTCTTATTAAGAAGTGCAAAGAACACAGAAATGAGTCGGTGACCCGTGACTCTCTACTGAAGGGGAGGCATAATACTGCGGACAAAACCTCGAACCCACCTGCGCGTGGGCTCCCAACAGCTCATCACCTGGAAGTCTCGATTATCACAGAGTTGCGAGATGTCTGTCTTTTCTGAAATACGGCCACATAGATTCATGTAATATTTTCAAAAAAAGAATGATTTTATAATCTCATTAAAGAACATACATCATTTGCCCTCTTAATTTCTTATCTATCTCAAGTAGACATCTGAAAACCAATATTATCCCTTTCCATTTAATTCACCACAGGATATATAGCATTAAAGGGGCAGTAGCACGTTTTTTGCAAAATTTATTTTTTTCAAATTACCCTCTTTATAATGATAGTTTGTGCGATTTAAATTTACTTTAGAGGGTAAAACATCTTATTACACAAACCAATCCCTAGTAATAATAACAGTGTGGCATATAAAGCAAAAATTGCATGGCGGCCATTTTATTGTGAACACATTTTATTACTTCGAATGACAAAAACGATTCCCATGGGTTTACTGTGCCATGTACACTAATTTTTAGCTTGATATTTCGAAAAGAGAAGGGTGTTTAACGATTGGCGAAATTATTAAAAAAATACATTTCGACTTATCTGAGCGAAAAAACGTGCTACTGCCCCTTTATAAGGCGATTGAAGTGACAGAATCATTACCTTTATCAGGGTCTATTTCCATATAAGTGATCATTTGCTCTGTACTACTATGGCTGCAAAGAAAACAAAAATAGAAATGAATAAAACAACCAGAAAACTACAGGAGTATTTGAAATTATGTTCTACAACTTTAATCCAAATTTGTAAACATTATTCAAAGAAGCAATTGCAATATCTAAAAGCGTACACACTTACACACACACTTACAAATGATGTGCAAACTGAAGGAAAAGCAGGCGAAGTTACTGGATGTGTTTTAATTGACAGACACATATTTCAATATACATGCTCACTCCATCAGATTAAGTTAAAGGGACACTGCGTCGAGGATTAAAATGACATCCCTTTTAACTACCTATGCTGATTAACGTGTCTGCTAACGAGTTACGCTTAGCTTCACTATCTACATGCAGTAGTTTTTATTACTTATTACTTCAATTGTCTGAAATTTTGAGTCTGTGACCTGGTACCAGACCAGTTAATCAGCATAGATAGAAACATTTGATCTCATATCTATCCTCGATGCGGTGTCCCTTTATAGCAAGAAGGAAGAAACACTAAACATGTTGCCAGATCCTGCACTATGACAACTAAACATTCTACGATGAAGCTAGGAACTCACTGGCAAGTCAACATCACAGCAGGCCTGTGATTTGTTGAACTTCGATGAAAGGTTATTGACAAAGTCATAAGACAAGATCCCTGTAGATTGCTGATTCCTAAGCCTTATCACTAATCATTAGGGGAATTGCGTTCAGTGAAGGAGATTACGTAGTACAAGATGATTTTTGGGGAGACTTTTCCAAGGAGTATTTTGTATTTTTGTTACCCATGACCCCTGTGGAATACCATCTTAGAATAAGAGAGCTTCGAAAATTGAGGACCCAGATTTCCTTAGTTCTCTTAGCGGTAAGAAAATTTTAAGTGCCATAGATTAACTATTGACTATCTTAGCACTATAACAAAGAGAGAAAATCTGGGTCCTGGACCAAAAGACTTCTCTCACTGCTACTGGCAGACCTTGATTCACTATACACTCACCTGGCAGTTTCCAGCACGAGATCTAGAAGTAACCTCTCTGACGTTGCACTTGCATACTGCAGCGAGTTCTGTAGCTTCTCCCGGAAGTTGACGAATTCCCTGATCTACATCACAAACATGACACCTCAGGAAAAAATCCAGTGTTGTTTTATTAATGGCACTTACTTAAATGCAACCAATTCTTACCAACAATTTATTGTAACTGAGTAGAGAATTTGACTGGTGTAACCAAGATCTACTATCATTTTGAAGATGATAGATAATAATTTAAAACATTTTGTCTCTTCATTCTTTTATTAAAATTCCCAAAGAACAATAATGAACTGAATAAGACAAAATTAAAGATGTATAATAAATCTATAAGGAAACCATGCAGGCCTTGTTCAAAGGAGATCATCACAGAAATCATTACATTTGTGAGGTGATATGATTTGGGGTTTAACGCCACTTTCAAGAGTATTTCACTTATATTACGGCTGGTAGTATTATGCAGGGAGAAAGCCCGCAACACCATGTATTGGCTATGTATTGTGGTGATGGGGGTACTGAACTGCAGTTCAGTGTTGCATTGCACTCAAACCTTCCTGCGTGTAGAACAGTTCTCTACTGCAGACAAAGTTGTGGTGCCCATGGCAGGATTCGAACGTGCTAACCACTGCGCTATCCCGCCCCTTGTAGAAATGTTATATTTGGGATATACTATCTACTATAGAACACAATCTTTTACTTTTTCGGGTCAAGCTCTCATAGGATTTAAACCTACATCCTCAGAGTCAGACACCAATTGCCAGTACTGACTGACTGTGCCAACCTCGGTGATCTTGGTGGTTAAACAAGTAGAAGATTGTCTGTTAGATAGTGTGATGTCAAATATAACATTGTTACAATAGTTCACAATCTAAATTATGTATTTCTGAGCATTATATTGTTATTTTCAATGTTTCAGAGAGTTCAATATATGTGTTCACCTACCTTCCCAAATGACCCATATTTGTAGGATGATATGAGGTATTCTGTGGTCTGCAAACAATGAATATCATTGATAAGTATGTTACCGTTCACCAGCTTGATCAAACAAAGTTCTATGCATTACATTTTGTGCTTATAATTTTACTCACTACTTGGGACAATCAGTCAATGACTTCTTCAACCAAAGGCATGGAAGAAATACACAAACCAATTATCCGCAGTGGTAATAACGTATAAATACGTATAAAGCCAAAATTGCATGGCAGCCATTTTAATGTGAACATATTTTATTATTTAGAATTATAAAAACGACTTCAGTGGCTTTACCGAACCATGTACACTCATTTTTAACTTGATTTTCCCCGACAGTGAAGGGTGTTTTACTATTAGAGACATTATTTTTCAAATACATTTCATCGACTTATTTGAGCGAAAAAACGTGCTACTGCCCCTTTAAGGGATGACAAAATGATATGAAAATTCAGACAAGCATATAAAGATGGCTGGTACACTACCTCCTTGTGGTTGACTGTGAAGAACCTTAGCATCATCCCGTACATTGCACATGCTGCCACAAAATGTCCTAACCGACCAACATGACTTGAAACAATATGCCTGTAAAACAAGGAGAGACAATTCAAGCTTTATTGAGTTACTTGGCGAAGATACAAGTCGTTGCTACGACTAAACAAACCATGATCCTTCGATGATACTCACTATTGACCCACAAGGGACTACAGTGATAGCATTAGTCTATTGTGACTAATTATTGTGATAGCCATAGTCCATTTATTGCGAGGGTGAATTGTGACTAACTGTTGCAATAGTTTATCAATAGATGAATTAAAACAACTTCAAGATTAAACAGTGTCTTTACTTAAAATGACTCTGTCCAAAATGACTGAACTATTTCATTTTCACTACTCTTACGTCTTCAGCTTGTTCCAGCATTTTTCAAACCTAAAAGCTGCATTTTTGTGTGAATTTTACTGTCAGATTCAATTAAACATTCTTTCAAACCATTCATAGATGGCTGAGTTACAGGACTCGTGAAGCCAGAAGGTCTGGGTAACTGTGAGATCAGAAGGCGGTATCTAGAATACTGTTACAGTGTACCATTTCTCTCCTTTTAATATTATATACAATAATTCACCGTTACAATAAGGACTCACCCTAGTGTATCATTCATGATATGTTTTATCTCCATACCATCGTACAAGGCTGGACAGGGACCAAAAGCACCTGCAAACCATCAAAGCACAGTCATAAAGTGAGTAAATAAATCTTCAACAAAAACATATTTCATTACATTATTTAATTGTTTTCACTAATGAATGAACAGATGAGATAAACACCAAGAAGCAGCACATTGATTCTAACATGAAGTTGTAAGACATTTAAACAAGAGGTAACACCACTATATGTGTACCGATCCCCCCAAACTTACATGATGCAGTAGAATAATTTCATGACATGTTTTTACAGTCTCTATACATTTGTTTAACTCACAGTGTATGAGAGCCCACAAATAATCCTTTTTGTTTTTAAAGCAACACGACCGAATACATCTCGTTTTCAAGGCCTATGTCCTTCCGTATATTATGAAATAAATATATTGAATACAAGTACCTTATAATTGTGAAATTGTGTCCGACTTACCCATAATGCAGTAGAGTCTGACAAGGAGGAGTTTGATCTGGAAATTAGACGGTGACTTCCTCATGCCCATCTCCAGCTGTACAACCACCTGCCAGACCAGCTGCTGGTTACCTGCACACGGAACAGAGGGTGTTACACGAGTAACCATGGTATACTGTTTTCTTCTACATGAATGTCTTTATATTGGTACACCCTGAGCAATAGCTAGGTAGAGAAACATTGTTACATTTAGAATCACAGTATCTGCAATAGTACTGATTCCTGTACTTTTTGACAAGTGATTGCCGGGATTCAAACCAACACCCTCAGAGTCAGGCACCAATTATGAGCACTGACTGTACAGCTCATCCATTCCTCCCTTGCAAGCTAGAGATATGCGCACATTTCGACACATGAGTTAAACAGTGTAAAATCTACTTTCCAACAGAGGCCTGATACTTGCTGTCTGTCACCACATAGGAGGAAAGTCAAACAAGAAATGTGACATTATTTCATCACGACAAAGCGTTATTTAGACTTTGGTCACGTCATACAAATGATAAGACCCAAACCTGTTTTATCTTGAAGCGGTAGTATACAGGATGGTCTGACGTGAGTTGAGGTGAAGAAATTGGGAATTATTTTCATTAAACTACTAATTCGGTAATATCTGAGTATGTCTATCACCACAGGGATTATAACTTTGTAAACAACCAGTATTACTGAAAGTCACTTAAATTTACGTAAAATGGATAGAATTATCCTAGTATGTCCTCTTATCACAAAAGAAAAGGCTGATGCAGGTGACATTGTCTGTTAAATCCACTATCACTATAGTGCCGTCACGTTTGAACTTTACTTCAAGTTATAATACGTCGACCAATTGGAATGTGAAGATCATCACAGACCTGTTTGTTTCCAGGAGTCGAGGAGAAGATGAGCTGCCAGAAGAAGATAGTTGTCACTGAACTGCAGATCTGTCGACAGCAGTTCCGTACCTGCACGTAGGGGAGGAAATCTTTATCATCATCACAATTCATTATTATTATCATCAAACCTCTGTAAACCCAGTTCCAGTCCTTTCTCTAAACATGAGCACTTGATGGTAGCATTACAATCAATTGTAACCTGAATAGGCAACAACCGATTGCAACTCACGATTGGTTTGTGGAACAGGACCCAGTACAAATCAAAAATTAAAGGTGCGCTTTTTTAGAAGAGGTATCTTTTAATGTGAAAATGTTTTATATTTTCAGTTTATACATCTATATATAAGGAAAACAAGATGAGTCTTTTACTCTGCACAGTTTGTCTTCAATAGAGACTGCAGATTGTGACAACACATCTAAAGGCAAAACAAATCTGAAACTTCAACAGTTGATAGAAGAGAAATCTATCATTGGCAATTATCTCATATAGGTAAGGACAGTTCCTTAAAGATAAGTAATAATATTACTAGATCTGAGATGGCATGATCTAAAGGTGTAGACTCAGGTTACAGGATCTGAAACCACACCATCAAAATCTTACAGGAGTTGCACTGAAAAACTAATTCCTCAAAATACTGTCTGACTTCGTTTACCCGGACCCAGTATATCCAGAGCCCTGGCCATCCGCACGGCAGTATTTCAAATCTTCTCCATGCATTTTTATGCAAATGATGATTAACTTAACCACACAACTCGTTCTCCGCCAAATTTCAACTGTTACTGTGCTGATAAACGTGGTCTGACTGTACATGTGTAACAAAAATGTATAATTTCTGTCTTTTAATTTCAACTTCTACTAAAGGTAAAGATATAAACAATCATCAATACAGTTTCTTTTCATGATGGTTCCGTTCCATAATAAACAGAGTAAAACTGTACTCACCAAATGCTAACCCTTTTCTATGTCTATCTAGGAGATCTTTGGCTAATTCTAGTTTGTCAGCTGGAGACATGGGTTCGTGCTGGCCTACATGGCGACTAAGTTGTAATACTGATATATGACGCTGCATGTGCTTAATCTGCAAAGAAAAGGCATTGTTACAGGCTTAAACCAATGATTTATTCACATGTATTTTTCAATAAATCAAAGAAAGACAATAGATTACTTTTTTTTAAATAGATAAAGAACACAACATATCTTCTCAAAACAAACCAAAAAGATACAAAATGTTCGAATTAATGACAGAATCTTAACAAAAATATATTTAAAAAATAGTAAAATTGTCTCTTAATCAAAGCAGAGCACTGTTAAACGTTAATAATGTCATCAAATATTATAGGCCATGTTCAGAAACAAAACAGTGGTCCCTCGCTCTAACACGCTTCAATGTACCGCGGAATTGTTTGTAACGCGGAGTCATCAATGGCTCCCAATAATTATATTCAATACTGTATGACTTATAATCAAATCGAAGATCTTGTGTTTGTACAGGTGAACAAAATGAAAAATCTTACCATTCAAGCTTTATTTGAACATGACTGAACGTTTGTTTAAACAAATTTCTATTCAACTGAATTTCAAATAGTACAAATAGCAACATACATCCTGGGCATATATAGCAGGCTCTCCAGGTTTGTTCAACTTCAATGATTCTGTCAGGTAAGCAACAAGCTGCAAAAGAGCAGGACATGAATTGAAATGAAAGATCACACGTTGATTACCACATATTCAAAACAAGGAGAATAAGTAATTGTCACAAACTTGACCATGTCCCCCGCCGCAATTAAGAAATGAGCTAAAAGGATGGACACAAAGCTTTTACCGAGTAGTGACCATTACATGTTTGATTCAATTGTTATTATATCAGGCTAAGAACATTTTAAAAATTGGTCAAAATCTTGATGTGACCTTGAAAATGAGGTCAAGGTCACCCAAATCAACTGGTGTCTGAATCTTCCCCAAATGAAGACTGGTACCAAAATTGTAGATTCTAGGTGCAGTGGTTCATTAGGAATCGTGCTAACAAGAAACGGGACGTACAGAGCTGAATACTGAATAGCTGAATATCCCCCACTCTGCGCTTCGGGGCGGCGGGGGACAACTAGTGCAAGCCAAGATGAATTCTCACTATATAACTGATATTACTGATATTGCTGAAAAGCTGAGGTGAGATGAGGAGATTTTAGGGTTTAACTTGCTCTCTTGAATTAAAAAACATCATCTCCTCTGATGTAGTCCTATGTACCTACCCCAGTTTGCTTTCAGGCGTATTTCACTTGCATTTCAATGCTACTAGTATTATTGCAAGGAGAAAGACATGAAGAAACCGAAATTCAGTCTAGCTTTGCACCCAAACCTTACAGCATGTGGAACAGTTGTTAACAGCAGACACTGATGATACAGCTTTAATATAAGGCAATGTTTCACCCAAAATGAATCCCGACCAGGAATGATGATAAAATACAACGAATATATACAAAGGCTTGTAAACATACCTCTTGAGCTTCGCTGTCACTCAGAATACCCACGAAGAGCTTCATGTCACCGAAGAAGGTACTCCTGTCCCCGTATTTATCTCCGTACTGTTTGAGTAACGTCAGTGGGCAGCCTGCAATATACAGTTCAAACAACTTGGCTACAAAATAGTTTTCTGGTTTCTTTCTGGTGTCTAGTGATGTCATCCACCTGTTATAATACCCATTATTATTATTATCATTCCATTGAATAACTGAGGTCATTCAAGTTGATTTCACAGAGATTACAAGTGATATCTCAAGGAGTTTGTGAGATCACTTTCCATATAGTTTACAAACGAAGTAAAACTCTTAACAGTTTCAGTATGACTACAGATATGTAAGCACAGGATTCGTTGGCTTGTCAAATCATCTGTTCAGGAATAGGCCACTACATTGAGAATTGCCATCACAGCAACGTGTAGTTATACTACAGTTATATAGAAATACTCCAAGCGGCTGCTAGTTATCTTACCGACGAGCTTGAGATAATCTTCTCCCCGAGAGTGCAGGATGCGTATGAGCTCCAGCCTGGCGAGATACGGACCTCGATACGGGCGACCATTCTCACTGCCCTTGATCTGATCACAGATGAAGGCAAGAGTCTTCTCCAGTGTTCCGTCAACCACATCCGCACTGGAAACAAAAACACAGGTTTTCGTTTATTACTTAACTGAGGAAGATTGCTCATTGACCAGTTGATGTAGATAATTAAGCAGGTAAAATGTTAACGGCTTCGACCAACTGAGCTGTTCTCTACATAGACTCGCTAAGCTCTCTAGACATGAGACAGATAGAGGGTACTACACACACTCATCAAATGAGTTTAAGAATTTGCATGAAACAATGCAATGCAAGGCATAACTCTTGCCAGTCTCCATTACGGACTGATTTTAGGCCTTGCAGTATTTCCTTAAAAAATCTGTGTTTAGAAATCCAGGCCCGCTATGCATTTCTGGTGCAGCTATTCACTATCTTCACACAACAAAGCGAGGAAAATACCGCAAGGCTTGAATCAGCCAGTAATGCAGACTGGCAAGAGTTATGCCTTGCGTTTGGAACTTGGAAACAAGCATGAAGTGACATTCAACACCAACTCATTCACAAGTTAATAAAAATCAGCAGAGAATATTCTGTTTAAATTTATCAAGCGAACCAGCCATTATTGTCATGAATCTAAGATTTCCTCCAGTCCAACACCATTGTAATGTCACAGCTATTGTGACATCATACAGGCAGCACTATTACACTAGTTTCATATTACTGTATTGCTGCAGTAACTTCCATGAGCAAGTAATAGTGTAGTTATACTAAATGTAATATTGTCTAAGAGGTTGCACGGATGATAGCTCGATAATTAAAAAAGACCCACCTCTCATCCTCTTCTGACGATGGCGTCCACTTCTGGTCGATGAGATGAAACACTGTCTCGAGATAGACTGTCCAGAACTGCCACTGGTCGGGGCTGGAGAAGTATAATGAATATAATGAATATAAATAATAGATGAAATGTTTCCATAGGTATAAGCTGGAGACATAAAATTGACCACCAGAATATTTTGAGGTTATTCAGTGTCTTGAGAACATTGGCGATCAAGCGGGGTATTGATGATATTTTGAAAGTGATGCAACAACATACAAATGTATATTTGATGCCACTGCAAGATGGATTATTTATTCTTTACAATTTTTAAACTTTAAAGTTTTCATCATGTTCCATCAGTGTATTTGTATTCGCTATGTACTACATGTTTGGTAAACCACGAGTTACTGAGCTCATGGAATAAGGGTTTTGTAGTGGGGTAGCAGATACAAATACACGCATGAAGCAGGATGTAGAGTCTAAAGATAAAGAAATTCTTGATTACCCGGTCAGGAATATAACAGCATCAGTAAATGACAGAAACAGCAGAATATGACATGTATAACTTTTCACCCACCTTTGTGTAAGCATTTTCCTGTATGAAGCGTTTGCTTTCGGCCACCATTCCAGTTTGCGGTACAGACCAACAAGTTTGATGTCTCGGAAGTTCAACTCTGTCACAAACTTTTCTGTAGAACACGAAGGGTTATTCAAATTTAGTCAACGATTAGGTTACATTCTCTTTGCGTAAGATACAAGATCTATATAGACTCATTTTTATCACAATAGTATGAACGTTTTTAATTCTAATTTTACTATAAAACAGGGGTTTATTGAAAATTCAAATTGACAACAGGCAACTACTGTTTCGACATGTTGAAATGTTTCAGTAGATAGAAAGTTTATCCAATTGACAATAATTCTTTTGAGGCAAAGTAATGAGTAATTGACAAACAATAAATATATATACAATAATTATATAACTTTACACAAACACATGGAGTTTACAGGATACCCATCCACTTAGCATTATTACTTAAACTTCAAGGAATCATGGTTAAGTTAGACTATAGACTATGATAAACATTTGCAAAAAATAACCCAGCAAAAAAGGTTAGTGTTAATAATGTGTGTTTACCTGACAAATGGGTAGGTGAAGAAGCAGCCACATAAATCATATCTCCTAAACAACCATCTGAGACTAAGGTCTAATAATATCTATATCTTGTATACAGCTTAATCATCATCATCATCATACAAATACTTGTATAGCGCCAATATCCGTAGACCGGTCAAAGGCAAACAGGGTCTAAGATGGTAAGTTCATCACATAATGTTCAAAGGCCTCAGAGAATAAACAGGTCTTTAGATCTGATTTGAAAGCAGATAGATCAGGTTGTGTTCTGAGGTGATATGGAAGATTGTTCCAGAAATATCGGCCAGCAGTTTCAAGACACCTATCACCATATGTTATTGTCCTATTCACAACACTGATCACTTAATCAGAAGTACACATGTTAATTTTTTCATTCAAATTAACGTAATTATATTCACTTTTTTTTAAACATTCAAAATTATGTCTGAGAAAGACTAAGTCTCACCTCCGAGCGGTCCCTCCAACATCTTCACAGCCTCGTCCCATTTCTCCATTTCCTCCAGGATAATCAGGTACAGCAACACCTCTGTAACCATGGCAATATCATGTAAAGTTTGCCAAATGAACTTAACTCATACCTACAATAGCATCAACGAACTCATGAGATCGTAAAAATTTATCTTCTGTTTGTCATCTATTTAGAAATATTGATCACATTGGTTTGACAATCTATTTGACTGAGAATGAATCACTTCTCCCATATCAGTAAATCAAGCCCTCATAAAATCACTCCTCTCTAAAAATCATTTTAAATGAAGTGCTCATAAAATACCTTCTGTCACTTTGGTTTAAACATATTTTATTCATCATGAAAAGGATAAGGAACAAGTTCTCCATCTTAGAAGACCCTCTCCTTGGTATATACATAGGTGATTTACATATTTTACAAACAGATGACAGATAGATGACAGACAGCAGTATTTGAAGAGGACATAGATTCTATGAAATAGGGTAATATTAATATGCTATACAAATCGTTAAGTCTCACTTATGAACGTTTGCACTGACTTAAATACACTTGTATTTTGACTTGGTGATAGGTTTGTCACTTTACAAGAGTTCATAACATTGCTTACAACCCAACACAATAATTATCACTTAAAGATACTCACTGCTCAACACATGTAACACATTTCTTATTGCTCGAAGAAATATTAAGTCCTTTTAATAACTAATTTACTAAATGTTAAACATTTCTCAAAACTGCTTCAAACTTGACCCTAAATATACCCAAAAAATCCCTCTAAACATAATATCGTTTAAAGAAATAATACTATAATCACTAAAGGCTAAACAAATCGAAATCTGGCGGACCTGCTTCAGCCTCCACCTTGCCCTCGGTGATGTATTTCTTCGTCATCCTCTCCGCTAACGGCAGGAACATGGTGGTTGCTAGTTTCCGATCGGTACTGCTGTGGGCCTGTACAAATATTTTAACATACATTATTAATAGAAATAATCATTTCATTATTAGAAGCACCATGATCATAAAGAAAAATCAAATATATAAATAATCAATGAGGCATACATTATAACTTGCAAACATAATATAAAAAGAGGTGAAGTCATGTATATGTACATAAGGAAGAGTTTGACAAATTTGATAAATCATACTTTGATAGACAATGAACAGCGCGATTAGGATCAATGAACAAAACGTGCATAGGCGCATTCAGAAATATTCAAGGGAGTGCGGGTTCTGAACCCCTTTCTGAACCCCTGTCTGCATTCACCACTGCCTTACCTGCATGATAATGCTCATGATAGCCCAGAAGTAGTATGGATTCTTCTGTGGCCTCAGTTTGTGCAGCAACATGGCGGTCTGCTGCTGTTTCTTGTAGTCTCCTAGTCTCACGTGGGCCATGAACAGTGCAGACAGGATCTCCTCGTTGTCGGGCTGAGACTTGTGTGCGTTCTCGTACATGTCAGCTATCAGCTCCACTGCAATATGGAAGAGTTTATACAGTATTATAGGGTAAGCTTTGGGAAACTGAGTACTGAACACTTTTTTACATCAGAAGGTCCGAAATTAGGCTAAGCAAAAAAATTTCGGCAGTGTTGAGCATGACTCCATCTTTGAGATTTAGATAAAGAGCCACCACCAGAGAGGATCTTTTGCCAAATATATAGAAGTTGTACGGTGATGTGTGATGTTAGATATACATCTCCCTTTGCCTCACTTACTTTTGTGGACCTCCCTGTAGCAAATGGACATGGCCTGCAAGGTAGCCTCATTGTAAGGATGCTGGGAATGTACTTCCTGCAATATGGCTGAACTGTCGTCATGCCGACCGAGACGTAACATTGCCAGTGCCTTGAGAACCTGGAATAATTACAACGTATAACATGATATACAAGGATGTTTAACTTTTCAAAGAGAGTGTTCTTATAATTTTGTTCCATGAAAAAATGAGTATGACACTTAAAAGTTACATTTTAGAGGATGTATTTTACTAATTTATATCATCATTTACATTTAATTTGAATTACAGGTGATATTACTTTTTGAAATAGAAACAGAATGACAATACCTTTGCACACTGAAAGTCCTTCTGTTTTTTGAGGACTTTGTCAGCTTCCTGTATGGCTTTCTTGTTGTTGCCATTGTCAAGACAATCTGAAAACGTTAATAACGAAAACATCTTATGTTAGCCTCGTTTTACCAAACCGATATTACACTTGCTGTATGAATAATTACTTTGGGGCATTAGTTATCAATAATATCTGATTACAGGTATCAAGTTTTTTGGGTTCTATCTGTAGTTTTATACAACTGTGAACTTACAAAAATAGTGAGTTAGGATAAGCGACTAAAGTGAGGATATGAATAAAGCTATAATGTAGGTTTCTGAAAGTACCATTTTATCTTTGCTGTGTTCATTTCCCTGTAACATTTTACAAGAGTCTCAATTTGTTATGTAAATTCTTGTGAGGGTTACCTGTTGATTATTTTGCCCATTTCATGATGAAAATTAATTTACAAAGAAAAGTCTAACTTCATAGTAAATTGCATGGAGTTGTAGTGTACTAGTGTTACAGGTGAAAAGTGGAAGTACAAACCTGAGTTTGATATTGTCAACTGACTTAGATTAAATCAACTTGCCAGTATTTGTTTTATGAGTCACGTCCCCTAACCCTGAAAAAAGTTGATGACTCTGAAAATTGCTTAGATTACTTCACATGCATCTTCTTTGATAACGTTTGGACCGTCATCAATTCCATGACACAGGTTTTCAATTTTGTGTCTAATAAATAATTTTATATGTGCACCATGAAACAGATGAATTTAAAAAAAAAAAAGAGCAATTGTAACTCATCAGGAGTTGTATGATTTATTATCCAAAATTGAAGATTTAATTAATAAACATTCTCAAGTAATATATTTATTCTAAATGAAAAAACAGAGCCACGGGTTCAGTAGCTCATCAGGCTTTATATACATTAACTAATTAAAGATATCAACTTCTAGGTGAGAGGCACTAGAGAAAGCACTTTAAATGGAGAAGATGAAATAGGTCTTAAGGTCCTTACCTCTCTGACCTATCTTTTAGGCCAGAGATAAAATCCCCAACAAATAAAGACACACTGGAAGATTTAATTCATCACTGTTGTTTCCTTTAAATTACCTACCTTTGAAGAGCACATAAAATCTCAAGATGAAACTAGTTTTTCGAATCATGACCTCTGTGACCTATATTTTGGGTCGCAGGATCACGAAATCTACAATTTAAAATCCCAATTGGCCAAGGAGTCTGTAGATGAAATTTCAAGTCTCTAGGGTCAGTGGTTCTTGAGAAGAAGATGAAAATAGATTTTCAGGTCATGACCTCTGTGACCTATATTTGGGGTCGCAGGGTCAAGAAATCTACAAGTCTGTACACAGCAATTCAGCTTTCTAGACCTTTTGGTACTGGAGAAAGAAGATGAAAATAGGTTTTTAAGGTTGTGACCCCTTTGACCCTATTTGGGGTCACAAGGTCAACAAATTTACAATTTAGAATCCCCATTGGCCAAGGAGTCTGTACACCAAATTTCAGCTCTCTAGACCAAGTGGTTCTGGAGAAGAAGACGAAAAGTTTAAAGACGGACGGACGCCAAACGCCATGCCATGCCATGAGCCCATTAGGTCTTCCAGACCAGATGAGCTAAAAACTTTGGTCTCGTCTTTAACACCATGCAACAATCAACCTTCCTACGTCCTCTCTATTTCAATACACATCATTATTACGCAATATCCAGGTCACAGCAAGGTCAGTTTTGATTACGCTAGAATCTGAGACAGTTAAAGTTATGCCAGTCCTCATTCGACTGAAATAGAAGTTCATCTACTCAAAAGTATAAAAACTATATTTTGCTTAAATCTAACCATGAAGGTACAGTCATAATATTGGTGAGGTGAGGTGAGTTGGGGTTTAACGCCAATTTCAAGAGTATTTTACTTATATCGCTGCTGCTAGTATTATGGCAGGGAGAAAACCTGCAACGCCATGTGGCTATGCATTGCGGTGAAACCTGTGAGTTGGAAATAGCGAACCATGGGTGGTACTACGCTGAAATTCAGTGTAGCATTGCACCCAAACCTTACTGCGTGTAGAACAGTTCTCTATTGCAGACAAAGTTGCTGTGCCCCTGGCGCGATTCGAACCACGGACCTTTTGATACGAAGCCAAACGAGCTAACCACTGCGCACAAGCGCCTATAACAAGTTATATGTAGGTCATAGACAGGATACATACTTATAGTAACATGGCAAATCACAGTTTCAGTGGAAGCGACATGTGCCTCTGTTGTTGTTTGTGCGCTCAGGCAATCAGAGCGCTCGCAGCCTTCAAGCCCAGAGCCCCCGGGTCAAATGTGTAAACTTCCACGATGATGAGACGATCGATGGCCGCCTCGCTACAAAAACTCTATAAATTTACCGATTAAAGACATGTTCAAGTGCCAAAGTGACTTGCATTCGTCGAATAGTGAGTAAGCAATGTATCAAGTACAAAAACCTTACCTGTTTCATTTTTATTCCGACAGAAATCGAGTTTTGAAAATTTTCAAAATTCTCACGATGAAGCTGTGATTTGCCTTGTTACTATAAGTATGTATCGTGTCTATGACCTACATATAACTTGTTACAGGCGCTTGTGCCACTGCGCTATGCCGCCCCCTAAAAGATGGAATAAAATTAACAAGATCAAAGTGAACCTGGTTGTAAATGAAGTCTCATGTTCTAAAAAGTATGGGGTCCATAGTATGAATTATGTTTGGTAAACTTCTATCATACAGATAACTTTTGATTTGCGAAATTTTCCAACCTTTAGACTGGGCCCCTTTTTAATTCATAGCTTTGTACCGCATGATCTAAAATAAATATACATTCTTAAACGGGGCCCCTCATACGTTGACGTATACAATAACATGCAACCAAAAGCACGTATGGCACGGCTCATCCGGATCTAAGAATCCAGAAAAGTGAAGTTCACATGACATTGCAAATAGTAGTTCGTTCACTTTTCACCTAGGTTACCGTGCCGGATGGTCGTTACAGTATACAAATCGGGCAAATTTGATGTGTCTCGTTTAATTTTCAAAGTCAACTGTATACAGCCATCTAAAGTTAACGACTTCAAACCCTTTGAAATGGAAGTATTACCGTAAATTAATCTTAGTCTTCTTTCATTCACTTCCACATGGCTACGGGACGCCATTTTGGATATGACTCTCGCGAAATCTCATGTCCTGTACGAGAAGTTGCTTGTCGGTAGATTTTGTGAATGAGCTTCTAAAATATATGTTTTGCCTGTTACCCAACACCTTGATATCAGCATCAATCAGAAATAAACAATGAAATTGTGTTTCGAAAGGAACCGTTCTTTAAAAATAATCGATAATGAATATTTTCAATCAAGGACTTTTCCTTGTTTGAGAAAGCTGAACTATTTTTTCTTTTAAATTTCTCTTCATTTCACTGTACATAATAAAGAAATGTGATACACAAGATATAGTATATTAATTTCTTGAATTTTAAACTGAATGGTCAACTACAGTTAATAAGCGAAATAGACTAGTCTACATGCCAATGAAAAAAGTGTTCTAGATAGAGATTTTACGTCCGCTTATTTGACTTTTAACAAATCTATCGAAATGATACATTAACACAATGAAATGAAATTTACTATAATATATTTAATGTTCATAATAATAAAGATTCAATCACTCATGATTAATTTCATATGTGCAAACGATCAAATCGTATGGATCAATCTAATAATAGAATAACAGGAAGTTGCATTATGTTTGGCAACCAGCCATATATTGCTGTTTTTTCTCTCTACTTCCGTGTATTGCACATTGTGACTGCAAGCCAGGCGTGTTATTAAACACTGGCATTGGAAACGAATCACTTTAGATCAAGCAAGGCAACGAAATATGGCGTGTGCTCCAGTGTGTGAGAAGAAGACTACTTTGAAAATTGAATCTTACGTTGGCCAACGTCGTCAGCATTGGCCAAGAAGTGGCCGCCATATACTCGCTCAGTACGATGAGGACAGTGTTGTTGTTTATCAAGCCTTCAATCCATCCATCGCCAAATATGCCGTCGAAAATCAACAGTATGTATAGTTTTATTTTTTAGTCATTGTTATTAAATGACATAAATTGATTAAAGTTATTTTATACACTGTTTCACTGTACGCTGATTTATTAAATAAATTTAACTAGCGTGTAAAACTGGTAGAAGCGTCAATAAAATATCAGTTAAGCCTCTGCATCTCACCTTATCGGATCCAATGATAGATTAATCCCCGTGGGCAAAGATACGACGGATTGTTTTCATGTTTCTTTGATGTATGATTCCATAGGAGTGTGTATTTATCCGTTAAAATAAAATTCATTTATCATCCAAAACTGTGGTCCACAGGAGATATCGCTTGTGTGAAATCAAACGATATCTCCTAGTCCTAGGGCATATCGTTTTGACATTAGATTTGCAATGGCATCATAATGCTTTTACATCATCAAGTTATGACTCACACTGCTATGACGTCAACAATGAAGGCTCAGAATCAACGCATCCAAATCCAAAATTTTAATTTTCGGTGGTTCCAAAAACGAATATAAAATAAATGTTCATTTTGGAGTAACCATTCTTGATAATGTAGATTGCTATCCTTATCTCGGAATTACACTTCAGAAAAATAATAAATTCATTAAAACCAAACGTTTGTAGGATGAAAAGGATACAAAGGAAGTGTTTTTCGTATTAAATGAAGGAAGAAAACTTAAACTTTCTATTTACTGTCATTTGAATTATTTGATTGTATGATTACACCAATTCTTTTATATGGATGTGAAGTCGGGGTTTTTGAAAATGTCCATCTACGATTCCTTAAATATTTGTCGTCACTGCGCAAAGGTACACCCAACTACATGCAGTCTATGGCGAGTTTGGTAGATTCCCACTTGTAAATATAATTGAAAGGAGAATGGTATGTTTTTAGCTAAACTTCTAACCGGTAAATCGTCCAAATTGTGCCTTCTGGTTTATAAATAGCTATTTAATGAATTTATCTTTGGCAAATGTTCACATAAATGGATATGTTATTTCAAAAGAATTTTTGATAATCTTGCACTGAGTTTCATTTTGCAATCTCAAAATTTCAAAATTACCACTTGGCTAAAATCTATCGTTAAAAGCATATAAAAGATATTTTTCAGGAAAAGTGGATATCAACAATTGAAAATTCTTCCAAAGCAACTATATACATTATATTTAGAAAAAACATCTCTCCATTTTGAACAATATCTAAATGTTCTGAATTACAATAACTTGTTTCCGAACAGCTAATCTTTTTCTGCCAATCGAGACAGGTAGATGGACAAATATCCCAGTTCATGGAAGAAACTGTAGGCCTACTCTTTGTAATGTAAATGAACATAGGGACGAATTTCATTATTTATTTGTATGTCCTATATTACAATAGGAAAGAGAACGCTATATTCACAATTAATATTAGTATAATAGGCCAGATATGTACAAAATGAATATGTTATTCAATTCTAATAAACTAGGAACTTTAAGAAAACTTTCAAACTTTTGTAAAATCATTATGTCTTTGTTCAAGAAATAAGTTGTATGATCCTCATATGTACCTTTACTGAAAGCACCAGCTGTACACATAAATTTAATTTAGTGCATACTGTATAAATTGAATTGATTGAAAACATATTTTATTCATTTAAGAAATGAATTGGGCACAAGTTGTGAAACTTATAGAAGCCCTCTCCAGGTAATCAACAACTATTTTACAAGGCTAGAATACATAACAAGAAAGTAAGAAATCTACAAGTGACGAAGTGTGTAAACATGTAATATACATTATTAAGGCAAGACACAATTTGAAATGTTATTCTTATGACAAAATGCACTTTGAATATGGTAAATACGTACATTAGTATTAATGTATTATTTGAACCGTTGACTCTTTCCAATGAATTTATGAACATGGTGAAATATGTTTTCATTGACTGTTTGTGGAAGATTTGGGTTTCCATACAGGATTGTATTAATATCAAATTCTGCCTTTAAATTATAAAATCTTTGCTTTAATTCTAAACGAAGATCAGCATGTCTTGGACATCTCAAGAAGAAATGATAAACATCTTCAACTAAAGCACCACAAATGCAAGATTTACTTTCAGATAAATTGACACGATACAGATCACCGTTTAGGGAACTACAAGAATTTCTTAACTTACTGTGTATAATGTTCATCTTCCTATCGCCGAAAAGAAAATATTTTGGGATTTTACATTCTGTTTCAGATAATTTTGCTTTAAATGACGATAATGAATTTGAACATCTTATTTTCGAGGAAAGAGTATTCCACAGATAAGCACAGTCATAAATAAAAGACTTTTGAAGGACTGCAGTTCGAAATTTTGGAATAGATAAATTTGATTTGTTACGCAAGTTGTAATGAGAAATAGTTTCAGTGGCTGGTGGAAGTAAATTAATCAGATAATCTGGAGCTTGTATATTAATAATTTTGTAAAAAGTACAAAGTTTCTTATTTCCACGTCTAATTTTTAAAGGCAACCAACCAGTTTCTTTGTATAAGCTATCTCTTGAAGCAAACTTTGGTAAGCCAGTTACAATTCTTGCAGCTTCAAGTTGGACCTTTTCAAGTTTGTCACACAAAACATCCGAACAGTTATCCCAGACCTCAGAAGCATATTCCAAAATGGGTCGAATATACATTTCATACATACGTGATAAAATACTTCTATTCAAAACATACTTTAACACACGTAGAGAAGAGATTAGTTTTGAAGCCTTTTCTATGGAAAGATCAACATGATTGGACCATTTAGTATTGTCCGAGAAGATAAGGCCAAGATGTTTATGTTGATGTACACGTTCCAGTTGATCATTATTGAATACTAATCTAGGTACTTGATGACTATTACTATGGCTAAATAGCATGAATTTAGTTTTATTGGGGTTAAAGTTAACCAACCATTTGTTAGCCCATTCGTGTAATTGGACTAAGTCATTGTTAAGAGAAGTTTCAACAGAATATAAATCTTTTCCAGCAGCTCCGAGTGATGCATCATCAGCAAACAATCTAGTGACGTTTTGCAAGTTATCGGGTAAATCATTGATATAAACAAGGAATAAAAAAGGACCAAGGACAGATCCCTGGGGAACCCCTGCAGTAACATGTAGTTCTTTTGATAATGTTCCGTTGATACATACACGTTGTCGTCTATCAGACAGATAATCCTTTAACCAATTCAGAATGCCACCGCGAATACCATAATGTTCTAATTTGTGCAATAAACCCTTGTGCCATACTCTGTCAAAAGCCTTAGAAATATCACAAAATACCATACAGTAGAATTGGTGGCTATCTAGAGATGAGCAAATATTGTGATAGATTTCAATGAGTTGAGATGTAGTAGAATGATTTGCAGTAAAACCTGATTGGAATTTGTTTAATATACTATGCTTATAAAAATGGTTATGCAAATGCTTTAACATTATTCTTTCTAGTATTTTGCCAAGTATAGACAGTAGACTAATAGGTCTGTAATTACTTGGGAGAGATTTATCTCCTTTCTTGAAAACAGGAATAACATTTGCCGTTTTCCAGAGAGTTGGAAATACACATTCACTCAATGAAATATTAAACAACATACATAGCGGTGCAGCTATCGATGGACAATTTTTTTTAAAAACCTTCACGTGGATGCAATCTGGGCCAGCTGATTTATTGGCTGGTAAGGTCTTAATCATATCTGATACTTCCTTTTCAGTAACATATATATGTGATATACTGTGAGAACAGCGATGATTTATTGGTGGTACATTCTTGCCACTGTCATTAATATTTGAGACAGATACAAAGTATTCATTTAATGTTTGAGCTTTCTCAAAATCTGTGAAAACAGACGGTTTCCCAGAATTTTCAGTTACAAGAGGGGGATGGGTCTCGATGAAGTAGAGCCTTTCAACAAGTAGTTAAATGTCTTCCAATAACTAGTTCTTTGAGTAGACTGAGATGATAAAAAATCGTTTAAGTTAGAGTAGAAATTTTCTTTGGCTACTCTTATAACATTATTTACTTTGTTCCTTTGCTTTTTGTATGCAGATAGGTCGGAAGTATTCAGAGAACGAAATGCCTTTTTCCTTAAACGTTCTCTTTTTCGAATTTCTCTTCGAATTTCGCTGTCAAACCAAGGTTTGTCACGAGGCCTTATTGTAACATTCTGGGTAGGGATACACTTAACCATGTAATCTTTTAGAAGGGAAGTAAATAAAGAACAAGCATCATTAACATTAGAGGATTTTGAGAATAAACTCTCCCAATTTGTTTCCTTAATCATAATGTTTAATGCATCATAATTACCATGTTTATATAACCAAACCCGTTTCTTGTACGCATTGCGTTGATTTACAAAGTTTGAAAGATAGACATATGTTCCTTTATGATCACTGATATGAGACGCGAATTCAATAACACCTGCGTCTTTGTTAGGACAATCTCATGTATAATAATAGGATCAATCAAAGAGGTGGAAGTAGATGTTACTCTTGTTGGTTCTTTTATGACATTCAATAGGTTGTAGTGAGTAATCAGATCACGTAAGTTGTGAAATTGAGTATTCAAAAGATCCTGATTGAAATCACCTAACAAAACAATGTGTTCAGATATATCAAGAGCTGAACTTATTGAATTATCCAGCAAATTCCAAAAATAAGAACCGGTATTTGGGGGTCGATACGATACACATAACATCAAGCATTTCTTGGGCAAAAATAACTGAAACCACATCATTTCACACATGGGTGTTTCTAGGTCGTATCTTCTTTTTACATGCAACATTTCAGAAATATATACTATTATCCCGCCACCAAAACAGTTTCTGTCCTTTCTAAATGGGGTTTGATAGTGGTCAATTAACAGCTCACTTGTTTCCACTGAACTATATAAATGTGATTCTGTAAAACATAAAATATCAAAATCAGATATATCGTTAAGGATGTTTGACAGTTTATGTCTAATACTCCTGACATTGAGATGAAATATTGACAATTCAGTTACAGTGCTTTGACAAGACATTGAGGGACCTGGAAAGTAGTAATAACAATATGTTAGTAACAATAATTACATTTAAAATGGAGTCCAGATAATCTCTAATACATTTATAACTCTTTTTATATATAAGCATGAAGCAAAATAGAAAATTGTAGAGAAAGCTGTCGGAGAAATATTTTTGATTTCTAAAACATAATGAATACACAGCGTTATAAAAAAGACCGATGCAAGCTCTGTATGATACTATGTCAATATTTGTGAAATTTTAAAGCATAACTAGCACAGACCCTTCTTAATAATATGGTTGGTACCACATTGGTCTTGGGACTTGATGAGAGCTGTTTGATGAAACCTTTCTACCATTTACGGTGTGGGGTTTGAAGGTGTACGTATAAATGTATATATGTTCTATGTTTACCTCTTATGCTGCTGTTTGCAGCTTGAGTAAAAGCTTAAGGATAAAAGTTCATCTCAGCCAATGTGCTGTAGTACTTCTGGATAATGGCCATGTAACAATTGCGGCGTCATTTTCATTTAAACCAGGTTTGGAGGGGATGACTTCAGTTTCTCTCGTATGTCGTGGATTAAGACGAACTTCCTGTGGATGATGTACCGGTGTGGATGGGCCAGCAAGAAGAATCAGCAGCGAGTTCTCGCAGTCACCATCACTAGAGCGGGATTCGACGAGATCCTGGCAAACGCCTACACAGTTGCGGTAAATATTACATAACTAAAAACGAAGCCTTTCTACCATTTACGGTGTGGGGTTTGAAGGTGTACGTATATCATTTGTTTATTTTTTTATTAAAAAAACGAATTTCGGATAAATTTATGTTTTAAAAAACATTCGACTCGTAGAAATGCCTTTAACTAAGTACTGACAGGTATTGTTCCCAAGGTTCGAGTTACATGTATGAAACCATTGATTATTTCAGTTGATATTTTGAATCAGCACAAATATAATGAATTGTGTCTTCAATATTCTTAAATCTGGATTTAATTTAGGTAAACTCGTTTTGGAGTTAGTTGTTTCCTGAGAGATGTACAATATGGACATAGTACATCGGGTCTATATTCTCAAAGAAGATTTAAACTAAGTGTGACTACAGACTACACGTACCTGATTACATCCAAACATTTCCCTCGTGACATTAGGCCTAAACACCCAACTGTTTTTTTATTTAGCCTAAGCCTTTGACAGGAATTCTCCGTTTCTAATGTTCTATATAATTCCCGATCGTTTAACAATAAACTCAAAATGTAGATCAGTTTAAAATAGCTCTTCTAATGTTTAGATAAAAGGCTTTCTAACCTATGTAGAGATGTGTCGATTAATTAATAAATAAATTAATTAAATGCGATTCACCCGCATGTTACGCTCCGTCGACAATAATACAACTTCTTCCCAGATAATATGTTGATATGACGTCATATTAAGTGTAGGATAAAACACGTTACAGAGGTTATGCTTGGGGTTGTAAAACCCGAAAGCGAAGCGTGCATGTTACGCTCCGTCCACAATAATACAACTCTTCCCAGATAATATGTTGATATGACATGATATCACAGGTTATTTATCTTCATCTTCCCTTGCAGTACCAGAAGTCAGTAGCTGTGAACACCGCCGATATCACGGTTAGACTCCAGTGGGACCCGGATCACGATCCTACAGGCGGGAAGGAAGAGCGCCGCGCTATACAACTCGGGCTGAAGGGAACTGTACGTATATTGTCCTACTTTAGAAACATTGCCCTTGATTCAAGTCAACCGTTTCATACGAAAAGTAAAAGTGGTATTGAACCTTAGCAACATATAGAGCACAAGAGAAATAGCGTTTATACTTACAAGTATCGGCCTTTGATAAGTGTCCAGGTAAATCAACTTTCAAGGTAAGTGCCGGTGTGTGACATGTTTTCAATGGAGTTTTCAGGTAAAATAGGTAAAGGAGGATATAGTTTTAGTTTTGATGGACAGTTAATCACTGGGTTTTACTGAAAGCTCCTGGATGCTGATACGCCCGGGCGCTTATTAGAGGAAAATCTGAAGCTCTCAGTAATGAAATTGACACTTACTAAATATTTAATTGACAAAAATGGTTAGGGGCATATGTTAATTTAGAAATTTGAAAAATGACTTGTTTACTTATTTACACACTGATGAAATAGCAATCATATACATCAACATCCCTGAATAATTTGTTCAGTATAGTTTGCTCTTTAAGCTGGAACCGTATTGAACTTAACGCAAGCAACAGAAGCATAGACTGCGGATGACGGGTGTTGTTTGTACATCATAGCGAAGGATTTTCAATCAATCTTTCAAACAGTCTTTATTCTACAAAAACCACCGAAGGTGGTACAAGAGAATACAAACATACATATAACATCATCGTGATTTCTTCGACAATTGTATTTTCATATATATATATATATATATATATATATATATATATATATATATATATATATATATATATATATATATATATATATATATATATATATATATATGTATATATTTAAAATAGGGTGTTTGTTCAAATGTACAGTCAGTATATATTCAAATGGTAGTTGAAAGAATAACTAACGCCGATTTCCTCCTACATGTTTCAACTTTGTCCTCAGGGAGGTTTACATTACAGTGATTATATCTCTGATATATAAGCACTTGCTTCTCCTGAATATACCCAATTGTAATTTGACACCCAAGCGCTTCCCATGACTTTTGGAAATATATGAACCATTCATCATTTATGTTATGATAAATTCAGTAGTTCCACCCATCCGTTGAGGAACATATCTATCTTCCTTAAGATAAACATTGTCCTTAGAAAATATTTACGATATAAATTCAAGATACTAAGAAATAAACTTCCGATCAGTATGCTACTTCAAGCGCATACCATGCGAACAGTTTATAGCAGAATAATGCCAAAAAACTCATAGTCACACAATTTATATAGTCACTTAAAGAATCTCATGTAAATGGATCAAATCGTTAGGTTGAACGTGAAATTGATAAGAAGAAAAAGGAAACATTTATGTCAGCTAAAGCATTTTCTTCGTTCAAAATTTGGGGGCGGGATAGCGCAGTGGTTAGCGCGTTCGGCTTCGGATCAAGAGGTCCGGGTTCGAATCCCGCCAGGGGCACGGCAACTTTGTCTGCAGTAGAGAACTGTTCTACACGCAGTAAGGTTTGGGTGCAATGCTACACTGAATTTCAGCGTAGTATCACCCATGGTTCGCTATTTCCAGTCGATGCTCGCAGGTTTCACCGCAGTGCATAGCCACATGGCGTTGCGGGCTTTCTCCCTGCCATAATACTAGCAGCCGCGATATAAGTGAAATACTCTTGAAAGCGGCGTTAAACTCCAAATCACTCACTCACTCGTTCACAATTCATGATACGTGGAGTTATTGAGAGAATTATATATTCCCTTTACAGATGCTCAGAAAGTACGGAACTGAATTCATAGTAAAGATAGAGGATATCACCGAGTTTGTGAAGGAACAAGGGCGCGTGAAGGAGAAAGACCAAACTGAGCTTCAGACACCATCAGAACGCGTGTACAGTGTGACTGACTCTACAGTGACTAACAGAATACACCTCGACCTCATTGAGACTGGACCAACACTTGTGTCATGATGCACGTGCATCCATCAGAGCGGGTGTACAGTGTGACTGAATCTACAGTGTGTATCAGAAATACTGATTTCTGATGCAACCAATCAGGGTTTCTCTTTCTAGCCGAGAAACTGTTCGTATTAGAGCAGAGTTTACGATAGGAAATCTGAAATATGTAACTTCCCTTGGAAGAGAATGCTATCACTTGTGACACGATGCATTTGTATTTACATAACACACACCATGCAATAACACATGAAACAAGTTTGGGTCAAGATCATGTACGTTTATGAACTCTTAACTCTTGATATACCGTACATGTACGTATTTCCTCTAATATGCGCCTAGTCTCCAATAAGCGCCAGGGGGTCAAGTATAGTTGAGAAAATAAGCGCCGGGTCACTAATAAGCGTCGGGTCTAAACTATTAGATTAATGCTTCCTTAGTTAACTTCAATTTAAGTTAAAGAAATAAACGCCGGGTCTCCAAAAAGCGCCGGGCCTCTAATAAGCGCCGGTGGGTCAAGGGGGGCTGAAAAAATAAGCACCCGAGGAAATACGACAACACGTTTTAACAATGAAATAGGCATCATGTTGCTGTGATGCACAAAACAACTTGGTCGACGGTTGTGTAAGGATACTTGTGCAATTACTGATATATTGTACGTTACGGGTATTTGTTAAAATTCAAATATTATTTTCAAGGGTCCTCTTGTCTCGCATGGTCAATGTTGATATAGCTTACATTTGCATTCTGTATCCTGTTAAAGTTATATTAATGTTTATATATGTATTTCTATATATTCAAATACCTATTGTTATACCTGAACAAACATGTTTGACAAGTGAAAACAATCATAAATATATTATGTAATTTACCAACGACAGGGTCGAAAATGTTTTTTCTTTTGAATATTTCTACAACAAAGACATACATAATAAGATTTTAAAGATTTAAACCCATAAAAGGAAGTGACAGAATCAACGACATATACCTCCGATGATATTCATAGGGGTTCTCTGCATTCTTGAATCTCATTTTTTTAACTAATTTATTTTATAGCAATAAAACTATCCAATATTATTGTTGTTCTGCTTGGACTGGAGTACAGCGTCAGTCGCACTTCATCAACACTATTCACAGACACGAGTTTGAAATCACATAGTGAAACAAACCATTAAAAGTGAGATTGTAAATGAAACCTGTGGCAGCTCTAATTTTGCGACGTAAAGTAAACTAACAGGGTCTACCGCAATGTATGTTTGTTGTTTCATCGTATGTTATTGATTTAACATGTCTATTCACCTCCACCAAGCAATTCTTTCCCGCATGAAAACATATACGATTACCAAGTGTTGTGTGACATCTGTAATTTAATTGTCCCAAAATGAAAATAAACACCTGGACATCGAGTCAGCTGTAAAATAGTATTTTGTTTTGTTCTTCACTGAAAAAAATATATTCCTCTATATTCCGACTGCTTCATAAAAGCAATATTCACAAACAAATAAACAAATGATGTTGAACTAACCATACCACCTGGCCTTGTTCCGACAGAACAGTTGAAATAGTCACTCCGTCAGATTTAATAGAATTAAGTTTTGAATACATTGATCACATTGTATCACATTTTTTCTCTCCAATTATTCCATTCTTAAAAACAGCGAACCGAAGATCTTAGAAAAATCAATGAAGACTGCATATATCCTATATTTCCCTTGGGTAGTTACTTTGCACAATGATTGTAAGATGAAATGTCTTTCTGGAACTTTCTTCTTATTTGATATCTTTATTTTTGAAATAAAAAAAGCCCCATGGAATAATCGGAAAGACATGTGACACTCTAAATTCAGTGTATTTAAACACATATCGTCTGTTAAAACTTACGGTGGATTGAGCGGATACGTCAATTGTTCTGTCGGAACAAGACAAGGTGGTAGGTTTAGTCCAACATTATTTGTTACTTAGTGAACAAATTCCTCTGTACCTAGTCGTAGGGGTCTGCAACGTTTCCACCTTTGTGTAGGGGATGCATTATTGATATGATAAAATGTTCATAGGATTTTGGTGTTATACTATGAACACAGTTTTACAGGGAGTTACTATGCAGTAAAGTTAATTATATATTTTTGTTTTGAAATGACATTAGCAGGAATGAATAAATTGAAGATTTTCTCTGTTGGGTTTCTTGTTTGTTTCTTTTCATTAAGTGGTGGACTCCTTTAATGACTGATTAAAATCCAATGAAATACTGATTATCTACTAACCATATCAAATTTCAATTGGGCCAAATTTTAACGTGTAGAATATCAGGCTGTGAGAGCACAGTGGCTTGTAACCAGAGCTTAATGCATAATAAGCTGAAAATTTTGACGTTGACCCAACCAGAATTTATTTTATTAAAACTATGTATCCCAGACTACATTAACATGCAAGTCTATGGAAATAACGTCACCGTCCGAATACTTTTTGCATCACTCTGTAGGATTCATTAAAATAAGGTATACTCACTTGCAAACAAGGGATTTGTATTGTTTCTCTCCAAATTTTTATACCATTTTGTTTGATGATTTGGGGAATATGTTTATCCTATTTTTATTTGGAGGATCACCTTTTCTTCAATATCTTTGCAGGAATTGTGATACCTGGACAACCCATTTTTATCAAAATCTAGTGTCGAGTCATGTTTTTGTTATGCACTGACAATTTGAAGACTGCAATTTCTCAGGGCTAGGAGTTGTGCATTATATTGAGAACAATCTATTTCAGTCTTCAACATTAAACAATATAAACCCTGATGAGCTACAGAGCCCATGGCTCTATTTTTATTGTATATAATTATCGATTATTTAAATGACAACACCATCTAAAATATCTATTAATTCAATAAATGATTTTAACACACGCAAAAACAAGTAATTACCATATGAAACTAAACACAACCCTGTGATCACGTTCTAAAGGACAAGGTACATATATACCAACGCTGGAGAACATTGTAAATATGACATCACCTAAGGTTCATGATATGCATGTTGTAAATTAGGCGACGTGAACATGCTAGTTATAAATGATGTCAATATATGGGCGGCGTATACTCCATCAACTTGATTACAGAGGAAATGAGACTTGTTAGTGAAAAAAGACGTGACGCCTTTGTCGTACTCGGACAAAAATAGAAAAATAACACCAAGGATCCCGAATTTTACAAATATATAACATATGGCATGTGATTATGACCCTTAGATACATTTCATGTCAGATATATGGATGTAACTCATCAGATGCTTCATCAACACGTTAATACACACTGACACACGTCAATAACCATATTTATAATTTATAATTCACATAAGACCAATTAATCCGCCTAAATCGGTACAGAAAGAAAGTTTTTACAGTTGTCTTTTTATAAAAAAAAAATTCAAACAAATTCAGACAGTTAATGTAGGTTCTCACACACTGGACTTTATAATTGTGGTAGCATGTGGTCCTGTGCATATGTATCAGTGAAGTTCAGCAACAATGGGCGCGGCTCGCCACATGGGTGGGTTACCCGCTTGGTTGCTGGATAAACAGAGCGTTTGAAGGATTATTCCCTGTCCCACACTGAGACATGACTTGAGAGACATGGTGTCACCCTGGGTAACTGGCCTTATTCACAATGTGCCTCTGTTCACCCAGCAGGATGTTGTATGAGCCCTTCTAGCGACATGTATGTGCGTTAGACTAGGGTAATAATGTCGATAGCGCCTCGAGCATGCACTAGTGGATTTAGAAGTGCGCTATATACATGCCAATTATTACAAAATCGTAAATATATACAGACCCCCTGCATTCCCAACCTTGATCACACCATGTAGACAGGAAACATGAATCAGGGATACGCAGGCCATTAACCTGTCATACCATTAATGTAATGATGGGAATTTCATATTCGATACGAAAGTTGATATCTTATCATTTTAATCTGCCATAAACATGATATAGTCTTTAATAAGCTTGAAAATTATGACATCGTCTGAATGATCTCGCGACAATAAATAAACATGTCAAAAACATTTCAAAGGCCTATCATTGATCAATAAATATCAATATCTTTTTCAGAAAAAGCATCCTAGGCCAAGGTCAAGGTCGCAAGGTCAAAGCTTATGACCTCAGTATGTGACATGTGATGTATGTCATTTTCAAAGGCCTAAGTTACGGTCAATTTTAAAATTTCTAAAATTGTGTCTTTCAACAAGAGCAAGACTGGGAAGTTAATAAAAAATAAGTCAATTTCAATCGTCCTATGTCAAGGGATACTCATATCATTGGTTTATCACAAGTTAAATTTTAACCCTAAAAACTATGGGAGGAGTTGACCTCAGAACACAGATACCCTGTTCGGGACGGTCGGACGGACTGACTGCGCTGCGACATAAGGTTAGGTTTTTCTCCGCGAGTTAAAATGGCACCTGCAGACAATTATTTTAAAATCATTATATAAGTTAATGCATTTTCAATATAAATTCAATGTGTATTACATAATCATATCTCTATGGACCATCTTCTACATATGCAGCGTTATCCATACTGTAGGAAGATTTCTTCTTTGTTTTGGAACAACACGGACCACAGTTTCTTGTGCTGTTATACGTTGGAGAAACAGGAATGTAGGAACAAAGTGTCAGTTTCTTCAAAACTCTGGTAATGTATGGAAGCTCGTAGGTGTCTTCTCCAGCGATTGACTTGAAACTTGACGGTTCAAGTATTTCTCTTCTTGCTTTGATCCCACGCTCTCTCTCGGTACCTGCAATTGTTATAGGTCAGATCATGAGGGGAAAACACTGTATGTAAGTTAAAATTCAAGTTAACGTCTCTTTGATTGGCGTTTAGATTTATGTGTGTTGATGACTGTCTTTCAATGTATGTAACACACGTTCGATATTGGTAAAAGTCACAATGAAGTGAAGTGAAGTAGCTGTATTTGCAATGCACTCATCTGAGAGATATAAACTAACAGAGGAAGACTGGAACGCAAGAAAGATTTAAGAAAAGTCTTGATTGGTCACAGGAAAGGCTTTGTATTGAGCCAAAAGAGAATTTGGATTCTTATTTTGAATAATTTTAACATCGTAACACCCCCGAGTCCGGCACCTCTCGACAACACTGAATCCCTTCAGTTTGCTACAGTAAATATTGTATATTGCGTGTTTCAAATATAACAACGTTTTCACTATATAAATGACATGTTTTAATGCTAATAGTAAAGATTGATGTACGGAAGGAGGCCAAGATGGTTGATCTGTACAAGGTTATTGAATCTGAAGACCTTATCAGAATCCTGATACAATTTAAAGCAAACTAATTCATAACTTTGTGGAGTAAACCTCATCATGGACGTTTAATATGTGATGGAAATTTCGTGGAGAAGAAGTTCACATGATCTCGTTTGTGCATAAATGCTATTAATACATGAATAAATTAAGTTTATTTAGAACCTGATATTGAACATGAAATTATAATTTATATTAGCAGCATAAATGCTCTCACGGTATTAAGGCCTTAAGGTATTAATGCCTTCGAGGTTCCTCTCGCTCAAGCCTCCCCGGTTCTTCTCTCTTGAAGGATTAGGTTTAATGTGTTCATTTTTGTAGCAGTGTTGCCCGTGCCGCTAGTCGAGGGATAACACTGCTACAAAGATGCGTACACCCGACGGTTTTAACAGAGGGAAAAGAAACATGTTTATCTTATGTCAAAACGTACTTGCAAAATATGTATGAAGAAGATCGGTTATAATAACCATATACCTGGGACTAGATTGTCCAAGAAACAGCCGATGAAGCCGGCCAGGAACATGGGATTAGACAACAGAACTGTAGCGATCTGGTCGAGGTCTTCACTTCCTGTCAGATGTCCAAATCAGATCATTAAATAAACATAACCCCTGTAAGTTGATATATCGATGTGCATTAATCACATTAGGAAACGATGGACCCTTTAAGAGGACAATCAGTTAATAATGTATGTCTAAAAGAAATAGCATCCGGATTATATGCGTATTACGAAATATGCTGTTCATGCACTCTTATTTCTATGGAAATAGAGCACAGATCCTAGAACATTTGTATGGCAGTTCGAACACGTTACCTAAGGTAATTTTCTGTCAAACATACCCCAATTTGAAATGCACACGACTTGCTATTTTGATAGCATCAGTATTGAAGATACCACGGGACTTTCTAATTTGAGGGTCTATATATATAGAGTCCCTGAATATACCAATAAACATTTATTCATTAATATCTTGAAAGTTTCGAAAAAACTACCCCTTACAATGTCTACCACAGATACTTGATTTAAAGATCTATTTGATCCTCTTGGCAGTATCAATACTGCAAAATACTTGAACTTGGATACCTTTATATGATCTTCTCGGGATCAATTCCCGAATAAATTCACAAAAATGTCCACGCACCTGTCTTGATGGCACCAGGATGCGATTCCATCCAATCAGGGACGCGGATCCCGATTATCAAGGACAGGCCGATGATCATGAGGTTGCGACTAGATGCGAGCTGTACGTCCTGAAGTGTTGCTATCCCTGCTGATGCAACTAGTCCCATGACAACCAGAGTAACGCCCCCTATGATGGGGTCAGGTATGATGATGAATACTGCCCCTATTTTACCCACAATCCCTGTCAAGATCATCAGAATCCCTGCCGTTACGAACACCTTCCGACTGGCTACCTGAATTGATGACAGTTGAACTGTGTCAGATGCATGGTAAATACTGTGTATAACTATCAGCATTTTATCGCGTACCATTCGAAAACAGGAGACCCATCACACGGATAATGCTTTAGTTGAGTAGTTGTAATATTCATTGCCTTCATATCTTTACATTTTCAAACCAATGATAGATCATTGGGCAGTGTTTACATGGATTAATGGATTAATGTGCCAAAATCAAAACTTTAGGACCGCCTCATTGCCTGACTCTTTTTATATTGTAGATTGGTAAAGCGGGGATCAAGGACTTTTTTAATATGATAGGTCGCCTTTACATATAGCTTAGTAAACCCATCCCTTGACTGAATATGATTTAATTCAAAAACCTTAGTTATGGCGATAGCTCCGATATTTTGACAAAAAGGTGCTGCTAACCCGAGATCGCCGATCATTGCGCCTAAAGTCAAGGACAATCCGTACACTGCTACTCCTCTGTTAACGGCGTGTGGTGGCGGCGGAACTACTTCCGCGATACGTGCTGCCAGAATATAGTCCCCGGTACATTTGACCACTCCGGAAACTATCGTTGATAGCATCCCAACGTATCCCGCCAAACTTACACTCGGTAATCCGAACCGCACTGGAATCAGAGAAGGAACTTATTATTGTTCGTTAAAAGGTAATTAACAAATGGCAACAATTAAGTGCATGATTTCTTAGTCCCTCTAAGTCTATGTTCAATGATACTGTAAATACTGTTTGTAGAACAATATCCCGGACACGTATCTTTGATTGAATGAGAATTCAAAATCACTAATTCAAAAAACTTAGTTAAAAAAATTTATAAAAAATAATTAAGGGAGTTACAAATTCAATTAAGAATTGACTTAAAAAATGTATTAAGTTCATGGAGGTATAAACTTAAAAAACGCTGTACAAACTGTGTAAATCCGCGTAAATAGATATACTCGTACCTGATGTTTTGAAAAGGTTTCAATGCTACAAATATACACATTTGCGACAATTAGAGCTGTACTATTTACGGGTATGAAGACACAAAATATTAGCCCCGCCTACAACGTGTTCATCAGCCAATGAAAATGCACAACGCAACTAGCCATGAACCTGACGTCATGGGGGCGTGGCTAAATGTGATGTGACGTCACGAAATTAAGTTTACGCAGGTATGAACTGAAAGTCTGTTACAGTGTTCAGCGAATCAGATCCACACAAAGCAATTGCTATTTATTTATTAATGTTAGACTACTTCAACCCCATGATTGTTTAAGTACCTTTCACCCCGTACCGCTGAAGGTTGATTACTCAAGTATTTCGTCAATTAAATGTCGTGATTTGAAATGTGATTGTCGCTCATAGGTTTTCTCATCTGGCCACTACCAACATTGTTTGATTTCAAAACATTTTATTTTTATTGGTTATTCCAAGCCGCGGTAGAAAGAGCATTGTACTGTTGACAGTGTCTCGATGAGACTGCGTCAGAAATGCTTTTACTGCCCGTATGGTTGAAAATAACACATGATGTGCACATATCACGCCTAGCAACCATTGTTTCACCTCGACTTCCAGTATTTCGTCGTCTTACGTCGATTGTTCGTGACGTCACTGTAGCTAGCAGTCGCAAGAGAGGTGGGCCGTTTCCTGACCATTTTTATGTCAATCATATGGAATAAAATGGCTAATAAAGAAATTATTACAGTCGAAAGAGTGTCATATGACTTTTACGAAACCCGTGAAAATGTATGTGTAACGCTCGCTCTCGCTCGGGTAATTCAACCATTCACATTCGTTTCGTTAAAGTCATATGGTACACTTCCTCGGGTAATAATCTCTATGTATGAAAGGACGTTGTGGTCGAATTCCGTACTTAGTTTACTGTTCACAGTGTTGGAATGAATTCGGCGCAGTCCTGGAATGACAGTTGGGATGGGTGGGAGAGGGGCGGGGGTATGTCATGGGTGTTCGACACCGTCACCCAATGTCTCATGAAAACTCTCTGGGTGAACCTAATTTGATTTCATTCAAGTAAAAACCACAATTTTAAAGACAATCTGCATTCTCACAGATCGATAACTCACACGGGATGGGCGCAAAGAACCAAGGCGTACTTGATAAGACTTCTAATCTGACGTCAGTCCGGGCCATGTGACCGGGCACTGTACCGTTACTAGGCAACACCTCAGTAATCGTCAAGACGTAGGAGAGCAACCACGCGATGCAGATAGACAACAGGAGCTGAGGGCGGAGAAATGTTTGAGTAAGAGGTATTTAGATGTTCAAAATTTAAGTTACTCATTTTAGGTAAATTAAAACAGAATCATTGATGCACATTATAGAAGATGAAGACTAATGATATGAAGGTTGACGATAATGTTGAGGAATATCTACAGCGTTTCTATTCAATTAAAGGGCGCGTATCGAAAGTAGAATAAATGCCGAAGGACATAAAGGTTTAAACAATCAAAATTTACTTTAGAACACAGTGTTCATGCTGAAAAACACGCACCACTGTTATATTGGTTCTTCGAAGACTAGATGGTGAGACTGTCAATTTAGCACGCGAAGTATTTAGAGTTGGAAACCATACATAAACATGAAGACATAAACTTGATCATTCGAATATGATAGAACCCTCTCCCGGGCATTGGATTCCCCGTTAAACTGACCGCAAAGTTTTATGTTCCAACAGAAGATATCAATTGAAAAGTAGAGTGATGTCACTAGAGGTTTGTAAATGTAGCAGAAACACGAACCGATGTCAGAGCAAAGAGGGGTATTCTTGAGACACGGAAGCCTTCTCTCGAACATGATGGTATTGGAACATGCACGTTTCTGAGGAAGAGGGCGAATGAAGCCAATAACGCCATGGATCTGTAAATATGAAACAGGAAACATAACAGCCAACACGAGTGAATTCAACCGAATTGTTACACAGTGTACAACACGACCTTGTACAAAACAGTTCCCATCATTCTCTTCCCACAGAGATTTCTCTACTCAGTTGTTCCATCCTGACCTATGTTGCATATCGTCACACTTTACAATCGGAGGCAAACTCAGGAATCAATATACTAACAGAATAAGGTCATAAGAACATATAGAAAAACGTTTTTAGCATTACACATACATCAAATCATTAAAATTTCTACCTTTTCGGCCCAAAGGACTTAGGGCTCGACCCTTTAGACTTTTTTCGGCCCTTTTGTCCATCGACACTTTTGTCCATCTCCATTAGATTCAGGACATATTTCAACAAAATAAGACCAACTTTAGTAATTTCTTAAAAGGCTGTTTACTTTCTCCTACACCTCTAAAATAAACAAATCAAATTAATTATGTTTTGAGTTCAAATTAGTTTAAATGGAACAAATAACAAATATGTCTCACAAGGCAGCCATCCCCCAATGTTGCTCACAAAGTGGCATGGCGAACTTGGCAGTATAGAAACCAGACACAGTGATGGTTGGTGCTATTGTCAGAGGACCGATGAAACGGAGGAAGAAACCAACCATACCAGTTAGACCCATCACTATCTGTGTGACTGAGGCCAGCATTAGGTCGCCTTGGATCTGAAATAGGAATGCTGAGATCATTCGCTCAACACGAGGTCATGCAGGCAGTTCATCATCAAACAAACATTGTCTTTAGGGAGTATCGCTTATGTGAGATAAAGCGATATCTCCTAGGGTATATCGTTTTGATAGTTGGTTTCATACAATGTCCTTTCATCCTTAACCACAGAAGACACACACGTGACATTGTAGTTATCATCTCAAAAACATTCTTAAACAGTTATCAGCAAAATAAGGAAGATATCTGAAACACAAATCTGCCAGTAGTTTTGCTCAGCAGGGATCTTAATGAAGTCACACCATTGTGATGTCATCATCATTATGACAACAGAGCATTGCTATGTCATCAGCAACATTTAGATATCGCTGATCTTAAAGAAGCAATACAATCTGTGAGGACCAGTTTTGGATATTAAATCATAATGGGTATTACAGTAGAACACGGATAAAACCAAGGCACCAAAGAATTTAGTTCGCTATATCCGTTGTTTGCTATTCGCGTTTCGCCGTCATCTTGGATCATTTGATGGGACTTATAATTAATGTGTTCGCTTTATCCATGTTCAACTGTATTATATTACTTAGTCACTGTACACAGTGTACCTCATTACTTCTTATCGTTTAGTTTCAATTTACCTTACTATTTGAAATCAATAGGTTACTGCATGTATATGCATTGTATAACTATATTACTACTCATTAATAATACTTATTAGATATTGCTACTTAGTTACAATACACCTTTTTACACATTGCTACTTAGTTACAATACACCTTATTATATATTGATACTTAGTTACAACACACCTTTTACATATTGATACTTAGTTACAATATACTTTATTTCACATTGATACTTAGTTACAATATACTTTATTACACATTGATACTTAGTTACAATATACTTTATTACACATTGATACTTAGTTACAATATACTTTATTACACATTGATACTTAGTTACAATACATCTTATTACAATAGATGCTTTGTTACAATACACCTTTTGACGTTGCTACTTAGTTACAACACACCTTATCACATATTGATACTTAGTTACAATACACTTTATTACATATTGATACTTAGTTACAATATACTTTATTACACATGGATACTTAGTTACAATAAACTTTATTACATATTGATACTTAGTTACAATATACTTTATTACACATTGATACTTAGTTACAATATACTTTATTACACATTGATACTTAGTTACAATATACTTTATTACACATTGATACTTAGTTACTATATACTTTATTACACATTGATCCTTAGTTACAATACATCTTATTACATATAGATGCTTTAATGTTACAATACACCTTTTGACGTTGCTACTTAGTTACAACATACCTTATCACATATTGATACTTAGTTACAATACACTTTATAACATATTGATACTTAGTTACAATATACTTTATTACACATTGATACTGAGTTACAATATACTTTATTACACATTGATACTTAGTTACAATATACTTTATTAAACATTGATACTTAGTTACAATATACTTTATTACACATTGATACTTAGTTACAATATACTTTATTACACATTGATACTTAGTTACAATATACTTTATTATACATTGATACTTAGTTACAACACACCTTATCACATATTGATACTTAGTTACAATACACTTTATTACATATTGATACTTAGTTAAAATACACCTTATTACACATTGAAACTTAGTTACAATACACCTTATAACACGTTGATACTTAGTTACAATACACCTTATTACACGTTGATACTTAGTTACAATACACCTTATTACACATTGCCACTTCATCACAATACACCTTGTTACACATTGATACTTAGTTACAATACGCCTTTTTACACATTGATTTTTCATCACAATACACCTTATTACACATTGTTGCTTAGTTCGCCTACACCTTTTTACACATTGCTACTTAGTTACAATACACCTTATTACACATTGAAACTTAGTTACAATACACCTTTTTACACATTGCTACTTAGTTACAATACACCTTATTACACGTTGATACTTAGTTACAATACACCTTATTACACGTTGATACTTAGTTACAATACACCTTATTACACATTGCTACTTCATCACAATACGCCTTTTTACACATTGATTCTTCATCACAATACACCTTATTACACATTGCTGCTTAGTTACAATACGCCTTTTTACACATTGATACTTAGTTACAATACGCCTTTTTACCCATTGATACTTAGTTACAATACACCTTATTACACATTGAAACTTAGTTACAATGCACCTTATTACACATTGCTGCTTAGTTACAATACACCTTTTTACACATTGCTACTAAGTTACAATACACCTTATTACACATTGAAACTTAGTTACAATACACCTTATTACACGTTGATACCTAGTTACAATACACCTTATTACACGTTGATACTAAGTTACAATACACCTTATTACACATTGCTACTTCATCACAATACACCTTATTACACATTGCTACTTCATCACAATACACCTTGTTACACATTGATACTTAGTTACAATACGCCTTTTTACACATTGATTCTTCATCACAATACACCTTAATACACATTGATACTTAGTTACAATACACCTTATTATATATTGATACTTAGTCACAATACACCTTATTACACGTTGATACTTAGTTACAATACACCTTATTACACGTTGATACTTAGTTACAATACACCTTATTACACGTTGATACTTAGTTACAATACACCTTATTACACGTTGATACTTAGTTACAATACACCTTATTACACGTTGATACTTAGTTACAATACACCTTATTACATATTGATGTTATTGAAAACTAATATGAGAGTATTAAATTGAACTATTTCAAGAAACAAGAACGGAGGGGGAGGAAAAGGAAAAGAGGGAAGGAGGAAAGTGTCGATTTGGGAGTGAAGTTGTATATGACATTGGTTTGGTTCGGATCAATCTACGTTTGCAAGGGGCCCATTTTTGGTCGAATTCAGTTGTGTCTTCTGAATTTAATTTTTCTATATTATAATAAAATTTTATTTGAGATACTGGTTGTGAAAATATGGGAATACTTTCATAGTATTGACAGCTTTGTATATGACGCTTGGTTATTATAAAAATGTGTTTTTAAAGAATATTTCACATTTGATCACCAATAAGGAAGGTGTATATATTCAGGTCTAGTCCGACTTTCGTACCAGGTTCTCAGTTCATTTTTCACAGTTTGAACCTTTCGACATGAAAAAATAAATGTTGGAAAGTTTCAGTTTCTGATTGACAAAATGTACAGAGATAATCCTCTGTGAATCCTATTTTGAAGAGTTAAGGTTTTGGTGGTATGTTGCGGTGGATGAACTTATATTGGAAGTTGCATGTCTTACTGTCCTGCACACAAGTGTGTATTGTTTTAAAACATTGAGAAAGGTGATTGTCTGATATGTGTGCATCCAACTTGGAGTTCCATTTAGACGTAAGGCCTTGAAGAGAACAAATACCACTGTAAGTGCGGACAGATTTATAGAAAAAATTACAATCTCGGGATGATATGATGTCCCTTAAAGTCTTACAATTAATACTATCATTGGTTAAGTTGGTCGGGTTACTTGATGAAATATTTAATCATGATTTGGGTAGGAAACTTATACAATATAGTTTATGACATATTGATTAGTTCCAATATATCGTATCACATCAAGTGTTAACCATATTCATTGTATAACTTATTACTACTCACTTATGATATTCATGCATATTAACACTAACCTCTCTCATCCGTATTTTCCACGGTTCATTGGCCAGTGTTTCATTGTTTCGTCGTATCTCCTCCCAAAGGTTTTCTGCGGGAGGATAACAAACAGTTAAATATAGAAGATTTTAAATGACATCGATTTCGAGATACTTTGAAGTATTATTTCATTTTATAGTTATGTATATAAGTGTTTACCATCACTCCATCGCTGAAGACTCAGGATGGCAGATATGGCGGGAATCAGATTTGCAACAGATCCTAATATCAGGGGCAATCTAAACAAGACATAAAATAATTTATATTTATAAATAATGTTATTTATCTTATAGAAATGTCTAACGAGTGCACCAATCACAAACAAACATCCTGTATATATCTAACGTTTCTGTACATTCTGACCCCTATTGTATCGTTTTATAAACTGTCACCATTCTTGTATTGCCATAATGCCGTATTTATTATTATTTTTTCTATTAAAAAGCTCGTCTAGCTTCCACACAATATCAAACACTACATACAATTATCATGTTCTACTGTACAATATGTTTTATTTTTAAAACAAAGTTTACATTCTTTAAATGGCATTAAGACGTTGAATGGGTGAGAAAAGTACGACTTGTAAGTGACGGAGAGACGACCAAATAAGAAAGGTAGAAACATTTATCATCCAAAACTGGGTTCCACGGAGATATCGCTTGTATGACAGTAAATTTTGAACAATGCCCTGTTGGCGTTAGCTACATGACATCACAATGATTTTGCATCATCAAGTAATGACATCACAATGCTATGATTTCATAATCATGATGATGTCACAATGGTATAGCAGTTTTGTGTTCAGATATGTTCATTTTTCATTAAAAACTAATGAAGAATGATTTTGGATGATAAATAGAATCTCACCCTCGTGTCTTCTGATATCGAAAAGATCAACACTCGTTGATAAAAGTCAAATTATCCTCGGATATGAGTAACTTTTATCAACTCGGGTTGATATATTTGATATCAGAAGACACTTGGGTGAGATTCTCAATATACTCAGAAAAGTCGTGTATTTCACAGAAAAGAAGTTGCTATCCATATATATTGCTGTACCTCAAGAACATTGTCTGGTACTTGTTGTTTGTGGTTCAACAGGTTAAAGAGGATAATATTTTCAGTACGGTTATTTGTCGGTTTCTATTCACAATAGCATCAGTACAGTACCTGCTCCCTATGACACACTGCAGCACTGTTCCTATACCACACCCGACCAGACTGATGCTCAGAAGCTGTGTGCGCACTTCCGGTTGGTCACCTGCTCCGAGTTGAATTGACATCAGGGTCGCTACGGAAATCACTCCGCCGATGAATACAAGAATTTGCTGAAACAGTTCGGAGACAACGCATCAAAACATGAGGAATACAGATTAAGTTATCTCAGAGCGATAGATGTTCATACATAGAGGTTATCATGAGAGTGTGTTTTGGGATGGTCAATATCCTGCATTAGGAATAAACATTGTATGTTGCGAGCCTTGGCACAAAACACACGAGAATGAAAACTTATTTATCATACAATGTCACTCTTCATTCATTTTGCGCAAAACAGCATGACAACATTAATTTCAAGTTGAACTTTGCTGTAACTACGCGTATTGATATATGCAAATGAACTGCCTGCTATTCTCACAGTAAAATGACACAAAACAACGCCTCCGTAAATAATTGATATTTTTTACCGAATATTCGGTTGGCTTTCAGCCATCACATTGATTCAAAACAGTAAAAACTGTTACAAAACTGTTGTTACCAGATGTGGGATTAAGATGATGAATTGGATATAATATTGAATTCACAACTTCACAACTTCCATAATTTGCAAGATGTCTGTTAGAAAATAAACACTTTTATTTGTTCTATTTTTTTCTGTTGTTTGTGTAATGTAATTATAGATCTTGAATTTGTTGTTTGATTTTTTACCAATATTATTGAATAGGCTGTCAAGGTCAATATCGAAGTTGATTTCCAAAAGAGAGAAACTCATTTGGGTCATATCAAATTTTTGATCCTGTGCAAAGTTTGTAGATTATTTCTTGGATCCGATGCATGTTTTTTTCTTCATTTCTTCAGAAACATTTACAATTGCATTGTAAAAATATAAATTTAAAAAAAAGTAGAGACTCCATGTTTCCTATATTGACTGTATTGTTTTTACCCATAATGCCTCAAATGTCGACACAACGTACATGTAGGAATAGATATGGAATAATTGAACGGGTCACTTTGGTGGCTTCCGCGTCCACCTTAGAAGGACTCTAAGCAAACAGTCACAAGTACAAGTGATTCTATAAGATTTCGAGTCAGCGATCTTGTACGAGCACAATGACAATGTACATGCACATGTATCTTATTGATTATCTTTATCGTTGCCAATCCTGGTTTATTATCATTTTTTTAAATGTCTTGTATATATGCGAATGATTGCATTTTACCTGTGAACTAGTATATTTTATTGTGATTTTATTGTTTCAGCTTTCTGCTTTTCCTGCTAGTATTTTGCTTGAATCGTTTAACCAAGCAGTTATTTCATTATATGCAGGAACTTCATTACTGAATCAAGGTATGGATAGATTACACAAAATCATTACATTTGAATCCTTGAACACTATAGACTGTTTCTGTTCTTTTGTTTCATCTTTTTACAGCGTGCTTTGCTTCGCGCGGGACAAAAATAGACTCGATGTCATGTAAATGTATATTTAGAATGTGAAATACATTTAGTAAAATTACTGCGGTTACTTTGCTTATTTTGGGCGGAAAACATCTGCGAAAAATTATGTGTACATCTTTTCAGTGAGATATATCTTTTGCAATGTTTATATATTTTATCAACATTTCAACATGTAATTCATCATGTTAATGTTAAAATATAAAAGAAACCTATCATTGTGAAACAGGTTCTGCGAAGAAGGACAACCACCAATGCTGCCATTACGAGTTCAAGTACTCGTGCACTATGCTACAGGCGATGGATAAAAGTATTCGCACGGTGATGTTATTTCCACAGAATTATATGTTAATTAAGCATAGGATAAATAATTTTCATAGATATAGAGAATCTCACTCAAGTGTCTTCTGATATCAAATATATCAACACGAGTTGATTAAAGTTACAAATATCAGAGGCTTGCCGAGGATATTTTTACTTTAATCAACAAGTGTTGATATATTAGATGTCAGAAGACACGAGGGTGAGATTTTATTTATAATTCAAAATCATTCTTCAACAATTAAAAGCCGAAGAATAACATATCTGAAACACAAAACTGACATTTTGCTTCTTCAGCAGTGATCTCAGTGAGGTCATAGCATTGTAACGTCATAAGTATTATGACATCATAGCATTGTAACGTCATCACTTTTGTGACGTCATAGCATTGTCAGCAATGTTCTCAGTGATGTCAAAGCTTTGTGATGTCATTAACTGGTGGTGTAATAGGATTATGATGATTTGATTGTAACGATATCTACAATGTAGATATCTCTTGTAGATATCGCTTGATCTCACAAAAGCGATATCTACTTTGGGAGCGAGTTTTGGATGATAAACGAATTTTGTTCGATCCAATTCACATTTAGCAGGTTGTTGAGGAATCATATTGGCTACAAACACATGTTTATATATTTGAATTTATAATGATTATCTAGGGAACGACAGTCATTTGATCAACATAATATGGGTTGTGAAAATAATTATATTTAATGAACACATGTAGGTAAATCAGATAACAGATACGTCAGAAAACCCTATATTATGTGGTTCAGGTCGAGGTGATTTCAAATCGAGCTGAAAAGGTTTACATTGATCCAAACATAATTATTACATAACATGAAGGTCTATGGAAATTACGTCAATTCATGTTAGTATAAAAAACCAATCAATATATATTTGAATTAGTTGATGTCTGAACAGAAAGATTTACGTGACAGATGGTCGCCGATCAATAAATCCATTCAATCCAGTGAAAATAACATATACATATTTTAATATTTTGATTATGGCGTTATAAACAAGCAATAGTAGTAATTTTTATGATACAAATGTCATGGAAAGTTTGAATATGATTTTATCGTTCAACAGTATCACATGAAACTGCTTTTATATGCGTGCACAAAATAAACTTGGATATAAGTGACAACGCAACGCCTTGTTTTATGTTCTATTTGTTGATTTTGCTAAAGTTTTCGATATAGTATGAAGGGTCAAACTATGGAATCTTCTAAAACATTGGTGGTATATGCCCTAAATGAACAACCTACTATGACTCGTATATGAGAATGTTAAAGGCGCTGTAGCACGTTTTTTCGCTCAAATATGTCGATGAAATGTATTTTAAAAATAATGTCAACAATAGCAAAACACCCTTCTCACTTCGGAAAATCAAGTTACAAATGAGTGTACATGGTTCCGTAAAGCCATGGGAATTGTTTTTGTCATTCGAAATAATAAAATGTGTTCACAATAAAATGGCCGCCATGCAATTTTTGCTTTATATGCATTACCGTTATTACCACTAGGGATAATTGGTTTGTGTAATAAGATGTTTTACCCTCTAAAGTAAATTTAAATGACATAAACCATCATTATAAATGAAAAATTTGCAAACGTGCTACAACGCCTTTAAAGTATGTGTCAGAATATATTAATGTTTTGTCAGAAACCTTTGGAAAACAGGTAGGAGTAAGACAACGGTGTATATTGAGCCAATTGTTTTTTCCATAAATGAATTGGCTCTGCAGATTGTTCACACGGAGTACAGTTACATGTCTTCCAGCTATTTCTTTTGTTTTTGCAGATGGTATTGTGTTAATATCAATTAAACGTACAGTTGTTGGTCTTCAAAGACAAATTTAACTCGAACAATGTTGTGATAATTCAAACTGTCATTAGGGGGAAATGGTTTAAGATTGCAAGCTTGAACCATATGACTCCTACAAAAGCCTTGAAGTATGTTTCTCGAATAAATTATCATGGTCTTGTGCATCTGTAAGCATGTAAAACACATTCTTGGGTGTCAAACAAAATACTCCAAACATTATGGACAATGTGGCAGATTTCCCTTATAGAATTACTCTTATTGTAAGTAATTCGGTGAAGGTATTACACATGCCCTCATATCACTAACCAAATAAATGTACAGTAATAAAGGAAATAAGAATTGGGTGACATGTTATTTTAAATTGGTTTTGGAGATATCTGCAACAATCTGCAAGAGCTTGGTAAGAATGAAGATTTCATTAAATTATTCACCAAAAGACTTAGATATAGATATATTTCCACAATTGGCAAAAATCAATCCATATTTTAAGTAAATATAACCTTTATTCCATGTATAAAACAGTATCAATATACGTTAAAAATATAAGATAATTTTAGCATGTTTTAGATGTTCGTCGCATGATCTTTTAATTGAGATACGCAAATATATCTAGTGATATCTAATATGTTGTAGAAGATGAATAACATTTTATTCTTGTGTGTCCCATGGCCATCTACTATACAATCTGAAATAAATATATCAAAAACAAATGTCATGTTATCCCAAATATAACCATGTTATATGTCCAACCAAATACATTTAAATCAACATTATTATTAACACTTCGAACTTTCGAAAACTTAAAAATCTGTCCTATATCTAGTGTGTGCATTTGTACATAGAACAAGCGTTGGATTTTAAATGCATGCAATGTATTTAATGTACAACAGGCCTAAGGCTTCTTCAGTACCATAATAAAGACTGAAGCCATGTTCTTAAATTCCCTGTTAGAAGTTAACATATTTCTGAAATTATTTCTTAAAAAAACAACAATATGTGATATGACCATTACTATGTCAAAATGAGGAGGTTCGTTGTTAAAAGAACCTAACACTATATTATGGTCAAGTTTGCCAAAGCTTTCAATTGTTATTTTTGTTTATCTTCTTTGTCCGTGATCATTAAGATTTTTTGTAACCATTTTAGTGAGTTGTCCTGTAGTATATTTTATACATGTACATTGAATAGTCGGTCATGTATGTATACATTACAGGTGTTGTTATAAAAAAATATTGCTCTCCTTAAAGCTTGTTAACATTCTCACATATATAGAAAACTTCATAAAAATTCAGGCCTCTTGATCCGAAGCCGAAACCGCTAACCACTGTGCTATCCCATCCCTGTCTAATCTTTGAATCATTTCAGTATAATAAATAGAGAATACTAAGCGACGCTCGCTTTCGCTCGTTAAATACCAAATCACTCACTCGTTTAATAAATATGTTATTAAATGGAGCAGAGTTTAGTATTTTATTTATTACTCACTGATTTAAATGCAAGTTAATTCCACGAACTCGTCGATAAATGGGACACATTCCATTGCGACGGCAGCGCTAATATTGTTACGTCATATTTATGTCATTATGACGTCACATCAATCGGCAGCCCACGATGTTATTACACAATGTGTAATAACATTGTAGATATCTTCAACGGGCGAGTAATAAATATAGTAAGTTAACCACAATTTCTAAAATTATTAACATTAATTACATAATTGGTTTTGCCAATAAAAGCGTATAAAAAGTTGAGGATTACCTGCAGTGCAAAGACCGGCCACAAGAGAGGGTTGGGACTCCCCTCCAGAGAGTAAAGCAGATTGGACTCCACTTGAATTTCAACTCTCTCTTCTGGCTCCTTATGTTCTTCCATCTTTCATGGAACGGACGGTGTTTCCATAAAAGTTGTTATTTATTTAACTTTCCGCGTTAATAATCCTGGGGAACTTGAAAGCATATCACAAAACAGATCGTCGCTGCTTATTGATACTGTGTGTCGCGACACTGAATTCGCTGCCTGTACCACGCTGAATTAATGTATTACTAAAGGCCTCTACGTTCAGGAGATGAATTTATACTATCAACGGAGTAGCACTGGACTACTGTAATAACGTATGAAGGATCAAGAAGCAGCAATGGATCACACCCTGCTCCAATTACCAAGGGGATGTCACTACTGTGGAACGCTAAAGTACTGTGGAACCATTTATGTACTGTGAAACGCTATAGTACTGTGAAAGCAAATATGTACTGTGGAAGCATATATGTACTGTGAAACGCTATATATATATAAGCCATCTGGACTTTGTCACTTCATTTCTTTCATGGATAAACATGTTTATATCAATTATGATTTGATTCACAGAAATAACCTTTCAAAATGATTTCGTGAACCATCAAAATCCAATCCATCCACTGCAGAATAGCAGAACAGCATGAATATTTTCGCGGTTTCGTCAAATACTCTATGAAAGCTCACATTTGGGGTCACATGGTCACCAAATCTACAAGTTAGAATCCCCTTTGACCAAGTTGTCTGTACACAAAATGTTCAACTTTCAAGAGCTTTTTGTACTGGAGAAGAAGATGGTAATAGTCATTTAAGATAGAGACTTCTGTAACCAATATTTGAAGACACAGGGTCACCAAATCTACAATTTAGAATCCCCTTTGGCCAAGGAGCCTGTACATACAATTTCAGCTCTCTAGAATCACTGGTTCTGGAGAAGAAGACGAAAAAGCACAAAGTTTATAATGGACGTACACCGGATGCTGAAAAGTATATGTACATATATATTAATGTAGCAGGGTTACGAGGGTCAAAAGGATGACAACACTCTCTGCTTGGTGTGAGACGTTTATTTCGTAGGATGATGGGTGAAAGTATATCGGACACCCTGTAACAATAATGAATATGGTAACATGAGTAACATCTCATTACTGAGCACATGCGTATAAACATATATGATGTGCTATTAAACTGTATAAATGACGTTATGACAATACATATAGGTATAATATGATACTGATTGCACATCATCACACATTACGTGATGATACTATTTACAATGATAATATAACATGATTATAATAATTTGTTCATCATTACAGACGTAATGATATGATACAACACATGAAAGTATATACACATAATACACGTACCCTGTGGGTGGTACAGAGGTGTGCTACACTCACACACTGGCACAGCACCTGCCGTAGGAACGGGGACTTGCTGTAGTAAATAATACAATAATAAGTAAAGGTTTGTGGAGTATATTTGTAGTAGCTACATTTCCTAAACACAGCATTTATTCCACAACACTTATTATTACACCTATCATAGTTAAAACATATCAACTTAAACTAAAACACATTCTCTCATCTCACACAATCATAAAAAGGATAGTAAAGGTAAGAATATATTAGTCATAGTTAAATCATGTTTATAGCTTGAATATTAATAAACTTATACTTATGCATAGCGCACTTACATGCTATATATTATAAATACATATTTAGATCATGTTTAATATATTACTTTAATGATAGATATATATACTAACCTCAAATGCTACATAATCTGTCCGTTGGTAAATTCTGTCTTGTCGGTTGTAGAATGCAGTGCAGAATGGTGTGAATTAAGCATGCATTTAGTGAGACCAATCAGCTGAGAAGCATCATGCCTTGGGATGTTAGATAATACACTTGACTATGGCTAAACTCTAAATGCTTAACCCTTAATGTACTTGATTAAAACACATCTAAAAAGAGAGAGAATAGACATTATATTAAAATACTTTATTTACAATAAATTACATCTGCCACATTAATATAAACAAAAGTATTTTAAACTTTTTTTAAAGGCCTCTACGTTTAGGAAATGAATTTATACTATCAACGGAGTAGCACTGGACTACTGTACAACATGTAATAACGTATTATATGGATTACAACTTATTTATGAAATACAAAACGATGTTCTGATGTACCAAATGTGACGTGAACATGATTATGGGTTTCTTCTGATGAAGGATCAAGAAGCAGCAATGGATCACATCCTGCTGCAATTACCAAGGGGATGACCCTACATTTGGGATGACCCTACATTTGGGATGACCCTACATTCAATAGTATCAATAGTACAGATTCCCACAAGTGACTCGGCCAAAAAAACTACAAGCTATAAAATAATCTGTACTATTGAAGGTAGTGTTAGAGTTTTCATTATGTAAATGGCAGGTAAGTTCAAAGTCAATACCACAAACTGCTGTAACATCAAGCAGATTTCCATCAAACATGTAAAGTCCTTGGATAAGATTTAATACTGAAATTTTACTTTTTTGATTGTTAATATTTCCAAACAACTGCAATATAAGCTCCCTAACGTCCTTCGAACGAATCGAATATGAATATCCTACATTGTGTGTATTATTAAATTAAAGCGATAGGTTGATGAAGTTTTATTCATCCATTGCGTATATCCACTGATTAGGAAACATGGTAGAAGGTAAAATAGGGAAAACTCATAATATATGGTAAGATTTTTATGTAAAACATCATGTATATAGAGAATACTACACGAGGTCTCATTAGATACGACTTATACGAAACGAGTGTCCTTCCTATCTGACCGAGCGAAAGCGAGGTCAGATACCATAGGAAGGTCACGAGTTTCGCATAATTCGTACCTAATTAGACCGAGTGTGGTATTTTATTTATTACCCAATTTTTTATACGCGAATTCGTCACACTGTTTAATTTGATTATAACAACTGCAATATAAGCTCCTTCACGTCCTTCGAACCAATCGAATATGAATATCCTACAGTGTATGTATTATTAAATCAAACATGGGAGAAAGTAACATAGGGAAAATTCATAATATATGCTAAGATGTTTGTGTCAAACATCATGTATAAATGGGAACTAACATGTACTGTGGAACGCTATAGTACTGTGGAAGCATATATGTACTGTGGAACGCTCTATATAAGCCATCTAGACTTTGTCAATCCATTTCTTTCATGGATAAACATATGTTTATACAAAATATGATTTGATTTACAGAAATAACCTTTCAAAAACTTGACAAAATGATACAACAAACAATTAACACATTTCTTTGGTGTCTAATAGGGAAAAATACATAGGCGTAGGAACCGGAGGTAGGGGTTCCTAAGTTAGTTTTACAAGATGGAAAATATTTAGTGAACCGTTAAAATCCAATCCATCCACCTCAGAATAGCAGAAGAGCATGAATATTTTTGCGGTTTCGTCAAATACCCTATGAAAGCTCACATTTCGGGTCACAGGGTTCGAAGTTAGAATTCACTTTGACCAAGTTGTCTGTACACAACATTTCAACTTTCAAGAGCTTTTTGTACTGGAGAAGAAGATGGTTAAAAGTCATTTAAGCTCGAGACCCCTGTAACCAATATTTGGGGACACAGGGTCACCAAATTTACAATTTAGAATCCCCTTGGCCAAGGAGCCTGTAGATTCACTGGTTCTAGAGAAGAAGACAAAAAAGCACAAAGTTTACGGATGGACGTATACACCGTATGCTGAAAAGTATATGTACATGTATATTAATATAAAAATATAACTTTTTAACGACTGTCTTCTACATAGGCACAGTTATCCATACTGTAGGAAGATTTCTTCTTTGTTTTGGAACAACTTGGACCACAGTTTCTTGTGTTTTTATACGTTGGAGAAACAGGAATGTAGGAACAAAGTGTCAGTTTCTTCAAAACTCTGGTAATGTATGGAAGCTCGTAGGTGTCTTCTCCAGCCATTGACTTGAAACTTGACTGTTCAAGTATTTCTCTTCTAGCTTTGATTCCACGTTCCTTCTCAGTGCCTGAAAACAAATGTTGAATAGTCACGCGAGATGTGGGGGAAAATAGTAAATGATTTAGTTTTGGTGAATTTAATGCTCGCATTCTGGGTGGAAATAAAGGAAGCTTATATTATGAGAAGTAGTTTTAGAAATTCTGAACGATAAAGGTTCCTTGAGGAGTTTCATAAACTAGCTAGGAAACCTAAATCAGTACACCCAAACATCCCCTGGGTTTAGTTGAGAAATGGTGCATGTTTGAAGTGTGGACAGTGTGCATGGGCAGCATGGTCCTGTATATATTAGTTTGTCAGTTTTCAAATTGATAAAAAAAAAGGATATTTATACTGCGCAAGATGTCCAAACACGTATGCATGTTGATTATTACCCTGATGGAGTTGTACTTTCGAAGTTGCCGAAATTACTACAAGAAATCATGTACACCCGCTTTGATTGAAACATATTTTATTCATTCAAGAAATTCATTCAAGAAATGGATTGGGCACAAGTTATCCAACTTAGAAAAGCCCTCTCCGCTTTTCAGGTTCCCAATCATACAGCTGGGTGGACTGAGTGCAAAGTCGATGAAGTGACTTGCCCAGGGACACATCACAGTATAAGACCAAGGTCACAAACTTTTGGTGTCTCCACCGGGATTCAAACGCGGGTCTTTGGCGTGAGAAACCAGCACGCTTACCACTACATCATCACATCACCGTGCAGCTGCAAACGACTGGATTGTGGCATTCCATCCAGCAGAAACGTCATTATGGTGATACGTCAGTCACGTTATGGTATTATATCAGTCACTTTATGTTGATACAGCAGTCACGTTATGGCGATACATCAGTCACATTATGGTGATATATCAGTCACATTATGGTGATATATCAGTCACTTTATGTTGATACGGCAGTCACGTTATGGCGATACGTCAGTCACATTATGGTGATATATCAGTCACATTATGGTGATATATCAGTCACTTTATGTTGATACAGCAGTCACGTTATGGCGATACGTCAGTCACATTATGGTGATATATCAGTCAGATTATGGTGATATATCAGTCACTTTATGTTGATACAGCAGTCACGTTATGGTGATATATCAGTCACATTATGGTGATATATCAGTCACTTTATGTTGATACAGCAGTCACGTTATGGTGATACAGCAGTCACGTTATGGTGATACAGCAGTCACATTATGGTGATATATCAGTCACATTATGGTGATATATCAGTCACTTTATGTTGATACAGCAGTCACGTTATGGCGATACGTCAGTCACGTTATGGTGATATATCAGTCACATTACGGTGATATATCAGTCACTTTATGTTGATACAGCAGTCACGTTATGGCGATACGTCAGTCACATTATGGTGATATATCAGTCACATTATGGTGATATATCAGTCACTTTATGTTGATACAGCAGTCACGTTATGGTGATATATCAGTCACATTATGGTGATATATCAGTCACTTTATGTTGATACATCAGTCACGTTATGGTGATACAGCAGTCACGTTATGGTGATACATCAGTCACATTATGGTGATATATCAGTCACATTATGGTGATATATCAGTCACTTTATGTTGATACAGCAGTCACGTTATGGTGATAAAGCAGTCACATTATGGTGATATATCAGTCACGTTATGGTGATATATCAGTCACTTTATGTTGATACAGCAGTCACGTTGTGTTGATACTACGTCATGGGGGCAATCTTAACACAGCTTGTTAGAACAGTTCTATTATTTCAGTGAAGTGGACTGTTACACTCTGTTTTTTAATACTATTTGAATAATTATTGAAATTATTGCTTATGCTGTATACATGTGTTGTATGAGAACGGATGGAGCGTTAAACATAATATGTATTTGCATATGTGATTGAATGATAGATGAGTTGCACACGTGTTGGCCTGGTTGTACTGCAGATGTGGGCACCTTGCAAATGAGTGTCAAGTTGAATGTGGACATGTCGTGCATAAACGTATGAGCTGCATGTATAGAGTTGCGCGGGGGCATGTTGAACATGATACACGAGCGTGTATGTTGATGGGAAGTGAAAGTTAAACGTGTTTAGGATCGTGGTGTGCTTGGTGTGCCTGTGTCTACGTTAAAGTGGAAAGTGACTGCATTGGTGTGAATTAATTCTGTTTTTCTTCAATAAACTTTGTCTATTTTACTTGTGTATATTCATTCAGAGATTCAACAAGTCATGTGACAGAGATGTTCCACTCTTTTAATCATTAGAATTGGACTACGAGGGGAAAGTAAGTCTGAAGTCAGACGGTTTGTGCAAACGTTATTTGTAGTGACAACAAGGTCCTGTGATGCCAATAGAACATAATTCAATTTCAGAAATGAAAAAGAATTCGAAGCGTTTATCAAGTTATTCATGTCACTTTAAAAAAGCACATTAGTAGGTTCTATTAATTTCCGAATGGCTTTAGAAAGAAATCAAGGTACTTATAAGCACGTACCTGGGACTAAATTGTCCAAGAAACAGCCGATGAAGCCGGCCAGAAACATGGGATTAGACAACAGAACTGTAGCGATTTGGTCGACGTCTTCACTTCCTGTCAGGTGTCCAGATCAGATCATTAAATAGGTATACATTAACACTTTGAAATTATGAAACCCTGATAATATGATAATGTCCCAAAGACAAATATTAAACATGAAATGTAATTAAGAGGCAAATGCTGTAGACAAATGTTTTGAATTAATAAATGTACGGATCACTAACACTAACACTAACACTGACACTGACACTGACACTGGCACTGGCACTGGCACTGGCACTGGCACTGGCACTGGCACTGGCACTGGCACTGGCACTGGCACTAGCACTAGCACTAGCACTAATAGCACTAGCACTGGCACTGACACTGGCACTGGCACTGGCACTGGCACTAACACTATCACTGACACTAACACTAACACTAACACTAGCACTAACACTAGCACTAGCACTGACACTAGCACTAACACTGGCACTAACACTATCACTGACACTTACACTAGCACTAGCACTAACACTAGCACTAGCACTGACACTAGCACTAACACTGGCACTAGCACTGACACTGACACTGACACTGACACTGACACTAACACTAACACTATCACTGACACTAACACTAACACTAGCACTAGCACTAGCACTAGCACTAACACTGGCACTGGCACTGGCACTAGCACTAGCACTAGCACTAGCACTAGCACTAACACTGGCACTGGCACTGGCACTGGCACTAGCACTAACACTGGCACTAGCACTAGCACTAGCACTAACACTAACACTATCACTGACACTAACACTAACACTAACACTAACACTAGCACTAGCACTAGCACTAGCACTAGCACTAACACTAACAATAGCACTAGCACTAACACTGGCACTGGCACTGACACTGACACTGACACTAACACTAACACTAACACTATCACTGACTCTAACACTAACACTAGCACTAGCACTAGCACTAGCACTAACACTAGCACTAGCACTAGCACTGGCACTGGCACTAGCACTAACACTAACACTAACACTAGCACTAGCACTAACACTGGCACTGGCACTGGCACTAGCACTAGCACTAGCACTAACACTGGCACTGGCACTGGCACTGGCACTAGCACTAGCACTAGCACTAGCACTAGCACTAACACTGGCACTGGCACTGGCACTGGCACTGGCACTGGCACTGACACTGACACTGACACTGACACCAACACTATCACTGACACTAACACTAACACTAACACTCGTACTTCAAGGCAATGAAGCCAAGATGCAATAGCAAATTTGATTCCATTGATTTGATTTGAATGGCCATGCCAGTTTGCTAAAAATTATCTTTATATGATATGAGGGTGTGTAAGGCAAGGGGTACTCTGATCGTACCGGCCTGGTATTCAGCCAGTTACTGGCCTCTGTTGTGTCCAGGTGGTGTATTCATCCCACAGGTTGTTGATTGGGTGTTTCTCCCTCGTGAGAAAGAGGCATATGTTCCATGTTCAGTGAATGGGGGCATGTTCGGTGTGAGGGACTTAACTTTTGATATATTAGCAATTCTGATCCAATTCTAAAGTACTTTTCTGTTTGCAGATGTGTTTCTTTGTGTATATAAATCTCAGCTGGAGGCGCTTCCAGAATCTGTAAAGGAATTGGCGAACGATATACCGGAAGTGTTGGGACATGCGCGTGCTGAGACTACAAACCGGAAATACGACGGTGGATTTCAGGTATGGAAATCGTGGACAATGAACAATAATATGCCTCTAGACTTCCCTGTGAAACCATTGCATTTTGCTGTGTATTTAGTATCTGTGTTACAACACAGTGACACATTTTCCCCTGTTCAGACAGCATTCTATAGCATGCGTCATGCTCATAACGTAGTAGGCTTGCCTAGTCCAACTGATGATCAATTGGTTAAGAATGTATTAGAAGCTGCTAAACGAAAATTATCAAAACCAGTGTGCAGGAAGGAACCTGTTACAATTGATATTTTGGAAAAATTGATTGAAGCTAAGCCACTGTCTTACTGTTTGAAGGATGTACGGATTATCACTATGTGCTTAATGGCTTATGCCGGCTTTCTTAGGTCAGCAGAGTTACTGAGCTTAAGGAGATCTGATATATCATTTTATGATTCCCATATGTCTGTCTTTATTGAAAAGTCTAAGACTGACAGATACAGAGACGGGGCATGGTTATTGATAAGCAGGACAGGCGGCAAGATGTGTCCTGTCATGTGGCTTGAAAGGTATTGAGAAATAACCCGAATCTCTGAAGATTCACAAGAATATTTGTTCAGAAATATCTTTAAATGTAAAGATAAATTTATCTTGAGAAAGGAGGACAAAATGATGACATACTCTCGTCTGAGAGAACTTTTCATTGAGACATTTTCCTCGTTTGTATCTGACATTAAGAAATATGGCCTTCATAGTTTACGTGCAGGTGGCGCCACTGAGGCTGCTAAGCGAGGTGTCCCAGATAGAATGTTCAAGAGACATGGGAGATGGCGGAGTGAGAATGCCAAAGATGGTTACGTGAAAGATTCTGTTGACAAACGTTTGCAAGTGTCTTTATGTCTTGGCCTTTAACCCGTTCTTTGATTCTCAGTGGTAAACGCATCCATTCCAAAAATGTGTTTTGTCGTTATTGTATATGGATTGGGGTTTTCAAGGAGAAATAATATTTATATCGTTTGAGGAACTCATTAGATAGAAATAACTTTCTCCTTGCGGAGGAATATACAATAAGGATCTATTTTGTGTAGGGGGCGCTATTGTGTAAGGGTATATAAGGTGATGTAAGGTGATAGTCTCCATTCTCGTTTGCGTGACAACCACTTAAACTTTATCATAATGTGTATTTTACTGTTTCAGAGAGGTTAGTTGTCGCTGATGGCTCATCGCCAATACATGCTGTCATGTGTCGTGGCTCGTCGCCTATGTGTTGTAGCTTGTCGTCCATGTGTTGTGGCTTGTCGCCCATGTGTTGTGGCTTGTCGCCCATGTGTTGTAGATTGTCGCACATGTGTTGTGGCTTGTCGCCCATGTGTTGTGGCTTATCGTCCACGTGTTGTGGCTCATCGCCCTGTGCTGTGGCTTGTCGCCTGTGATGTGGCTTGTCGTCTGTGATGTGGCTTGTCGCCTATGATGTGGCTCGTCGCCTCGGATACAGATCGTCGTCTGATGTGGCTCGTCGCCTTGTGTTACTTGTCACCTATGTGATGTGGCCCGTCGCCTGTGTTGCTCGTCGCATGTGTGTTGCTCGTTGCATGTGACCAGGCTTGTCGCCTGCTGCTGTTGATCTGTTCATGTTTGTCTTGTGAGCAATAAAGTGGTAAACGCATCCATTCCAAAAATGTGTTTTGTCGTTATTGTATATGGATTGGGGTTTTCAAGGAGAAAGATATATTTTTCCACAATTGGCAAGAATCAATCCATATTTGAAGTAAATATAACCTTTATTCAATGTATAACACAGTATCAATATATACCGAATTACATCTATCATGCCTAAACGTTAAAAACATATGATAATTTTAGCATGTTTTAGATGTTCATCGCATGATCTTTTAATTGAGAAACGCAAATATACCTAGTGATATCTAATATGTTGTAGAAGATGAATAACATTTTATTCTTGTGTGTCCCATCTACTATACAATCCGAAATAAATATATCAAAAACAAATGTCATGTTATCCCAAATATAACCATGTTATATGTCCAACCAAATACATTTAAATCAATATTATTACTTAACACTTCGGAACTGAAAATCTGTCCTATATCTATTGTGTGCATTTGTACATAGAACAAGCGTTGGATTTTAAATGCATGCAATGTATTTAATGTACAACAGGCCTGAGGCTTCTTGAGTACCATAATAAAGATTGAAGTCATGTTCCTAAATTCCCTGTTAGAAATTAACATATTTCTGAAATTATTTCTTAAAAAAACAACATTGTGTGTTCATCATGATATGACCATTACTATGTCAAAATGAGGAGGTGGTTCGTTGTTAAAAGCACCTAACACTATATTATGGTCAAGTTTGCCAAAGCTTTCTATTGTTATTTTTGTTTATCTTAAAATGTGGACTCTTTCACGACTGTCCGTGATCATTAAGATTTATTGTAACCATTTGAGTGAGTTGTCCTGTAGTTTATTTTATACATGTACATTGAATAGTGGGTCATGTATGTATACAATACAGGTGTTGTTATACAGAAATATTGCTCTCCTTAAAGCTTGCTAACATTCTCACATATATAGAATACGTTCATAAAAATTCAGGCCTCTTGATCCGAAGCCGAAACCGCTAACCACTATCCTATCCCTGGCTAATCTTTGAATAATTTCATTTCAGTAATACATAGAGAATACTAAGCGACGTTCGCTTTCGCTCGTTAAATACCAAATCACTATACATTTTGTATTATTAAATAGAACAGAGTTTAGTATTTTATTTATTACTCGCTGATTTAAATGCAAGTTAATTTCACGAACTCGTCGATAAATGGGGCACATTCAATTGCGACGGCGGCGCTAATATTGTGACGTCATATTTATGTCATTATGACGTCACATCAATCGCAGCACACGATGTTATTACACAATATGTAATAACCTTGTAGATTTATTAAACAGTGACATCTTCATCGGGCGAGTAATAAATATACAAAGTTAACCACAATTTCTAAAATTATTTACATTAATTACAGAATTGGTTTTGCCAACAATAGCGTAACAAAAGTTGAGGATTACCTGCAGTGCAAAGACCGGCCACAAGAGAGGGTTGGGGCTCTCCTCAAGGGAGTAAAGCAGATTGGACTCCACTTGAATTTCAACACTCTCTTCTGGCTCCTTATGTTCTTCCATCTTTCATGGAACGGACGGTATTTCCATAAAAGTTGTTATTTATTTAACTTTCCGCGTTAATAATCCTGGGGAACTTGAAAGCATATCACAAAACAGATCGTCGCTGCTTGTTGATACTGTGTGTCGCGACACTGAATTCGCTGCCTGTACCACGCTGAATTAATGTATTACTAAAGGCCTCTACGTTCAGGAGATGAATTTATACTATCAACGGAGTAGCACTGGACTACTGTAATAACGTATGAAGGATCAAGAAGCAGCAATGGATCACATCCTGCTCCAATTACCAAGGGGATGTCACTACTGTGGAACGCTATAGTACTGTGGAACCATTTATGTACTGTGAAACGCTATAGTACTGTGAAAGCAAATATGTACTGTGGAAGCATATATGTACTGTGAAACGCTATATATATATAAGCCATCTGGACTTTGTCACTTCATTTCTTTCATGGATAAACATATGTTTATATCAATTATGATTTGATTCACAGAAATAACCTTTCAAAATGATTTCGTGAACCATCAAAATCCAATCCATCCACTGCAGAATAGCAGAACAGCATGAATATTTTCGCGGTTTCGTCAAATACTCTATGAAAGCTCACATTTGGGGTCACATGGTCACCAAATCTACAAGTTAGAATCCCCTTTGACCAAGTTGTCTGTACACAAAATGTTCAACTTTCAAGAGCTTTTTGTACTGGAGAAGAAGATGGTAATAGTCATTTAAGATCGAGACTTCTGTAACCAATATTTGAAGACACAGGGTCACCAAATCTACAATTTAGAATCCCCTTTGGCCAAGGAGCCTGTACATACAATTTCAGCTCTCTAGAATCACTGGTTCTGGAGAAGAAGACGAAAAAGCACAAATTTTATAATGGACGTACACCGGATGCTGAAAAGTATATGTACATATATATTAATGTAGCAGGGTTACGAGGGTCAAAAGGATGACAACACTCTCTGCTTGGTGTGAGACGTTTATTTCGTAGGATGATGGGTGAAAGTATATCGGACACCCTGTAACAATAATGAATATGGTTACATGAGTAACATCTCATTACTGAGCACATGCGTATAAACATATATGATGTGCTATTAAACTGTATAAATGACGTTATGACAATACATATAGGTATAATATGATACTGATTGCACATCATCACACATTACGTGATGATACTATTTACAATGATAATATAAAATGATTATAATAATTTATCATCCAAAACTGGCTCCCACAGTAGATATCGCTTGTGTGAGATTAAGTTGATATGTTTTAACTATGATAGGTGTAATAATAAGTGTTGTGGAATAAATGCTGTGTTTAGGAAATGTAGCTACTACAAATATACTCCACAAACCTTTACTTATTATTGTATTATTTACTACAATTTCATGAGTGAGTCAAGCCTCGGATATTTGTAACTTTAATCAACTCGTGTTGATATATTTGATATCAGAAGACACTTGGGTGAGATTCTCTATTTGTTCATCATTACAGACGTAATGATATGATACAACACATGAAAGTATATACACATAATACACGTACCCTGTGGGTGGTACAGAGGTGTGCTACACTCACACACTGGCACAGCACCTGCCGTAGGAACGGGGACTTGCTGTAGTAAATAATACAATAATAAGTAAAGGTTTGTGGAGTATATTTGTAGTAGCTACATTTCCTAAACACAGCATTTATTCCACAACACTTATTATTACACCTATCATAGTTAAAACATATCAACTTAAACTAAAACACATTCTCTCATCTCACACAATCATAAAAAGGATAGTAAAGGTAAGAATATATTAGTCATAGTTAAATCATGTTTATAGCTTGAATATTAATAAACTTATACTTATGCATAGCGCACTTACATGCTATGTATTATAAATACATATTTAGATCATGTTTAATATATTACTTTAATGATAGATATATATACTAACCTCAAATGCTACATAATCTGTCCGTTGGTAAATTCTGTCTTGTCGGTTGTAGAATGCAGTGCAGAATGGTGTGAATTAAGCATGCATTTAGTGAGACCAATCAGCTGAGAAGCATCATGCCTTGGGATGTTAGATAATACACTTGACTATGCCTAAACTCTAAATGCTTAACCCTTAATGTACTTGATTAAAACACATCTAAAAAGAGAGAGAATAGACATTATATTAAAATACTTTATTTACAATAAATTACATCTGCCACATTAATATAAACAAAAGTATTTTAAACTTTTTTTAAAGGCCTCTACGTTTAGGAAATGAATTTATACTATCAACGGAGTAGCACTGGACTACTGTACAACATGTAATAACGTATTATATGGATTACAACTTATTTATGAAATACAAAACGATGTTCTGATGTACCAAATGTGACGTGAACATGATTATGGGTTTCTTCTGATGAAGGATCAAGAAGCAGCAATGGATCACATCCTGCTGCAATTACCAAGGGGATGACCCTACATTTGGGATGACCCTACATTTGGGATGACCCTACATTCAATAGTATCAATAGTACAGATTCCCACAAGTGACTCGGCCAAAAAAACTACAAGCTATAAAATAATCTGTACTATTGAAGGTAGTGTTAGAGTTTTCATTATGTAAATGGCAGGTAAGTTCAAAGTCAATACCACAAACTGCTGTAACATCAAGCAGATTTCCATCAAACATGTAAAGTCCTTGGATAAGATTTAATACTGAAATTTTACTTTTTTGATTGTTAATATTTCCAAACAACTGCAATATAAGCTCCCTAACGTCCTTCGAACGAATCGAATATGAATATCCTACATTGTGTGTATTATTAAATTAAAGCGATAGGTTGATGAAGTTTTATTCATCCATTGCGTATATCCACTGATTAGGAAACATGGTAGAAGGTAAAATAGGGAAAACTCATAATATATGGTAAGATTTTTATGTAAAACATCATGTATATAGAGAATACTACACGAGGTCTCATTAGATACGACTTATACGAAACGAGTGTCCTTCCTATCTGACCGAGCGAAAGCGAGGTCAGATACCATAGGAAGGTCACGAGTTTCGCATAATTCGTACCTAATTAGACCGAGTGTGGTATTTTATTTATTACCCAATTTTTTATACGCGAATTCGTCACACTGTTTAATTTGATTATAACAACTGCAATATAAGCTCCTTCACGTCCTTCGAACCAATCGAATATGAATATCCTACAGTGTATGTATTATTAAATCAAACATGGGAGAAAGTAACATAGGGAAAATTCATAATATATGCTAAGATGTTTGTGTCAAACATCATGTATAAATGGGAACTAACATGTACTGTGGAACGCTATAGTACTGTGGAAGCATATATGTACTGTGGAACGCTCTATATAAGCCATCTAGACTTTGTCAATCCATTTCTTTCATGGATAAACATATGTTTATACAAAATATGATTTGATTTACAGAAATAACCTTTCAAAAACTTGACAAAATGATACAACAAACAATTAACACATTTCTTTGGTGTCTAATAGGGAAAAATACATAGGCGTAGGAACCGGAGGTAGGGGTTCCTAAGTTAGTTTTACAAGATGGAAAATATTTAGTGAACCGTTAAAATCCAATCCATCCACCTCAGAATAGCAGAAGAGCATGAATATTTTTGCGGTTTCGTCAAATACCCTATGAAAGCTCACATTTGGGGTCACAGGGTTCGAAGTTAGAATTCACTTTGACCAAGTTGTCTGTACACAACATTTCAACTTTCAAGAGCTTTTTGTACTGGAGAAGAAGATGGTTAAAAGTCATTTAAGCTCGAGACCCCTGTAACCAATATTTGGGGACACAGGGTCACCAAATTTACAATTTAGAATCCCCTTGGCCAAGGAGCCTGTAGATTCACTGGTTCTAGAGAAGAAGACAAAAAAGCACAAAGTTTACGGATGGACGTATACACCGTATGCTGAAAAGTATATGTACATGTATATTAATATAAAAATATAACTTTTTATCGACTGTCTTCTACATAGGCACAGTTATCCATACTGTAGGAAGATTTCTTCTTTGTTTTGGAACAACTTGGACCACAGTTTCTTGTGTTTTTATACGTTGGAGAAACAGGAATGTAGGAACAAAGTGTCAGTTTCTTCAAAACTCTGGTAATGTATGGAAGCTCGTAGGTGTCTTCTCCAGCCATTGACTTGAAACTTGACTGTTCAAGTATTTCTCTTCTAGCTTTGATTCCACGTTCCTTCTCAGTGCCTGAAAACAAATGTTGAATAGTCACGAGAGATGTGGGGGAAAATAGTAAATGATTTAGTTTTGGTGAATTTAATGCTCGCATTCTGGGTGGAAATAAAGGAAGCTTATATTATGAGAAGTAGTTTTAGAAATTCTGAACGATAAAGGTTCCTTGAGGAGTTTCATAAACTAGCTAGGAAACCTAAATCAGTACACCCAAACATCCCCTGGGTTTAGTTGAGAAATGGTGCATGTTTGAAGTGTGGACAGTGTGCATGGGCAGCATGGTCCTGTATATATTAGTTTGTCAGTTTTCAAATTGATAAAAAAAAAGGATATTTATACTGCGCAAGATGTCCAAACACGTATGCATGTTGATTATTACCCTGATGGAGTTGTACTTTCGAAGTTGCCGAAATTACTACAAGAAATCATGTACACCCGCTTTGATTGAAACATATTTTATTCATTCAAGAAATTCATTCAAGAAATGGATTGGGCACAAGTTATCCAACTTAGAAAAGCCCTCTCCGCTTTTCAGGTTCCCAATCATACAGCTGGGTGGACTGAGTGCAAAGTCGATGAAGTGACTTGCCCAGGGACACATCACAGTATAAGACCAAGGTCACAAACTTTTGGTGTCTCCACCGGGATTCAAACGCGGGTCTTTGGCGTGAGAAACCAGCACGCTTACCACTACATCATCACATCACCGTGCAGCTGCAAACGACTGGATTGTGGCATTCCATCCAGCAGAAACGTCATTATGGTGATACGTCAGTCACGTTATGGTATTATATCAGTCACTTTATGTTGATACAGCAGTCACGTTATGGCGATACATCAGTCACATTATGGTGATATATCAGTCACATTATGGTGATATATCAGTCACTTTATGTTGATACGGCAGTCACGTTATGGCGATACGTCAGTCACATTATGGTGATATATCAGTCACATTATGGTGATATATCAGTCACTTTATGTTGATACAGCAGTCACGTTATGGCGATACGTCAGTCACATTATGGTGATATATCAGTCAGATTATGGTGATATATCAGTCACTTTATGTTGATACAGCAGTCACGTTATGGTGATATATCAGTCACATTATGGTGATATATCAGTCACTTTATGTTGATACAGCAGTCACGTTATGGTGATACAGCAGTCACGTTATGGTGATACAGCAGTCACATTATGGTGATATATCAGTCACATTATGGTGATATATCAGTCACTTTATGTTGATACAGCAGTCACGTTATGGCGATACGTCAGTCACGTTATGGTGATATATCAGTCACATTACGGTGATATATCAGTCACTTTATGTTGATACAGCAGTCACGTTATGGCGATACGTCAGTCACATTATGGTGATATATCAGTCACATTATGGTGATATATCAGTCACTTTATGTTGATACAGCAGTCACGTTATGGTGATATATCAGTCACATTATGGTGATATATCAGTCACTTTATGTTGATACATCAGTCACGTTATGGTGATACAGCAGTCACGTTATGGTGATACATCAGTCACATTATGGTGATATATCAGTCACATTATGGTGATATATCAGTCACTTTATGTTGATACAGCAGTCACGTTATGGTGATACAGCAGTCACATTATGGTGATATATCAGTCACGTTATGGTGATATATCAGTCACTTTATGTTGATACAGCAGTCACGTTGTGTTGATACTACGTCATGGGGGCAATCTTAACACAGCTTGTTAGAACAGTTCTATTATTTCAGTGAAGTGGACTGTTACACTCTGTTTTTTAATACTATTTGAATAATTATTGAAATTATTGCTTATGCTGTATACATGTGTTGTATGAGAACGGATGGAGCGTTAAACATAATATGTATTTGCATATGTGATTGAATGATAGATGAGTTGCACACGTGTTGGCCTGGTTGTACTGCAGATGTGGGCACCTTGCAAATGAGTGTCAAGTTGAATGTGGACATGTCGTGCATAAACGTATGAGCTGCATGTATAGAGTTGCGCGGGGGCATGTTGAACATGATACACGAGCGTGTATGTTGATGGGAAGTGAAAGTTAAACGTGTTTAGGATCGTGGTGTGCTTGGTGTGCCTGTGTCTACGTTAAAGTGGAAAGTGACTGCATTGGTGTGAATTAATTCTGTTTTTCTTCAATAAACTTTGTCTATTTTACTTGTGTATATTCATTCAGAGATTCAACAAGTCATGTGACAGAGATGTTCCACTCTTTTAATCATTAGAATTGGACTACGAGGGGACTAGCACTAGCACTAACACTGGCACTGGCACTGACACTGACACTGACACTAACACTAACACTAACACTATCACTGACTCTAACACTAACACTAACACTAGCACTAGCACTAGCACTAGCACTAACACTAGCACTAGCACTAACACTGGCACTGGCACTAGCACTAACACTAACACTAACACTAGCACTAGCACTAACACTGGCACTGGCACTGGCACTAGCACTAGCACTAGCACTAGCACTAACACTGGCACTGGCACTGGCACTGGCACTAGCACTAGCACTAGCACTAGCACTAGCACTAACACTGGCACTGGCACTGGCACTGGCACTGGCACTGGCACTGACACTGACACTGACACTGACACCAACACTATCACTGACACTAACACTAACACTAACACTCGTACTTCAAGGCAATGAAGCCAAGATGCAATAGCAAATTTGATTCCATTGATTTGATTTGAATGGCCATGCCAGTTTGCTAAAAATTATCTTTATAATAAAAAAAAGACAGCTTCAGAATATCCAGAATGGAATTAAAGATATTTAAAGGGTTGCAAAAGTATAAAAGATCTCCTTTGATTTTTTCCCTTAAAATATTCACAAAAATGTCCACGCACCTGTCTTGATGGCACCAGGATGAGATTCCATCCAATCAGGGACGCGGATCCCGATTATCAAGGACAGGCCGATGATCATGAGGTTGCGACTAGATGCGAGCTGTACGTCCTGAAGTGTTGCTATCCCTGCTGATGCAACTAGTCCCATGACAACCAGAGTCACGCCCCCTATGATGGGGTCAGGTATGATGATGAACACTGCCCCTATTTTACCCACAATTCCTGTCAAGATCATCAGAACCCCTGCCGTTACAAACACCTTCCGACTGGCTACCTGAATTGATGACAGTTGAAATGTGATAAATGACTGAATTTGAAGTAGTGTGTAGAGCAATAAAACTACTAAATTCGATTGGGAAGTTTAAAGATGTAACTTTTCAACTCTATACATGGTTACGTGTATAGATAATCTTAAGGTGTTGCCAGACTAAGTTTGACATTGGTCTGCCATATTGAATGACCTTCACATTATTACAGTTTTCAAACGAATTTATGTCATAAGGTTATTTGAGCCAGTCGGCGATTTCTGCTTTTATAGTACTCTTTGCAGCCCTAAGTCAAAACTATAAAATTAACAAAACCCCAGTCAGGACATCCGTCATGTTATAAATCTTTTGTAATCAGATAATGGGCTTTGTAGCAGGATAATTTCAAGTTTTATGTAATAAATTACAGTGCAATTGCTCAACATTATAAAGGACAGTGTATTGCTTTGGCGGTGATAATCGTATGCTATTTTAAGGACATTGTGAGGATATGTTCAAATATAATCTCATGCATTGGGTATTGACTTCGTTAGATCTCTATACATTTTTTTTAAAAAGTATAAGGGATTAGGGGACTAGATTGTCGATTGTATATGCGTTCTCTTCCTTTGTTTTTGAAAATATATGATCCTTTGCGGACGTCATAAAACAATTTTAAATGAATCAGTGAAGAGGAACATACATCACACTTCTTAGGACGTCAGTATGGATGAACCCCCTAAGCGATTGCAAAATACAAACAATGGAGCGTTCTTTTACTGTCAGTATGACGTCAAAGTTAATGTCATCCACACTGAGCCTTAAGGCCTTCTGCAGTTTTTAAGTATGGTCTGGTTATTAGGACAGAGAAGATAAAATCAAATTAGTAACCTTAGTTATAGTGATGGCTCCAATGTTTTGACTGTATGGTGATGCTATGCAGAGGTCACCGATCATTGTGCCTAAAGTCAATGACAATCCATACACTGCAATGCCTCTGTTAACGGCGTGAGCAGGCGGGGGAACTACTTCCGCGATACGTGCAGCCAAAATATACTCCCCGGTACATTTGACCACTCCGGCAAATATTGTCGACATCATACCAAAGTATCCAGCAAAACTTGCACTTGGTAACCCGAACTGCACTGAAAGTAGAGAAGTTTTGATAACAGTGTATAAGGAATTGGTCTGCGTGTTGATAGTTCGGGATCAGGGGAAGGACGGCGATGATGGTGATTGATCTTCGTTAGAACGACAAAAAAACGTGGTTAGGTCGCCATATTGTTTTATTCCAAACAACTTCGTTTTTTTACACAAAATTGTACATCCGTTTCCGGTGTAATCACATACATATTACTTCCGGGTTACCGGCCTGAATCCGCTTGAGCACTTGACATGTATGAAAGATAATAAAAAATATTATTGAATAAATCTGGGATTCATCACAAGTGTGATCTGATTGGCCAGCAGTAATTCGGTCTGCATTGAAATTATGTTTGTAGTGCAAGGTACAGGGTTGACGAATCACAAGCCCCGATATTGAACATTGAAACTGTGCATCATTTAACCAAGGACAGCGGTAAAAACAGCTTTCACGTTAAGGAAACTAAGTTCAAACACATTCATTGAATATGAAAATATAAGGCATATGAAAGAGATGAATTGTAGTGTAAAGAATCATTGACTCACACGGAATGGGTGCGTAGAACCAGGGAGCATTTGACAAAGCTTCTATTCTGACGTCAGTCCGGGCCATGTGACCTGGCACTGTGGCGTTGCTAGGCAACACGTCAGTAATCGTCAAGACATAGGAAAGCAGCCAAGCGATGCAGATAGACAACAGGACCTGAGGAAGGAGAAATGGTTGAGCAAAATGAATTTGACAATAAGAGCATTTAGAAGATAGATAGTAATGTTATCTGCTTAAATCGTAAGTCACACAGTGTTTGAATTCCATATGACCAGCCAAGGACATTGCTACTATGTTTTAAATGGCTAATAAGGTAATTAACATATTTCGGAAATTAGGAACTCTATATGATTTTAAAAATTCAGGAATCCATGTCGACAATTACAAGACAGTTCCATAATTGTTAATTAATTAAGATTCTCAAACAAAAAAATCATTTTGATGACGATGCCTATAATTTTTTCAAGCCTTTTGGTAAGTTTGCAGTTTTAGGAAATGTCACACGTAAACCGGGATACTGCCAAAATTAAACAAACAAGTATTGTTTTACATCTATTGGGGTAAGGAACATTCTAAAAATCTGGGCGATTGACAATTGTATAAACAACTTTTCTTGTTCCGTTGAAAGAAACGTTTCGACATTAGAATCTGTGCCCCCTCTACAGTATATACATATTATAAAAATTTCAAAATTATTTAAGTAGCAAACGGCTGGCACCATTCCATCTTTGAGTCTAAACACATACCAAGTTTCATTAAATAATACTAAATAGATTTTGAGATAGAGGCCAGAAAAGGTCCCAAGCAGGTCCCAACTCCCTCAAAGCTTTGCGGGGGACATCATTATAAAGATGAAGAATGTCTAAATCCTGACTTCCCACTGATGTCGCTGGTGTATTATGTAAAAAGAAACACGAACCGATGTCAGAGCAAAGAGGGGTATTCTGGAGACGCTGATGCCTTTTCTCGAACAAGTTGTCATGGGAACGTACACGTTTCTCAGGAAGAGGGCGAATGAAGTCAACAACGCCATAGACCTGTAATGAACACAAACGATAACTTATTCATGACTACATTTGAATTCTAAATTTGTATTCAAATGATAATTTTTTTAAATATTATATTTTGACTGATATAGATATAAGAGAACAATTGCTGTGAACAATCTAAATTCAAAATAATAATATATAATATTAATATATTGTTTAAGATTGTGTATATATGAGCTTGGGTAAATTCAGAGAAACAATGTAGTAGAGAGAAAAGGGCGTCTAAACAATATCCTTAGAAAACAGACCTAGTTTATAGAACAAATTACAAACAATTATCGACTCACAATGCCGCTATACCCCAGTGCTCCTCACAGAGTGGCATGACGAACTTGCCAATATAGAAACCGGTGACCGTGATGGTTGGTGCTATAGTCAGAGGACCGATGAAGCGGAGAAGAAACCCAACCATACCAGTGAGACCCATCACTATCTGTGTGGCTGAGGCCAGCATTAGGTTGCCCTGGATCTGAAATAGGAATGCTAGGGTGATTTCTTGGACTCCATGTTTGACCACTCATCATAAGGTCACATCTCGCCTTCTATAATTGACGACAATAAGATAGACATTACCTCATTTATGCGTCTTATTCATACAAAACACGAATAGGCTAACCCTGTTTGGCAATCTCCCTTTCTTGTACCATCTGGGAGTAAATACTGTTTGAATCAGAGATCAAATATTCGGCCAAAGAAACTGTACCAAATGTTCCAGATTAAAAAACAAAATGCTGATTTATAATATATTTGATAAGCATATGCTTTGTAAATAAATACACAAAATGCCTTCCTTCAGGGTATAGTGTTCTTAATTCTGTGTCTCTTTAAATACACAAAGAGTGCTTAAATCAACATGTTAAAATGATGCAATACACAGAATATATGATAATTAAGTATATGAAAGATGTAGTCGACATAATGACCCAAATTGGATTTTCATTCGCTGATGCAAGATAAAAACAAGCAAGATAGAATAAAGTCACTCTCCTATCTTTATTGAGATTTCAAAAGAACAATTTTTTAAAAGATTTTTGTTTTTTAAATGTTTCCAATGTTGTATTTCGTATATTCACATTTATACCTGTTGATGATTGCACACAAGCTGAAAGGTTTGAATACATTGATGTGGAATGTTTGATAAATGCACTTGAAGCTCACTTTTCCTGTTCAGTAACACGCAATGACGATCCCCATCAAACGTCTCGGATAGTCACTGAAGGTGCAGTAAAATCTATCTTTACTTTTAGTGAGATATAGAGATTAATACCCGAGGAAGTGTTACATGACTTTTACGAAACGAGTGTGGATTTTTGTACTGCCCGAGAGCGAGGGTAAAACATAAATTTGAAAGAGTCTCGTTAAAGTCATATGGCACACTTTTAAGGGTAATAATTTCTTTATTACAAAAAACAATCCATTTGATTCGGGTAAAATTAGTCACGAAACAGCCCACTTCTCTTTCGACGGCAAGCTACAGTGACGTTATGAATAATGATTTTATGACGTCACAGACGACGAAATACGTGAAGTCTCAGTGAAACAATGGTTGCTAGGCAAACGTGATATGTGCACATGTGCTCATTTTAATTATATTTACTCGGAATTGTAAAACTGACAGGCAAAAGAAAGTACTCACTCATATTCTAAAACTGAAAAGTACAGGTGTTTTGTCAACAGTCAAATAATACTTCTACATGTTTTTTAATTTTTATTTGTGCCAAAAATAGTTTTAATGACACACAATTGTTCATCGACATATAAGACATATTGTATGTGAAAATTAACAAATGTGCCTTATTCTGCACACATTTACAACATTTTAAACATGGTAGGGGTCATGTTGGTGTAATTTTAATCTCTTACCCCTGTCTTCATTAAACAAAGATATTTTAACTAAGATTTAACCACAGTCACCAATAATCCATTCAAACTACTGCAGATAACTAGTATTGTATCGTGCCTTATCAAATGCATCTGATTTATTTTAAGTATTTAATTAATCGAAAAAAGCGGTGGGTACTTTCTTTTGCTTGGTAGTTTAGATTTCGACGACCTAAAACCTTCTTTATTTATAATTTATTTATTATTAAGGTTTGATGAGCTACGGTGCCAAGATATTCTTGAGGAGTAAACGCTATGGTCTGAACTGCCACACATAGTGCATGTATGCCCAGCATATTTCCTGGGGTGTTTTAAAAGTTTCAAGTTCACATCCAACAACTGGATTAAGTTGTTACTGAGCTACAGTTTGTTTCCAAAATAGTTGTTCCCATATTTTCTCTTTGAATGTTGGGATCAAGTTTGATATTAAACAATGAGGTTTACAGAACAAGTGGTACATTTTCATCATAACCTATTACTACAAGTAGTTGTCACTAAGGTGAGATGATCCCCCGCCGCAAATTAATAATTCAAAATTGAAAAATAATGTCAAGATCAGCAAAATCGACTGGGCCCTGAATTAACCCTAAAAGAACCACTGGTGTAAGATAATGATGAGAATCCAATAAACAGTTCTTGTGAAATCTATTCCCCCTGACAAGCTTAATATGTTGACAAACTCAAAGTTCTGCTGTGACCTTGAGAATAATGTCAAGGTCAAAAAATATATAATCAGCCCTTTGTCTTCACTGGATGCTTTGTGTATGATATGATGAAATTCCAGTGAATGGTTCTTGAGATATCCCGCTGACAAGCTTTACATGTACATTAACATTCAAAGTTCCGCTGTGACCTTGAGATTAATGTCAAGGACACCAAAATCCAATCAGCCCTTTGTCTTTCCTGGAAGAAGATATTTGTAAGATATGAAGGGAATCCAGTTAATGGTTCTTGAGATATCCCGCTGACAAGGGTAAAATAACAAAGTCTCGTTGTGACCTTGAATTGAAGGTCAAGGTCATAAACTGCTGTTGTAACATTACTCTCCCTATGATGAACCCATATGCAAATAATGAAAAGAATCCAGAGAATAGAATTTGAGTTATTCCATTTCGTACGGGCGTACGGACATACGTACGTACGGACGGACGCAGCCGAATACTATATATAAAAAATATTGTTAAAAATCATTACTATGTCACCTCTCTCATTCTCATTTTCCACGGTTCATTGGCCAATGTTTCGTTGTTTCGTCTTATCTCCTCCCAAAGGTTTTCTGTGAGTGATGAAAGAACATTCGCATAACTAGGGGTTTTTTTCAAGAAAATATAATCTCAATTTTCATATCCTTTAAAATATGCCCAAAACAACGGTATTAAATCAATATTTCCGCATAATTGTAAGTATGAGAGTTTACCATCACTCCATCGTTCCAGACTCAGGATAGCAGCTATAGCGGGAATCAAATGTGCCACAGATCCGAATATCAAGGGCAGTCTGGAAAAGAAGGTTATTTTGCATGGTAACACTACCAGGCAGAAGACACGTTTACTTGATTTTTTATATGTTAAATTTAATGTCTAAAATGTAATCGTGGAACATTTTGCAATCGACGAAATCGTGGGAAAAGTATGATTTTAGTCAATAACTTAAAAAATCTATGCCCAGTGAAGACTGTTACTCCCAGTTGATTCACTTGCGTTCCATGTACATCACCATTTCAATGCAAGTGCGTGCATGTATTGTTACTCATTGTATATTGCCAAAAAACCCATTTCAAATGTAATTTCTTTGATTGAATACTGATCGAATACTAAACAGTTACCGTGCCTCATTTAAACAATCGCCATTTTTGTAACAACTTCTGACATTTCTAAATGTTGCAACTTTTACGGAATTTTGGAGTAGGATTTTCTTCTGTCAGACAGTGTTTAAAGGTTTCACAACCAACGTTTTACCTCAACTTACATCCCAGACTACAAGCCCCCCGATATATCTCTTTCTACATGCATGGACGTGGGGTGAGGGTGTGAGACAAGACGTGTATATCCATCCGTGTTTTCTGTGTCTACCCCTTTGTCTGCCTGTGTGTCTCCCTGTGTGTCTCACTCCGCCTCTAGCTCCAATTATGATTTCTTGAATTTCTTGTCGTAGAATATACTGGATAACATGCAGAGGAAAATGCTTTCTTTAAAAATGAAAACACTTTACAAATAACCCCCTTGTTTATTCAGAGTACCGTATTTCTAGTGGTTTATATGCAGTTTAACGTTGGTACAGTTCGTCCCTGCTCCCTACGGCACACTGCAAATATAGTTTTAGTATGTTTGTAGAACTCCCCCTGCTAATATTCTAACTATCCAGAGTACGGTCCATCTGTAGGTTTCTATTCACAATAGCATTATTTCAGTACCTGCTCCCTATGACACACTGCAGCACTGTTCCTATACCACACCCGACCAGACTGATGCTCAGAAGATGTGTGCGCACTTCCGGTTGGTCACCTGCTCCGAGTTGAATTGACATTAGGGTCGCTACGGAAATCACTCCGCCGATAAATACAAGAATTTGCTGAAACACAAAGGATATGGTTCTGGTTTCCTACAATGAATACTCCCAATCGTAACCCATCGCCAAGTTATTTACCTGAACAAATTGTATGGAATGATGCGTTTTGTCACTCTTTCTTGGAAACTCTCACATCAAATTATAAATCTGGAATTCAGCCAATCTTAGATAAAATAGAAGTTTGTGTTGAGGACGCAATAGATGATTTTATACGTATGATTTTAGACTCTAGTAGCTGCATGAAGAAACGTATATTGAATTCACGTCATATATCAAGCACGCCCTTAAACGCAGAGTGCAAGTCCGCAAGGAGGGTTGCACGGAAATCTTTGACAAAATTTAGAAGATATCGCAGCGAATCTGATAGGAGATTATACTGTAAAGAGAGAAATAGGTACAAAACTTTCTGTAGGAGATATAAATCAGATGTGCGTAAACGTAATGTAGAGATATTATGCAATGCAAGTAGTTCCCCAGCAAAATTTTGGAGACAAATACGAAAATATAAGAATAAACCAATATCAAGCAATAACATTGCCGACACGACATGGCTTACCCACTTCAAGAAAGTTTTTAGAAATGAGTCCGTTCTCGATCCTTCGTTTACGGCCAGTGCTGTGGATCAAGAAACATGTGAAACATTTGATTATGCTACAGATGCAGAAGCTCTTCTATTTGATTCACCGATAACAGATCAAGAAATTTCTGAAGCATTGTTTCATTTAAAAAATGGAAAATCCGCTGGTTTAGATCAACTTGTTGTTGAAATGTTGAAGTCGTCACAGTCTATCATCATGCCATTCCTAAACAAGTGATCAATACACTTTTTGTAAAAGGTATATTTCCAAGCAATTATGCAATGTCAGTTATTATTCCTCTACATAAGAAAGGTGATCGTTCAAACCCAGATAACTATAGAGGTATTTCCCTCATGAGTGTACTTGGGAAAGTTTTCAACACAATTCTTAATAATAGACTTTCAAGATGGTCAAATATGAATCATATTATCCCAGAATCGCAAGCTGGTTTCAGAAAAAATTATTCAACATCAGATCATATATTTACACTGTTTGCATTACTTCAGAAATCCTTATCTCGACGAAAGCGTAAGCTATATGTTGCTTTTGTTGATTTCCAGAAAGCGTTTGATTCGGTTGATCGATCAAAACTTTGGTATTGTTTACGCAATTCTGGTCTAAAAGGGAAAATGTATAAATTGTTGAAGTCAATGTATGAAAACGTTAAAGCTTGTGTACGTTGTGGTGAAAATATGACTGACTTTTTTGATTGTCCAATAGGTTTGCGACAGGGTTGTGTTCTCAGTCCAATTCTCTTTTCCTTCTTTATCAATGATTTATACCATGAAGTTATAACGAACGGGAAACGTGGTGTTCAAATGTTCCCAGATCTGATAGAAATGTTTATACTTCTATTTGCCGATGATATTGTCCTTATTTCAGAAACAGTAGTTGGGCTACAAAACCAGTTAAATATTTTAGAACATTACTCTAAAACATATAGATTAACTGTTAATTTGGATAAAACAAATATTGTAATTTTCAGAAAAAGGTGGGCCGGTAGCATCTAAAGAAAAATGGTTTTATGATAATCAGCCCGTGATTGTAAGTAACGAGTATAAATATTTGGGATTTATGTTTAATAAAACAGTAAATTTAAAGAAATCTCTTGCAGATTTAGCATTAAGAGCAAGGAAAGCTTTAATAAATTTGCTTTCAATTATGCATAATTTTGGCGTGTTGACGCCTAAAATATATTTTAAACTTTTTGATTGTCAAATACAACCAATTTTACTTTATGGATCAGAAATATGGGGATTCCAACGTTTTGAATGCATCGAAAAGGTACATCTGTTAGCGTGTAAAAAGTTCCTTTGTGTCGGTCAGTCGACTCCAACATGTATGGTATATGGGGAATGTGGGAGATACCCGTTATACATTAATGCTTATGTTAGATGTTTGAAATTTTGGTTAAAAATAATATTTATGCATGAATATAGACTACCTAAGAAGGCTTACAACATGCTTGTTCATTTAGATGATTTAGGGAAAGTAACATGGGCATCCCACGTTCGAAATCTTTTGTTTTCTCATGGTTTTGGTTTTGTTTGGCTGAGCCAGACTGTTGGTAATATAAACCTTTTCTTGTATCAATTTCGAGAAACAGCATTAAATATGTTTAATCAAGATTGGCAGTCGACATTAGATAATAGCTCACGTTATGATTCATATAGACTCTTTAAAAGCCTACTCCAACCCGAAAGATATCTTTCACATTTAACATCCAAGAAGTTAAGGTATTCATTGATACGATTCAGATTAGGTCTGTCAAATTTAATGATTAATGAAGGTAGGTACAAATCGATCGACAAAAGCAATAGAATATGTCCATTGTGTAAAGTAGCCGTTGAAGACGAAATCCATTTTCTATTGGTTTGTCAATCTTACGACGATTTACGGAAAAAGTTTATCCATGATTATTATCTTTCCAAGCCTCCTGCTTTAGCATTTAAACAAATCCTTTCTTCTGATAACAATAACAGCATTCTTAGACTTGCACAATATGTTACCTATGCCATATCTCATCGAGATGATTAGTTAAAATCAATCACCTTTGTACCCATTTAATTTGTTATTGAACTGGTGATTAATAATGCATGTAACTCAAATGTATATGGGCCAGAGGCCTCGAATACAATAAAGAACTTTTGACTTTGACTTTGAGACGAAGCATCTAAATATGAGCAAGAATACGACAAATGTCGACTTCAGTGTACGGTCGTATTACCAATCAATGTCTATTGACAGAAAGATGAAAGACTTAAATCTGGACAAACCTTGGTTTACAATGACAGAAAGAGGTTCGCTTTATTCCATTTTGCAATTGTACAATTCATGTAACAGAGAAACACAGCAATACGTCATCGTTGTGTTATGATAAAGGGGCTGCAAAAGGCAAAGTTACATTAGGGAACATTAAAACGGCTGTATCACGGTTTAATAGGAAAGAAGAAATCTCAGAATTGTTACCAATTGCAAAACAACCCTCCTTAATCATAAAATACTGTTTTAAAACGAATGAACATGGTTTGGATTTTACATATTCCTACTTCCAATTATTTTAAGGTGTTCACTAGTTTTCACCGTTTCTATGACTAGGATAATCGGATCATGTGGTGTGATGTTTTACCCTCCAATCTTAATATATATTGCATACACTGCTATTATAAATGACAAATATCAACAGATGAAAAGTGCAAAAAACGTACTGCACTACCTTTAAAGAGTGAGGTTTTAATATTTCATAGACTCATCAACCAATACCAGATATGTTTCATTTCATAATGTCGGGGAACCTGACCTCTTCTTTATTTTAAAGTTACATTTTTTTCAATTCTACATGTATACATATTTCACTGTAAAAATAAATGCTTCAGGAAAAATAAGTATGTTGTTTGATGCTTGAAACATAAGCATCATATGATTTAGTATGTTCTTGTGTGAACACAATCCAAACATGATATGCATTTTGTAAATAAAAAAAATGCAATATCACATGGAAGAACTGTTTCTAAGATTATTGTTACACTGCTTTAGCTGGTCCATATGGTGATACATTTGATAGAAAAAAGTGAGTTGAAAGCGAATAATCATCCAAAACTGTGAGGAGATATCGTTTTGGCATTAGATTTTGCACAATGCCCTGTCACCGTCAATTGCATGCCATCACAATGCCTTTACATCATGGAGTAATGACATCAAAATTCTATGACGGCATAAACATGATGACGTCACAATGCTATGACATCATCGCATTGCAAGTCAAAATGACAAATCTGTGCTTAGAGATGTACACTATTTTCACTGAAACGTAATAGGAATAATTTTTTATGATAAATAGAATCTCACCCTCGTGCCACACTCGTTGATAAAAGTAAACATATCCTCGGCAAGCCTCTGATATTTGTAACTTTTATCAACTCGTGTCGATATATTTGATATCAAAAGACATTTGGGTGAGATTCTCTATATCTTCTCTTTTTTAAGGTGCTATAGTTGGTTTCCCTTTATAATTTATCATGGGTGGTATCTCGAGCTACAGATTTCCCAGTTCATTTGACTGTTCCACCTTACAGTTAACCAATGAATGACGGCAGTAATCAAAATGTGTTAAAATTAATATAAAGTAGTTAGTGTTTTGCGAGTTATGCGATATTTCAGAAATTGATCCTTGGATTTATTTTCTTTATCATGTCATTAATATGTTCTTTTCTAGAACAGTCACTTTGAAGTGTTATAAGAACTTCTGTATACTTTCCTCATCCATTAATAAGTTCAGTCTGACGTAGTTTTGCGTTTTTCGATTGAACGTCAGTCTCGGAGAATCAAAACCACCATGTCACTTTCTTGCCCAGTTTGCAATGTTTACCACCGCTGTAATACACTGAAGTACAAAAGAAAGTTTACACCTCACTTGGTTTCGATTGATTCAATATTTTAAAACAAATAAGATGCAATAACACTTTTCAGCAGTAGTAGTTACATTTGTGGCTGGTTATGTTTTAGTTAGAATATCTTTGTTGAATGTAGACAGGGGCAAGAATGGAGGATACACCAACATGACCCCTACCATGTATATAATGTTGTAAATGTGTGCAGAATGAAGCATATTTATTGATTTTCACATAATTATAAGATGTCTTATATGTTAACAAACAGTTGTGTTTTATCAAAATTTATTTTGGAAGAATTTATAAATTTTAAAAAAATAATGTTTTTTCCAAAACAATTAAAAGCCACATAAAGGTATACCTGCAAAATGCCTGCACTTTTCAGTTTTAGAGTACGACGTCGAAAACATAAGATATTTGTAATTTAAAATCAAACATATGATAAAATCAACTGAAGTGTAAAATTTCTTTTGTACTTCAGCTTATGATCATCTATTATAATATAGGATGCGGCATCGGCAAACAGACAAATGTTAGTATCTTTACTATCTACGATGTCCTTATATAGCTAATGAACAAAAGAGGTCCCATGACTGAACCCTGGGGTACACCAGCGTCTACAGAGCTAGAACCAGAACCTCTGATAGATGAACGTGGCACATGGCTGATGGGTTATGAAAACTATGAAAGGCCGCAATTATCGAAAACTAATTCTTATAGAAGAAAAACATGGATTTATCTAGAGTGTTTCAATTAAAGGCGTTGTAGCACGTTTTTTGCATGTGATGTTTTCTCAAAGTTGCCATTTAATATTAAAGTTTATACACTATATTGTCACGTTAACGGGTAAAACATCTAATTACACGACCCGATAAGCCGTACCCATGGAAAACGTATTCGAAGAAAATGGTACGACGTATAAATCAACAGTGGTGTGGAACTCTTCAGTGTGAGAGGTAGAGTTGTAGGTCTCATGAGAATTTGAGAATTCAGTCAGCATAATGGCTGTCCATTCCATCATTGTACCATATTTAAAACTCTACTCTTGAGTGTTTAGATATCACTACATCAGTCAGATCACTTGAACTACCTTTGAACGGCCATTTTAATGTGAACTCTTTTTATTGATTTAGGAGTATTATTTAGTCATTGATATATTTGTGAGAAAGTCGTGCTACAGCTCCTTTAATGTTAATGACAAAAAGGGATATATAGTACATGGTAGTCTCGGTAGTCTATACAATGTACATACGATACCCAACACGCACTGATGACGTCCCTTGCTCATATATAATTACACGCATAAAGCAGGGCCTAGATTTTCGAAGCTCTCTTAGCGCTAAGACAGTCGTAAGTACCATACATTAACATTGGCTTACGACTATCTTAGTGCTAAGAGAGTTTCGAAAATCTTGGCCCTGGTTCGTAAAAAGTCACTATATGATTACACCAGTAAAGCAGGTTTGTAAACAGTATATAGTTACACCAGTAAAGCAGGTTTGTAAAAAGGTCTACTGAAATGGATAAGTTGACATCAAGATGAGTCACGCTAGATGGATATGTATTATCAAGAGTTGTGAATCCAATCTAAATTTCGTCTTTAGGAAATGTATTTGTGAATATATACATATAAAATAGCAAGCCAAGAAGATGCATTTACTTAACCTCAATTATCCCACTCCTATATCCCATCGTCAGAATCGTTTTATTTTCATAATATGGCCTCATAATGATGTAGAAAAGACAAATGCAAAAGTTTATACTGATATGGCTCATAGTTTTTGAGATGTTTGATTGAGATGATTGGTATGTTCCTATGTGGGAACATTGGAACAGTTATCGTAAAATACATTAAATTGAATAATATTTGAAATGTGAACTTTTATTTGGTCAAAATGTATGCAAACATAACAATTCACAACTAGAAATGCACATACGAGTTTCATTGATGATGTATAATGATACATGTTGTCGAAATTTTTTCCACATATTGTGTAAAATGTCCGAAACACAGGAGATGTACAATTAAGTACTAACGAACATGAATATTTTCTTGATAACAACTTATTCAACAAAATGATTAAGTTTGATTCTATTTGACGATGGGTCCGTTGTTGATTTTAGTTTATGATAATTGACCGCTTTTTACATCCCGCAATGAAGATGAATTACGTAGTTGAGCTAGAGAAGACATTGCGCTGGTAGGGCTCATCCGTGTTTACCCAGAAGTTGTGTTATTCTAATACAATATATTAAAAAGTAGAGGTAGTCTCCTGAATGAATTGTTTTAGTATAATCATTTTAATGTTGGAAAATGTAATTTCAATGGATGGATGATGTTTTATATTGGAATGTGATGTTAACTGAAATTTGACATGATTAAATTTAGATTTGATATAAACTATGACATGTTTATTTAGCTTAAGACGTAAGAGGACTTATATTTCAATATATACTTTTTCTTTACTTTAAATTTATCATTTTACACAAGTGATCGAGATCAAGCAAGTTGCATTTAATGAGTTATGCTTTAGAGATACTCAACAAAGCAGGATATGGGCATATTTGGCACAGCCAAAATGAAGATTTACAACCACAGTTTATTAGTTCATTTACACAAAGAATGAAGGATATATACTTGCAAATCTGGTCAGAATCCATGTCACTATCAACTAAATGTCTATATTATAGACAGTGGAAATATGAAATATGTCTTGAAAGTTATCTTTCAAAAGTTGATGTAAAAAAAGTTTCGTACTGCCTTAGCTCGTTTTCGTTGTCCATCCCATGAATTGTTTGTTGAAACTGGCAGATATGCAGGCATTGCAAGAAATAACAGAATATGTCAAGTTTGTAATTTAAATGCTGGTGAAGACGAGCTACATTTCTTGTTAATCTGCCCAATCTATAAAAGTCTTCGGATGAAATACATTAAATCATACTATTACATGTACCCTAGTGTAACAAAACTATTATCACTGTTAGCAAATACTAATACTCGAGTACTACAGAACCTTGCAATGTTTATTTATTATGCAATGTTATATAGGAAAACCATTGTACCAGAACAAAATCTGTAATGTGATCTACTCTTGAATGTTCTACAGGCCTGTGGCCTTATAAGTACCGAAAATAAAGATTGAGTTATGCTTACCGACATTTAACCGATTGATTAATTTACTCATATTAATTGTTGAGGAAGGCATACAAAGAGTTAAGTAACGGGTTAATGTCCTTGTAAACTTTTCAAAATATAAATATATCTAGTCTTCTTCTCTCGGGATGCGGAACGTCAGATAACTGCATGGGTGGGTCCATGTCAACCTGCTCTAATAACAAAGCTGGTCTAGTAAGTGTGGTATTCAAGTTTCGGGACACTGCTTTCATTACAAGTATGCAAGTCATTTTAAGTTTTTAACTCGTCGCACCAGTAACCGTTTTTGTCATCTCTCTCTCTCTCTCTCTCTCTCTCTCTCTCTCTCTCTCTCTCTCTCTCTCTCTCTCTCTCTCTCTCTCTCTCTCTCTCTCTCTCTCTCTCTCTCTCTCTCTCTCTCTCTCTCTCTCTCTCTCTCTCTCTCTCTCTCTCTCTCTCTCTCATGGAAAATTTATCTTGAAACGGGATATCATGTCAAGCTTTGTGTGTATCACTCAACAACGTTGTCTTCTGTATGAGAAACAGTTGATCCTAAAAGGAAAGCGACTTTACATATACGAATATGTTATCGTTCGTTTCAGCAACTTCATATCTATGAACTTGATATCTTCCGCCTGATCGACTTTACATCTACTAATATGACATCTTCAGTAAGATCGATTAAACAATGTACAGAGTTTATACATCCCGTCTGACAAGCAGTATATTATATTTCCTGGTTGACAATATATTCGCACAAATTGATATCTCCCACATGGCCTACATTACACAACTGATATCGTGGCAACATCCAAGATAATGGAGACAGTGAATATGGGAAAGATTACCAAAGAGGACCATGCACAGAGCACTCAAGAACACTAACACAGAGAGCTTATATTTATTAATCCCTGTTCTAACACCCAGACAAGGTAAACATTTTATATGGTTACATTTATCGATTACTGTTAATCACTGACAAATAAGTTTGCAAAGATAAAGTTTTAAAACATGTTACAAAAGTTGAGGATTACCTGCAGTGCAAAGACCGGCCACAAGAGAGGGTAGGGGCTTTTCTCCAGGGAGTAAAGCAGATTGGACTCCACTTGAATTTCAACACTCTCTTCTGGCTCCTTTCGTTCTTCCATCTTTCAGAATGGATGGTATTTCATAAATTGCTGTTTTCTTTTTGTAATGTCTGTGTATATAAGTCCGTGTTAAACGTGACGATTCTACCAAGTAACAACCCGACACGACAGATGATTGCTTTGCACTGGGTTGGTGCGACGGCTCACCTCGGTCTACTATTAGGAATAATAGCAACTGGGGATAATAGCTACACTGTTTGCTGTGACAGTAATGCGATTACACGCACACAAGTGAACTGTTCAAGTTAGTATGTGCTTATAGCATCGACATATCAGTATATACAAAGATGAATAAGAAACGATACTGAGAAGACAACAGAAGCATGATCAGTGAGAATTTTGGAAACTTATGTTAACAAGACAGCTGCCTTTTAAAAATAAAATCCATTCCATGGAGTTGCAAGTACCATATTCAAGATTCTGGTTCCTAAGGTTGTCTGAATTTGTTGTCTCGCATTTTTATTTGTATAAATGACTATTACCTAATTATGCTCTTGTACCACCAATTAGGTGGTTAATGAGATTAAAGAACTGAAAACTGCATTGTGGGTTCTGCTTCCGTAGCACAGAAAAGTTATGGGAATGCGGCAAGGCTTAAATGATTATATAAGTCAGTGATAGAGACTTGCGCGATCTATGCTTTCCAGGGGGAATTTGATGATATATATACATAACTTCCAATATAATTGAAAACATGTGACATTTTGGGAAAGATAAAGATTATAGTTATTTGATTTTAAGTGTTTTTTAAATGTAATTAAGTAATGCCTCTCAAAGAAGTAATTCTCTATTATTCATTGGGAAATTGTATATTGTATATTGTATATTTATATGATTGTAATTAGAATCAGTCAGTGTGTATATATAAGAACAGGAATATTTTCTGTGTATTTTTCACATAAAAGAATTTGTTATCCAGAAAATATTCCTGTTCTTATTTATGACACTACTATTTATACCCCACTTCCGGTCTCGTTGCTATGGTTTCTTTTGTTACAAGTGTAGATGTATTAGCCGATACATCTACACTTTTTCTGATATACCTATATTTTTTCTGATATACCTACCCTTTTTTAAAACTGAGAAACAATGGAGTAAATTTTCTAAATTTCCGAATCTAAGTGATGATACTTTATAAAATGTCAGAATATGAATGTACATATAAGGCACCTGGGATCGAACCCGTGTCCTGATGCTTTCTGGCCGAACGACCTAACCATTACACCACGGAGCCAGTTGAAACTTTGAACTTTGTTCATGACCAAATTGATAAGGTTCTTATATTGCGTGAATTAATATCACAACTTTATGTATTTCTTTTTATATAAGAATGTAATTAAATTTTGGGTGCAAAATGTCTTAACATACTGAAATTGTTTCTGTTTTCTCTAAACTTTGGCCAAGTTGACATTAGCCATGCAGCTTATAGCGTTAGCTGTACATTTCAGCAAGATGCACGTGCATCTGCGTTGACAATACCGTCATTGGGCAATATCAATTAGATTTCCAGCCCCAAACATGGGTCACCATGCAACGCAGCAAGGGCTGCGTTGTCACAGATGAGGCCGTATTTTGGTTGTGCGTTTCATACATAAGCTTGTTTACAGCTGTATTTTTTTAGAAATATTATGAAACAGTATCCGCTTACACTCGACCGTAAGTGGGGTATAAGACAGATATTCCCATACTTTTCCTCGTGTATCAAATGATACCCTACACTCCCCTTCGTTAGGGCCCCACGGGGAAAAGTGTAGGGTATCATTCGATACACTCGGAAAAAGTATGGATATATCTCTCACATGCACTCGAAAAAGTACGTGTATATCTCTCACATGCCCTTCAAAGACCTGAACTGTCTACATACTCTTAACTATCGGAAACATCTAAACAGTCTAAAGATTCTGTACAGTTTATTCCTTTCTTTTTCCAGAGTTATTTCGATCACTTTTTACCGTATTTCCTCTAATAAGCGCCGGGCTTCTAATAAGCGCCGGGAGTCAAGGGTAGTTGAGAAAATAAGAGCCGGGCTTCTAATAAGCGCCGGGTCTCTAATAAGCGTCTGGTCTTAACCGTTGGATTAATGCTTCATTAGCGGTTGTCAAGGGGTGCTGAATAAATAAGCGTCCGGAAATAGGCAAATACCTGTTCTAGGTGAACTGAGGACGATCTGCATGGAGTGTTTAAAACAGTATATGATAAAACTGACTTCTCGTCGTTGTGGACAGGGCGATACAACCTGAATGTGTCTGTTTAATTAAAGGAATGCGAATATGACACCTGAGTACTTGTTAATCATTGCTACTTATTGTACGGAAATTTCTTTCTACCGCCTGCTGTTGTCGAATGGGAAAATCTCTATGACGCCTTAAACGAATCTGAATATTAAAAACAAATATTTAAAAATATTCATTCTATACGGACAGTAATAACAGTAATGTAAACGAAATTTTTCAAAATTAAATTAAATTAAATTAAAACTTAAATGGTCTCAAATTGGACAGATTTATTGACAAGGATTCACGATGTTCCTGTGGCCATGTGTATCTTTTCATCTGTTCAAACCATACAAATACAAGTTTCTTTTATGTCAACGGTTGCCACCTGACAACTGTATTATTTGGTACAAGACAAGACTCTGTCAAATTATATCAATACAAGAATAATCCTTTTCACATCTTTATATCTCTACGCAAACGCTTCACATGAAATTTAAGATGACAATCTTTTTCTTTTTTTCTTCATTTATGTATATATTTATTTTTGATGTAAATATCGTGTTGAAAATGTATTCATTAAGGGAGAGACATTCCTATAGTGGAAATCATGTTTTTGCACCCCAACTACTTCCGGTTTTCATCTAATGAAAGGTCAAGAAGCAGCACAGAAATATCCTGATGTAAATTATAGAGAAGTTGAAAGCATACACACCATAAACTGCTGCAATACCTGTCCCGCGACGCAGTATCATGACATATCGTATACAGGTGATTCCACAGGTCAATATCAACTCTGGAGACGTTAAAAAACTGAAGACGGAATTAGTAGTGGAATTACATGTATGTCTACGATTGCCTTTAGTCGATACCAATATATTATTCGCAAAATCTCGGTTATTTATGGATAATTCTGTATACATGTGTTAGAAAATGCAGATTGGATCATTTAGAAGTGGAGACTGGGTCACTGGATGATGTATCACTCGGGTGACGGCAAACTCTAATGAGTCAGAGGAGATTTTCCCAGAATGCACTCAGACGACGTGCCAACTTCGTCATCAAAACCTGTGCTACAGTCAGAGACCTAGCAGAAACTGGACCGTGACATAGATGTGGGCTGATATACACCGACCCTTTGACTCATGCTGTACTTGTATGTGAATATACAGGTGGAATTCGCGATGAACTGTGGATGAGCAATGTTGGGCCAATCGAATTCAACGTGAGACTGCACAGCATGAATTCAACTGAACTTACCGAGAGTTTGTTGTCGTGTACAACTGACTTTCCCCTAACCAAGGATGATTTAAATGACTTCTCCTCTCTGTGCATACAGTATATCACCATGATGTTCAAAACCATATTCTAGTGAACTGTCTTGACGACAGACTAGGTTTATTACGACAATGTGACATCTGTTCAAGTTTATCTAAAATAACTGTGTAACTATTATTCTGTTCTTCAATGTCTTTGTCATTGTCGCTTATGGAGGGATTAAAGGTTATATACGCAAGATGTCGTGATTTAGAAACACAGTCTGTGCTAAACCGGAAGTTGGCAGTCGTCAACAACCTTTAGACAGTAGGTTTTCAGCTGGAGTGGGTCCCGAAATTTGTCAGTTTTGAACATTTTCCACTGAATAATGTTAAAAATATCAACTTGTTTCAACTCTTGGATATAATTTTTTTACAATCGCTACATCCTTTTAACATATATGAAATATATAGTTTAGAATTTCAACATTCCGTCAGAGAGAAAAGCAGCAGAAAGGTGACCCTCTACATGGAAACAGCATATCTACATGGATGTATTTTATGTAATGCTAAGTTGAACTTGATAATTATAGATTACTCTCATCAAAGCATTCACAGATTAATCGAAGCCGATATATTAGCAAAATTAAAAATTGTGCAATTTGATGGTAGTTGTTCCATCACTGTCCAGGTTGTTTTCAACAATTGGAACCACTTTGCTACTTGTAAACGGATATTTAAGTTGCACATAACTACTATACATAGAGATAGATTTACATTCTTATGAAATACTGAAATATTTCTTTTTGGTATATGAGATTTGCATAAAATTTAAATCTTAACTTTAAAGTGGACTCATTGTATAGGTTCACAACCCGAGTGTTAGACTACAATGATCCCTATAAACAACTAGTTATATTAATGAAGAGTAATAAATTTGGAATAACAAAGAAATGTACCGAGCAGTAACGTGAAAATATTAAGTTACAACAAAAACTTGACTAATACAGACAAACGATAAATATTTTATTTTGACAGAGGAAAAATGCAAGATGTCATTTTGATTTTCAGACGACCGACAGGTGGAACCGATCAACTTTTGGTGATTATCAACCACTTCACATTTGGCCCTTGTTTCTTATATCAGTTTGAATAATCAGTTAACATATTGTTTTGTGGGAATTCATATCACAACCCCAAGAAATATCACATTAAGGACAAGATCACAACCCCAGGAAATATCCAGTCCAGAGAACGACTCCCTTACCATTTTAGAACAACTGAAATATATTCATATCACAGAATCATACACTGACAGCCCACACCAGTAGCACGGTATGTAGCAGCGGTACGTAACCTCCATAAATGTCTTCACGAACTTTTCTTCAGAAAATATCAAATATTACATGCATACCAAATATCGTTCAGGGCACGTAACACTGACCATTCATTTTAAAACCGAAGATATATTCAGTTCAGGAAACAACTAAACTGACGGGCACAATAAAGTATAACACTCACTTGTTTTCGATTAATTCAAATTTTTAAAGAAATGAGATGCATTTGATTATTGAACGATACAATAACACCTTTCGGCAGTAGTTTGAATGACTTAATTGGTGAGTGTTTTATTTTTTAACTATAATATCATTATTTAAAGTAGACAGGGGTAGGAAATCAAATTTACACCAACATGACTCCTCCCATGTTTAAAATGTTGTAAATGTGTGCAGGACGAAGCACATGAATTGATTTTCACACAGAGTATGTGTTATATGTCGATGAACAGTTCCGTTTTATCAAAATTAATTTGGGGGAATTTCAAAATTTAAATTTTAAATTTTAATTAAAAAAATTTAAACCGCGTAGAGGTATTCGAAAACTCAAGATATTTGACTTTGAAAATTATACATACGAGAAATACGTTTACCTTACCGTGTTAGAACAACCAAAATATATCCAAATCAAGGAATGATTCACTGACAGTTTACCATGCATATCAGTAGCAGACAATGATCCACGATATACAGTGGCGGTAAGGAACTACCATTTCACGATTTAACTATGATTTGATTAACAGAAATAACCTTTCACAAACAAACACATGATGATGTCCGTGCATAACAAAATGAACTACAACATGAGTATTGATGTTCATACTATAGGATGATACCATGTTTCTATTAGACCCTCGTCAACCATCCTTGTCGTTTCAAATAAGATATGAAAGGTCATACGTACCTTCTATTATTAAATATACAAAATAGATATATAATAATACTATTATGGACCATCTTCTACATATGCAGAGTTATCTACACTATAGGAAGATTTCTTATTTGTTTTGGAACAACACGGACCACAGTTTCTTGTGCTGTTATACGTTGGAGAAACAGGAATGTAGGAACAAAGTGTCAGTTTCTTCAAAACACCGGTAATGTATGGAAGCTCGTAGGTGTCTTCTCCAGCCATTGACTTGAAACTTGACGGTTCAAGTATTTCTCTTCTAGCTTTGATTCCTCGTTCCTTTTCGGTACCTGCAAACAAATTTTGATTAATGTAAGAACACAGAGGTGTGAGAATTGTTAGCGATGAGATGTGTTTATAAGAAATACATTTAGTTCAAGATGTCAAGTTCTTGAAGAATGAAAAGGAAGGGAAGACCTTTGGGAGTTTGTTCCATTGGACTAAAAGCAAAAGGGGAAGGGATCTGAATTGTTAAAAATCTTTCTGAACAATGACAGGGATGTACTTTGAAATACCGTTTGTAGATGAATGTCTTTCATTGTGTGAAACAACTGTTCATTAGGAGTTATAGTCATAAATAATTGTACATAGATGACTATTTGCAGAGCTCAAACCTAGGAATATAAGTTTGCAATGCGAAAAAGATTTTATAGAAGGTTCTGAATTTGAGAAAAAATATTCGTAGCATTTGAAAATTTACTTTGAAAGTAAGTGAGCAGAGTAAATGTAACATTCCAAATGCTTTACGGTTTCATTCAATGTGCACAATAAACTACCCCATGACGTATCTATACACAAGCTCATAACCACGTACCTGGGACTAAATTGTCCAAGAAACAGCCGATGAAGCCGGCCAGAAACATGGGATTAGACAACAGAACTGTAGCGATCTGGTCCAAGTCTTCACTTCCTGTCAGATGTCAGGGTCAGATCAAGATAGGAACATTAGTTTTAAGTTGATCGATCAAGATAAATTAATCACATTTTGAAATGATGAAACCCTTTCACAGGACATTTAGTTAATACCCTAGGTCTCAAAGAAATATAGTAAAATCTTATGAATAATTTAGAAGAATACGCTGCTGAACAATGTTTTTTTTCTTACAAACAGATTTATTGATACGTAGATACGATTTTCATGAAATGGTCATGTTTTCATTCCAAATATAATTTTTCGTTTCCAATAAATGGCTGGAAAAAATAATTCCCAATAAAATTCACTGAAAGTCCACGCACCTGTCTTGATAGCACTAGGATGAGAATCCATCCAATCAGGGACGAGGATCCCGATTATCATGGACAGGCCGATGATCATGAGATTGCGACTAGATGCGAGCTCTACATCCTGAAGTGTTGCTATCCCTGCTGATGCAACTAGTCCCATGACAACCAGAGTCACGCCCCCTATGATGGGGTCAGGTATGATGATGAACACTGCTCCTATTTTACCCACAATCCCTGTCAAGATCATCAGAACCCCTGCCGTTGCAAACACCTTCCGACTGGCTACCTAAATTGATGATAGTTGAAATGTATGAATGTGTATAACATGGCTTTTGTAGTTTTTAAAACCCCTATTTCACTGGAATGGGAGGATTTTTGTGGACGTGGGTAGAATTGAATGAGCTGTGGCATTTCATCGCAGAAGATACCTGATGGAAAAATGCAAATTTATACTCGTTTGACCCTGTAGATGAACTACAGATTTTTTTCTCAAACAAGTTATGAAACATGTCCATTGTCAAACAACTCATCTGCTGAAGATTTACTCTACCGGATGAGAAGGAAGAGCTAGGATTAAACTATTTTTAAAGGCATGCTGAGGATGAAAGAGGAAGATTTGTAGAATATAAAGAGCAGAATACAATTTTATTTCCACAGACGTGACCAAGTGAAATGGGGGTATAAAAGAAGCCCTTTCTCAAACATTAAGCAACCATGTAAATAAATTCTAGTTTTCAGGACGGAGAAGATAAAATCAAATCAGTAACCTTAGTTATAGTGATGGCTCCAATATTTTGACTGTATGGTGATGCTATGCCAAGGTCACCGATCATTGCGCTGAAAGTCAAGGACAATCCATACACTGCTATTCCTCTGTTAACAGCGTGTGCAGGCGGAGGAACTACTTCCGCGATACGTGCAGCCAAAATATAGTCCCCAGTACATTTGACGACTCCGGCAAATATTGTTGATAGCATCCCAAAATATCCGGCAAAACTTACACTCGGTATTCCAAACAGCACTGAAATGAGAGAAGTTTTATTTCATTTGTTAGTGTCATAATTCTTGCCATCGAAAATAACAACAATTAAGGACAGAATAGTAAGCCTCTTTTTCGAAAATTTCTAGATACTGTTTTTATGTACTTTTAATTGATTAAATGAAAAGTGACATTCATGATGGTGAAAAGGGTCAGCCAATCAATCTGATAACAATTCTCAAAAACATCCAATGAGGTTTCATTGTTTCCTCGTTCCAACAATGCTCACAAGATTATGATAACATCTGGTTGGTCCGCGGTAACTTTAATTAGGTCTGCATTGAACATGAAGTCAACGAAGATCAATCATACGTTTTTTAAAGTTGATTTTTTTCTTGCTTAATGTTTTTCATATGAATGATAGTTTGAGCTATGAGAATGATATGATTCATGAGAACGTGTGTGCTTGGAAGGCCAAATAATATTATTTGCTTTGTCAATGAAATACCTTTTGGGCTGTGTTTCCTGTGGTAAAATCAAGTTTCACGTCAAGGAAACTAAGTTTAAACATCCATTCAGCTTGCAATTAATGACAATGAAAAAGATATGACATACTGATATAGAGGCTAATTTGTAGTCTCACAAATCATTGACTCACACGGAATGGGTGCGTAGAACCAGGGGGCATTTGACATAGCTTCTACTCTGACGTCAGTCCGGGCCATGTGACCTGGCACTGTGGCGTTGCTAGGCAACACGTCAGTAATTGTCAAGACATAGGAGAGCAGCCAAGCGATGCAGATAGACAACAGAAGCTGAAGATGGAACAATATTTGGGTAAGAGAAATTTAAGACACTTTTGTGTATAAATGAATGTAATGTTCACATGTTTTAAACAATTTAAGAAAATGTTAGACCGTACATGGGTATTTCCATTAATATGAAACACTTTATCGGGAGTTACGGTATTATTTGGTAGGTTTTTAGGCTGAAAAATGTTTTCACATTATGTGAAGGACATTTTTGGTTTCTCAAAGTCTGAGTGATGAAGAAATGAAAAGGATTTGTAATATATTTGTAATTTCTTCATTCTGTGGAAAGTGACGTTTCAACGTTAGAATCTATCTTTCTTCAACAGTATACATACTGATGTCCAAAAGAAAGTTGACAATCAAAAAAAAAACTGTTTGTATTGATTAAACATTAAAGCATGAAGCATAAAGCATAAAGCATAAAGCATTAAGCATTAAAAGGCGTATGGGTACAATTTGTATTTTACAGTCCAATCAAATATTGTGAATTCGCATCTTGTTTTTCGATTTTTACGCATAAAAATTATCTCAGGTAAGGAAAAAATAACCAACACGGTGCTCGGAATTACCAATAATCTGTCTCTTGTGAATTATTATGTCAAACTCCTCGCTACAGCTCGGAGTTTATCACAATAATTAACTTGGTACAGATAATGCCGTAATTCCTCACAACTCGTTGATTATTCTTATATGAACTCCAGCTGGAGAAACCACCATAGTGTTGTGTAAAGATGAATTATGATATTTTTTTTGTCCCAGCTTCTAATTATAAAGCTCAATGTGAGTTTGCCATATAACTGGTCTTTACGATCAATTGTAATGAAATTAACAACGTTTGAAGAGCAACTATTTTTCTTGTGAAATAAATAGTTCTTTCTTGAATGTCTTAGTTTTCTTTTGGACAGCAGTATAAATTGTGTTTATCAATCAACAAACTCAAGGTGTAGTATGTAAAAAGAAAAACAAACCGATGTCAGAGCAAAGAGGGGTATTCTTGAGACGCTGATGCCTTTTCTCGAACAAGATGGTATGGGAACGTGAACATTTCTAAGGAAGAGGGCGCAAGAAGTCAATAACGCCATGGATCTGTAAATACAAAATGAAGATCCAACACAATTGAGTTCAGTCAATCCATTTTGCATTTCCATTGAAATATAGCTATTAGAGAAAATAAAAATAAATAAAAATTATTTTCTACATTAAAAAAAATAATTACAAACAATTATCGACTCACAATACAGCTATACCCCAATGTTCCTCACATAGTGGCATGACAAACTTGCCAATATAGAAACCGGTGACTGTGATGGTTGGAGCTATAGTCAGAGGACCGATGAAGCGGAGAAGAAACCCAACCATACCAGTTAGACCCATCACTATCTGTGTGGCTGAGGCAAGCATTAGGTCGCCTTGGATCTGAAATAGGAATGCTAGGGTGATTTCTGGGACTCCATGTTTGACCACTCATCATAAGGTCACGACATCTAGCGCTTTATCATTTTCAAAAATCTTCATTTTTTACATCAAACACAACCAATGCGACCGTTTCGGGGTTCATTGTTAAATCGTTTAGGGCAAAATTCATAAATGGTTGAGGCTACTGTACTCCTTAAATTACTTATTATCGTTACAAGATATCTTATAATTTATCATTCCTTAATTACAATTTACTTTATTACTTATTCATACTTAGTTACAATATACCTTGTTACTTTTTTATACTTAGGAACAATATGTCTTATTACTTTTTGATACTTAGCTAACAGTATGCCTTACTATTAATTTATACTGTGTGACAATATATTTTATAACTTATTGATACTTTGTTACAGTATACCCTATAACTTATTGATATTATACGACTTATTGATGGTTACCGGTTACAATATACCTTATTAGTGTTAGTACTTATTACTACTATTAGCATAGCACTTGAACTCATTTAGTTCAAATAATTTTTTAAAACTATATCAGTACTTATGTATTATACTTATTACATATCTTTACTACATTACCTCTCTCATCCTCATTTTCCACGGTTCATTGGCCAATGTTTCGTTGTTTCGTCTTATCTCCTCCCAAAGGTTTTCTGCCAGAGGACACAGAACATATAAATGAATAAGTTTTTCAAGAATAAAATAACATCGAGTTGCAGATGCTTTTAACCAAAAATGTATTAAATCAATATTTCTAAACAAGTGTAAGTATGAGAGTTTACCATCACTCCATCGTTCTAGACTCAGGATAGCAGCTATAGCGGGAATCAGATTTGCTACCGAGCCAAATATCATGGGTAGTCTGAAAAAAAAGATTGTTTTGAATTATACACAAACTTCTGTTTCTAAACTGTTAAACAACCAACGTGTATTCAACTCACATTAATGACAGTATTATTCTGTCTACCAATAATACAGTCTAGGTGAGCGAGTCTAGCTCTGTCTTTCTGATGCGCGGATCTTGGATTAAGGGTGCAGCCAGGGTATACATAGTGGGGCTGTCTAACAGGGTGCAATCTGTACATCATGTAATGTGTAAGAGTCGTGACAGCGTCTTTCTTAAAGTGCGTTATGTTTCCTCTGTGTATCTACTTTCAATTACGCTGCCAGTGTCTTGATTCAGGGGTCCGTTCCTTAACAGCGAGCGCTTATAATCGCTCATTGATTGCTCAATGTAGCGCTCAAGTAGCGCTCAAGTAGCGCTCATTCTCTCCTGAACAACACGCTGCAAAACCTCAAAGTTCGCTCGCTTTGCTACGCAGCGCTACATTTATAAGATAAATAGTTGCGTTTGTAAAATTTCCGGGATTCATTGCTATTCAACACCCGCAAATTTAGTTTAAAACCGACGGCGTTAGCCGGAGGTTTTAAACGCTGAAATTTGCGGGTGTTGAATAGCAATGAATCCCGGAAATTTTACAAACGCAACTATTTATCGATATTGTAACATGACCCTTAGTTATCAGGCGTTTTAAAACGAACTCTCTTTTTGCGTACCTATCTCTGAGTGGAAAGGACTTTGCGAATGTTCCATTTTTGTAAGGGGTGTGGTCAGGTAAAAACAAATGTAAATACACGGCGTAATATGTACATTAGCAACAATGTACACATAAGATCAAACAGTGTCACTCAATCATGGTCACTTCATAATATTCACGTATCCTTTTAGATGGCGATAAACATTTATCTACGACATCAACACAGTAAAAGACCTAGGAACATAAATCTTAAACTTGCCCTAACCCATTGTGACAATGACGCTAGCATTGTGACGTCAAAACGGTTGATCACTATGACGTCATGCCATGGCAACGTCATTCGGCCGCATGGAAGAAGGCGTCAAACTTGGACAAATCTTACTAGTTGAAAACATTTTAGTTACTTGAAACTAATTAATTTTGAGAGTTATTTGTGACATATACTGCTATACACAAGTTGGAAAATGACAATGCCGCCTGTCAAATTTGAGTAAGGAGCACATACTAAGAGAAATAGAAAAATTAAATTTTGAGTCGGGCCGAATCTTGTGAACATGATGTATATGTTCGCGGTGATTCGCCCCAAGTAATTTGCGGGTATTCATTGTCATTCAACATAGGCAAATCAACCAATCAGAATCAAGGATACACTGAAATCATGTTATGAGCAATCACGTTCAAGACAGGTTTAAAAGTAATCGCTTATTGAGCGATTACTTTGAAACCTCTCTTGAGCACGACCAAGGTTTCTTTATTTGTTTTCGAATATACTGAAAAGTATTATTAGAGGAAATGCATTGACTTTATAATTACTCTGGGACTTCTTTCACACAACGCTAAGTTGTCCCTAAGGTCACCTTAGTGTAATGTTAAAGAATGGGAGCTATGGTTAAGGTTAGCAAAAGTTTATTTGTGAAAAGAGCCACAGATGTTTTAAAAATATGGCAATTTTGACACCATTCATCAAGTTAATCATACATTGTGGTATTATATCTATACTATATTCATTTATCAAATACACATAGTTTAAATATGTTTGTAGGACTCCCCTGCTAATTATTTAACTATTCAGAGTACCGTCCATCTGTAGGTTTCTATTCACAATAGCATCAGTACAGTACCTGCTCCCTATGACACACTGCAGCACTGTTCCTATACCGCACCCGACCAGACTGATGCTCAGAAGCTGCGTGCGCACTTCCGGTTTATCACGTGCTCCCAGCTGAATTGTCATGAGAGTCGCCGTGGATATCACTCCGCCGATAAAAACTAGAATTTGCTGAAATTAGAAAGATAGTGTGATAATTCAAACATTAAAATATGAAGAATTTCTGTATCAAGGAAAGGTAAACAAGAAATGGTAGGAGGACTGACTTCAAATCAATTACCAAAACTAACACGCTGTCCAAGAAGTTATCAACAGGCAATTAGCCATACAGCTGTATAATGGATCTTTAATCATCATGTCACATAAGTTACAAAATAATTTTCTACTGTTTGGATAACCAGTCTTAGTCTCAACAACTAATAACGTTTTCGAGTATAAACTCGTTTATTCATACAAATCAACTTTTCCAAAGGCTATTTGTGTCATATGTATTTTCTTTAAAACACATGTAATATCCTCTCCTTGAATTGTTTTCCCTACATCAAATTCACTCTATTTCAAACAACTTTGTATTCCACGACGTTAAAGTTACATATAACGGTGGCCCATAAGGGGTATCAAGTATTTTCTATAATATCTTAGGTTTCTCTCATTGAAACCACAGACTGATGTACTGAAAATACGGTAAACCTAGTATAAAACACTAGAATCTCAAAATGAAACACGAGAAACCCGTTTATACTAAAACGATTAGCATTAAAATAACAATTTCCAGCAACACAAATGATAACGTGTGTGATAAGTGACTCCAAGTCTCCAACGGCATGCTCAATGTCACTTTAGCATACCGTTAGTACATAATTGTTTTCCATGAATTAAGTGTTGTTTGATACTCAAGCCACTAGATTTTATAGTGCGTCGTTTCACCACTCTATCGCTAGTTTTATGTTTATTGATCCCACTTCAAAAGATCAACTCGAGAAGTTTCAGGAGGATTTATGCTGCAGTGTGGTTGGTGTGCCTTATTAAGGGCAGTACAATTCGAGTATTTTGTTGGAAACTTAACTTTATGGGATATTCTCGCCCTTGCATTTATGGTATTCATGAATAATTAAGAGGTAGACTAGTTTACATATGTTGGTTGGGTATTATATTGATATGTAAAATAATGACACCAGCATTCCCTGTGACGCCCTTTCTATATACCCCGAACAACATTCTCTGAAAATGCTCATGAAGCAGAATTGTTTTAGAGTGCTGTTAAAGGTACATCCATTGTGTTTCATAAAATTGTATTTCGCTTTAATACGTACCAAAATATCATATGTGCAGATTGCAGTTCAAATACGTTCACTCAACTTGCATATTCATTGCCCATTGCCAATTGCCAATTGCAATTGCCAATTGCCAATATCAATTACATATTTATTGAAAATATAGAAACATCATTATAATTTACATGTGTAGAAACCGAAATTTTACGTCCCATTTTTATGCACAGTCGTTATATGACCTTTTAAACATTATGAACCCAAATTTGTATTTTTGCCTTTTGTAAATAAGTCTCCAAAATTACATTTTACAAATTGACGCGCGTCAATCGCGGTGCATTGTCCAGTTTTCGATCAGAATAATTACTTAATTACACCTTTATAATGTCACTATACTGAGTCGACACTCATCAAAATGATAATTTTCAGTCAGTACTTCCCGATAAAATAACACCATTTAGCACGTTTGGCATATGTAACCCAAAAACACAATGGATGCACCTTTAATGATGTTTGTGAATCTTTCGTCACAACTGCTGTGCACAATGTATTCGAGTCGTGACTGTTTGCATGTGCACTCTGCAGCATGGCTTGAATTAGCCAGTGATAGTGACTTGCGCGAGTTATGTTTGTTCCAATATCAAAGACTAAAATAAGGATGCTTGTGATCATGGTAGAAAATGGTCTCTCGGTTTTGTAATACGAGTCAATTTTGAAATATATCTATTAAAAATATACAGTTACATCACCCTTTCGTACATTTTATGTAATGTATACATATTTATCACAATATAAATTACACACTATGATCATACTATGATTGAAAATTCGTGCAGTGTGGATGGTTATTATTGCAAAGATTAACATTATAACATAGGCATTTTTTTATTGCTGTATTGATCGATTTATATTACAGTGTGATACATTTTATTACATTTATGTTTGGGACCGAGATCAAAGGCGCCGCCAACTATAACACATACAATAAAGTACTGTTTCATGTATATTCAGTATATCCTGTGTATTATCAATAATGTACGTTTATATTCTGTGTCTGATTTGCATTGGGCATTCAGTATCGTCTGTGTGATCTGTTTATAATGTTAGTATGATCATTGTTGTCTGTGTGATGTGTGTGTACTATTTATTTAGTATGATCATTGTTGTCTGTGTGATGTGTGTGTACTATTTATTTAGTATGATCATTGTTGTCTGTGTGATGTGTGTGTAATATTAGTATGATCATTGTTGTCTGTGTGATGTGTGTGTACTATTTATTTAGTTTGATCATTGTTGTCTGTGTGATGTGTGTGATATATATTTTGGTTATGATCTTTGTTGTCTGTGTGATGTGTGTGTAATATTTATTTAGTATGATCATTATTGTCTGTTTGATCTTTGTGTTATATTAGTATGATCATTGTTGTCTGTGTGATGTGTGTATATTCTATGTTTGATTAGTGTGTGTGTTTTATCTGTATGATCTGTGTGGTCTGTTTTTATTCTTTGTGTGAATAGTCTGTGTGCGTTTGAGTTTATTCTGTGTATGGTCTCTGTGAACTGTATGTGATCTGTGATCTGTGCTATCTGTATATAATATGTATACGTGTCTGTATTATTATGCAGAATCTTTATATTGTGGTTATGTATTCTGTTTATCATTTGTATTTTATGTATCCTGTATAGTATACATATTCCGTACGACGAGTTTCCTGTTATTATCCCCCGCCACGAAGTGGAAGGGGATATAGGTTTGGGCTCCGTCCGTCCGTCCGTCCGTCCGCTATAAAGGGGACAGCTTTTCTCAGAAACTATTTTAGATAGGACAACCAAATTTGGTGTGTGGCTTGTGGACATAAGTTCGGAAATAAGAACGGTGTGATTATTTTTTCTGGAGTTATTGCCCTTGTTCCGTATTTTTGGACTCTGTTCATGGTATCTCCAAAGGGGACAGCTTTTCTCAGAAACTGTTTACGATAGGGTTTCCAAATTTGGTGTGTGGCTTGTGGACATACATATCTTGATGAATTTTCGAAAATAAGAACCGTGTGATTATTTTTTCCGGAGTTATTGCCCTTGTTCCGTAATTTGGACTCTGTTCATGGTATCTCCAAAGGGGACAGCTTTTCTCAGAAACTGTTTAAGATAGGGTTTCCAAATTTGGTGTATGGCTTGTGGACATAAATACCTTGATGGAGTTCGAAAATAAGAACCGTGTGATTATTTTTTCCGGAGTTATTGCCCTTGTTCCGTAATTTGGACTCTGTTCATGGTATCTCCAAAGGGGACAGCTTTTCTCAGAAACTGTTTAAGATAGGGTTTCCAAATTTGGTGTATGTCTTGTGGACATAAATACCTTGATGGAGTTCGAAAATAAGAACCGTGTGATTATTTTTTCCGGAGTTATTTCCTTTGTTCCGTAATTTGGACTCTGTTCATGGTATCTCCAAAGGGGACAGCTTTTCTCAGAAACTGTTTAAGATAGGGTTTCCAAATTTGGTGTGTGGCTTGTGGACATAAATACCTTGATGGAGTTCGAAAATAAGAACCGTGTGATTATTTTTTCCGGAGTTATTGCCCTTGTTCCGTAATTTGGACTCTGTTCATGGTATCTCCAAAGGGGACAGCTTTTCTCAGAAACTGTTTAAGATAGGGTTTCCAAATTTGGTGTATGGCTTGTGGACATTAATACCTTGATGGAGTTCGAAAATAAGAACCGTGTGATTATTTTTTCCGGAGTTATTGCCCTTGTTCCGTAATTTGGACTCTGTTCATGGTATCTCCAAAGGGGACAGCTTTTCTCAGAAACTGTTTAAGATAGGGTTTCCAAATTTGGTGTATGTCTTGTGGACATAAATACCTTGATGGAGTTCGAAAATAAGAACCGTGTGATTATTTTTTCCGGAGTTATTTCCTTTGTTCCGTAATTTGGACTCTGTTCATGGTATCTCCAAAGGGGACAGCTTTTCTCAGAAACTGTTTAAGATAGGGTTTCCAAATTTGGTGTGTGGCTTGTGGACATAAATACCTTGATGGAGTTCGAAAATAAGAACCGTGTGATTATTTTTTCCGGAGTTATTGCCCTTGTTCCGTAATTTAGACTCTGTTCATGGTATCTCCAAAGGGGACAGCTTTTCTCAGAAACTGTTTAAGATAGGGTTTCCAAATTTGGTGTGTGGCTTGTGGACATAAATACCTTGATGGAGTTCGAAAATAAGAACCGTGTGATTATTTTTTCCGGAGTTATTGCCCTTGTTCCGTAATTTGGACTCTGTTCATGGTATCTCCAAAGGGGACAGCTTTTCTCAGAAACTGTTTAAGATAGGGTTTCCAAATTTGGTGTATGGCTTGTGGACATAAATACCTTGATGGATTTCGAAAATAAGAACCGTGTGATTATTTTTTTCGGAGTTATTGCCCTTGTTTCGTATGTTTGGACTCGGTTCATGCTATCTCTAAAGGGGACAGCTTTTCTCAGAAACTATTTAAGATAGGATTACCCAATTTGTTGTGTGGCTTGAGGGCATAAGTACCTTGATTGAACTCGAAAATGAGAAGCACACAATTAATCTTTGCGGAGTTATTGCCCTTGTTCCGTATATTTGGACTCTGTTCAAGGTATCACCAAAGGGGACAGCTTTTCTCAGAAACTATTTAAGATAGGATAACCAAATTTGGTGTGTGGTTTAAGGCCATCGATACCTTGATGGAGTTCGAAAAAAAGAAGCATGTGATTATTTTTTCCCGGAGTTACTCCCCTTGTTCCGCTTTTTCGACTCTGTTTCAAGTATCCAAGGATATAGCTTTTCTCAGACATTGTTTAACATCAAATCATTTGTGTGGCTTGAGGATATCGTTACCTTAATGGAAAGAAAATGAGAAGCGCACAATTATTTCTTCTTGAATTATTGCCCTTGTTCTCATGTCTTGTGTCTGGCGGGGGATGTTGATGACTATGTCTTCTTGTTTCCATTTATTCTATTATCATGTCAAGTAAACTGGTGTATAGTTAATCAATGAGTGGATATATCAGTAAATGGGTTGGACAATATATGACCCAAAAGCGAAATAGAGCAAACAGTTAACGCGTTACGTGAAGCTAGCCCTATATTGACCACTTGTAAATCGTTACAAAAGTCGGTCACTTTATTGTTTTATGTTCCAGGAATTTCTTCTTCCAATCTTCATGTTTTCAAGGATACATCAGATCATTTCAAAAGTTATATTCTTTGGTATGTAATCGATGTCGAGAAACAATGAGATTGTGGAAAAATCTTGACCAATGATGTACACTTGCATAACGTGACAGAGGTCAGTGGAAATGACCAGAAAGCCATTGTTCTATATGTTATCATACAATCAATCACATACCACATGATTTCAAGAGTTTTATATCGCCCGTGTACCTGTACGTGTGTAGGACTATGTACCTGTAGGTGTGTAGATACATACATAGATGTATACGATGGCATAGGAGTCAGACATTTTTATTGCCGTCATGAATAATATTTCACCTGCTGTAAACGTTTGCCGGACGATTTAAGACTACATATATTAATTAATGTTCAACGATTTGTTTGTAGTGCAGACCTATTGTTAACTCAATGTGCTTGATCTGTAAAAATATGATGCCGTACATTTTAATCGTTTATTTTTGCCTGAAAAAGAAAACAACTTATATCACACACAAATATACACTCTATTTTAAATATAACTTGCATTCCTTATTGCATAAGACATGTTCAAATCAAAACTTACAATATCTAAATTTTTGGCTGCCCATCAAATTCATTAGTTTTAATGAGGGATGTTTTTGCAACAACGCCTCTATACGTAGTAACGTATAACTGTTATCTCATTACACAGGCGGTATGTACTTACACTTTAGTAGGAAATTAAATTAATTTAAATTAAATTTCTACATACAAAGAAGTATTGTACTCGATTGAACTCAGATCGTTCTTTGATATTTTAACTTATCATTGTGAGACACTTTTTCTCTTCAAATGTTACACCTTTTTTTAAAAGTCGATTAACTTCTTTGTCTAAAACACAACTTCCCTACGAAAGGCTTAACAGTCTCCATTTACTTTTCCCTTGCTTTTCCGTGCTAAGATAGTGGATCGCTGCACCTGAAATGCATAGTGGGTTTTGATTTCCTGGCACGGAAACCTAAAGGAAATACCGCAAGGTTTAAACAGCCAGTAATGGAGACTGTCAAGAGTTATGCCTTGCGTAGGGAAGTTGACTAAAACAAGATTATTTGAAATATGATGAAAAGGATGTTAATATAATAGTCTTTACAAGTGTTTTGGCTTTATTTAACCCTTATTACGACCCTTTTCTTTGACAGGTTTCACTTAAACTTAATCCATCTCGTTATGTATCATGCTTAACTCCTTTTTTCTAGTTAAGACATTTGTTATTGGCCTGGCAGATATAAATTGGCTGGACGGTTATGATGTTTTCTATAGCCCAGCATTATAAGTGTCTGGTTTTGGCAGACTTTCTGGTGGTGTATGTGTTTGTATATATCGCTCTATAAGCAAAATGGGCACTGTATTATCGCCATCGGTTGTAATTTGATTTACCTGAAACTGCCTAAACTGTTGTTTTCAGTTACAAAATACATTAACTTGATATGAACGTATGTCCCACCCTAAGATTCACCATGCTACTATTACAACGATCATGAATGTCACATTGAACAAATCGAACAGTTTCTTATAGAAAACCTTCAAAACATCACTAATTCGTTCATAACTCTTTGTAGATGAAATATGAGTGCAATGAATCAGGCGGGCGAAATAACCAGCACGTAACTTTTAATGATGATATTGGAAATGAACATTTTAGATGTAGCGAAGAAGGAGATACCATATTTAAATATAATGATAAAGTTGTAATAGTTTTCAGCGTGCTTTGATTAGACATGTGTTATGCATGTGTTATACATTGTCAATAGTAGATCGTATGGAGATACTCTTGGTGAACATACTGTTTGTAGTCATCATGGCTCGAGCGTGATTGATTATATCATCTGCTCAGAGTTTTCCCAGTTTATTGAGATGTTCAACATTTGAGATCGCATGGACTCAGATAATTTTCCATTACAGTTGAATTGTATATTTCAATTTGTATATTCAAACTGAACTAGTTAGTGATCGTTGTGAAAAATAAAGAATTGTTTGGAATGATTTCGTAAGGTCAAAATGTTATCTTGTATAGTTAGTATAAAAGTAAAAATGTAAAGATGGTTTCCAAGTTATGCTGAAACAATATTTAGCATGACAGTCCTTTGATATCGTCGAGAAATCGAGTCAATAACCTTTAAGAAAACCACGCTATCTGAAGACCGCTATTTCCGGTTGATTGATTTGGGCACCATGGCCGCCTGCATATGTAGGGTCATCACCACGTTAGTGTGAGTGCGTGACTGTGTGTTGCTCGTGGTTGTTTGTAAATCTATTTCAAATGTCATAAACACTGATCGAATTCTGAACAAATAACCATGTCAATCGCCATTTTTAAACACCTTCTGAACTTCGAAATGTTATGAAGCAGTGGTGCAACTTCGTTATAGTATATGATATTGCTTACATATTCTTAACATTTTTACGACATCTGATATCTGATGGTTTCTGCCCGGTCATGTATGTACAATTTCATTTAGTATCATTTCTAGTTTGATTTGTTCAATTCTCTGAACTTGTTCAGTACAACATGTATGAGGAAACCAAACTAATCACCTGATAGTGTTTAAATAACAAGGCAGAGAAGCGTTCTAATATATATGTTGAAGATAAATTAAGTTATAAGATCCGCAATGATAAACTAAAGAAATTTCACATTGTTCTTGGACTTTACAATATACCAAAGATAAACAAAATTTCAGACACGCAGTTACAAAAGTTGAGGATTACCTGCAGTGCAAAGACCGGCCACAAGAGAGGGTTGGGGCTCTCCTCCAGAGAGTAAAGCAGATTGGACTCAACTTGAATTTCAACACTCTCTTCTGGCTCCTTCCGTTCTTCCATCTTTCAAAACGGATGGTATTTCACAAATTTCTGTTTTCCAAATGTTAGTATTAATAACTTACTGCAAAACTTGACAAATGTATCACGCCACAGCTTATTGCTATGCACGGTGTGCTTGTAGCGACTCAAGCTGAATTCACGGCCTATAAAACGTTGATCCCATTTACTAGCAGAGGGATGACTGGATTTATGATCATGACTTAAGGACTCTACTTTAAGGAGTTGAATTTATACTACCATCGGTAAAGAGAGCCCTAGTCTCACATAGTAACTGGGAAGGTTTATACTTACATTTGAGTATCTGAAATAAAATATTTATAAAACCTTGTGGAGCCTTTTTACTTCCTACGTAACCTAGATTTTTTAAAAACTTATTATTGTAACTCTAGGGAATAGGACGTGACCGTTTTGAAATAAATTATTCAACCGGTTGGTATGTTGCCCAATAGATTTGAGAATAAACCATAAACAAAAACAAAAACAAAAAATAGCCCTAATTTTTGAAATTCTGAAAATATTGATGTATTTTTACTTTAGGATTGCACTTTATAGTCACAATAAGTACAATAAGAATATTAAGTAAGTAGTGGGTAGAAAATATGTAAAATCACACTATAACAGCGTATATTTAAATACTGATATGACCATCACATATTATATTACATAATGTTTATTAATTTTATATTATTTATCATTACTTATTCATCATTTACTGAAAGGTTTTGGACACTGTTTCAGTTAAGTGATTTTGGTTATTTATTAATTTTAATACAGGTTAGAACAATATGGTCCAAGATAAAATGTAAACATGATATTTAAAGCAGTTATGAGTACTTCACGATAATTAAATCAAAACATAATATAAACCCATTTTAGTGGAGTGGTTTATCGGGATTCATCAATCTGGCTTAAAGTACGATACTATAAATGCAATTAACTATACGCAATGAAACTGCCAGGGATAGTGTACAAAGAAAATCTAATTTGTCTGGGCCTTATTCATCGGTTCAGGCTACCGAATAACTTATAAATTATTGTAGCTCCTCAAACTATGTATTTACTGTAAGGGTACATATCGTTAGGCAATTAGTAATTTCTTCTTATAGCGATGTAACATGTATACGTGACAATTACAAGACTGGCCGTGAACTTGACAAGTTTAAATAAATTCAACATTCACCAATTCAATGTGACATGTAGAATAAACAGAACACTAAACGCTTAACAAAATTTTCATGAACCGACTGAGCGGTTTGGTAAGTAGAGATGAACGGTTTGGCACCTGGATTAAGATAACGATTACCGAGTTCAATTTTAAAAAGTCTGCTGTACGGGACCGAGTTTATAATATTTTTTACTCGTTACTCACTGTTTTCAATTAAGATGAAGTTTAGGAAAATAGTCAGTAAACTGAACAAACGTCATTGCGTCATTTCGATCGGCTATACACCCAGGGGCAAAAGAAACAATACCATACAAAATAGAAGCTATTTTAATCCATGAGCGATACATACATGTACGAGTTAAATATAGTTACATCATGTCTTCTGTAGCTAACTACATTAAAATTGAAATTTCAAAACATTAATTATCTGTTCATATTTCTGAGAAACACACGTTTTAAGAAATCGTTGTTTTGAAATCTCCTTAACTAGAGGAGATGGGATAGTAATAAGGACTTTTTGGCTTGTTTTATTACATTTTATAGGAATGATGCGTGTTTGAAAGTATATTAAATATTAAGTATCATACTCTCTTAAATGCAGTTTCGTAGATCTCTTACAAGATATATCATCATCACAGACATTCAAAATCGACTTTATCCGACAAAAATATTTGGAGTTAAGCTCTGTTGAAAATTGTGTATCTTTTCTTTTACCCCTCGGCGTAGGCACCATAGGACGTTATTACACAGTGTTATAGTTGTTAGACAATGTTATAACATCGTAAATGCATTAAGCAGCGGTATCTTTAACGGGTTTGTAATAAATCATGGTAAGAGGGCTTTATTAAGACACAAAGAAGAATCCCCTTATCTCATTATATCGGAGGGTACCAAACATCTGGGGCAGTTTGTAGGTGGTGCAATTCGACTGATGCCCATATTAAAACAATGCTTATTATCGGTGCTTACGTGTCTTCATTTTGAAAAATAGCTTAAATGTGTGTTTAAAACCATTGATCAATTTTAAATTATAAATATTATGTTTGGTCGCCCTCCAAAGAAATAAACTGAACGCCAAAAGATACCACCTGCTTTCATCAGACGACTGACGTTTTCTGTGAGACGAAGAGTTCAGGCATGTTTGAATGCCAACGGCGAACATACCAGATACTGATAACATACAATGCTATTGATATACTGGTCATTAAAATCCCTTTGTTGGTTCCCGAAAATTTAAGATTCTTTTTAAAATACAATTATTAAAACAAACGTTAAATGGATATTATCTGACCAGTCTGATTAAAATCGACCCTGTTCTGAGGAATTTAATCTGCAAAATAGTGCATATCGGAATACGAACTGGTTCTATAGATTCCTCGCCCAATGTTCTGGGGACACCTCGTATAGGCGCGTGTTCCGTACCAGTATAGCGCAGACAGGACCCAGTGAAATAGCTGACCAATCATGCACATCATAGTTTTTAAACGGTCGCCGTTTAGAAAGAGTTCGGAACAGATGGAAGGATGGCTGTTGGAGTTATCTGTCCCTAGCTTCTCGCACCGAAAGCTTGTGTTTGAGGTCTTGTGATTGGTTAACTCAATTGCGTCAGAACATGCAAGCATAGGGGTTCTTATCAGACGGATTTGCGAGGAAACTAACGAACGATATGAAAACTGTCTATTTTAATGAGACTGAAATCTGACCATCCAGCTATTGAAGGCTACTGATACAGTAGCCAGCCCGTAAGCCATGCATCCAGGCTTCAGTAATTAGCTCCTCTCAGGTAACAACAACGACCAACGGTAACAGCTCCTCATCGGTCCTCTACCCTAGACACGGCCTCAGCTGGACGGAAAAAACAAATAAACACTTTTAAGAGAATCGGTAAATAGCTGAATTACTTAAATACTGTAATGAAAGTTAAACAGTTTGGATCTTGTCAACATCATACTCAACCATGTTGGTTTGATCAAGAGTGTAGTATAGCTAAAAATGTCAAGTATCAGTATTTGAATATCTTTCGGAGATGTCGCACAGATAAAAATCTTACGAAATACCTAGAGTCACATCTGATATAAGGGTCAGTCTGATACAAAGGCTGTAGATGAGGTATGTACAGCAGCACGGGAGGGAGGGAGACTGTATGGTTCTGGACCAGGAAGCTGCTGAGAGGGTGTGCACATCTTGTTGATATTACTGCAGCTTCATTGTATGTCTATTTTAAAGATCTGCTGACAATTTAATTGGTCATCCTTTTGATGAAACAGTAAAAGTTTTATCTAGACATCAATACAGTGACTGTGAAGAATGTCTTAATGTTGATATTTTGTCATAATCAATATCGAAACACGAAATCAAGAGAGCTATTAACCTCGTCAAAACGTTCAACAACTATCTCTCTATCTCTACATTTTCTCTATTAAAGACAATGAGGAAAATGTTCACATCTATTCTAGAACACAGATATGAATATGGCTTGAACTCAATGAAGTGCTAGATGAACCTCAAGCAGGTTTTCGCAATGGTTACTCCACTGTCGACAATATGTTCATTCTTCAGGCCTTATGTCAGATATATTTCCGTGAGCCCAAACATATATTTTATGCCGCTTTCATAGATTTAAAAAGTCATTTTCTTGTTAATAGACAAAAATTACTATGCGTTTTATTAACAAAAGGCGTTCATGGTAAAATGGTCTGTGTATTGAAGAATATGTACGAACAAGTTGTTAAGAGCCGGTAACCTAAATCTGAGTTATTTGAAAAGTCAGCAGGTGTTCGCCATTCTTAGTCATGTTCCATTTGTCTTTTTTATTGATAAATTAGAGTTAAGTCTCTTGGATTAAGAGGTATTTTTTTGTGAAAGATGGAATAGAAGAAAGTCTATTGCTTCTGTGTGCTGATGATGTAACGTTACTAGATGACGCTGTTATTGGTCTGCAGAAGAAGCTTGATTTGTTAAAGGCGTATTGTGCTAAATATATGATTTGCAGGTGAATTTGGATAAATCATGCATTGTTCTATTTACAAATGGAGGTCATACAAAAAAAGAGTGAGAACTGGACGTCCGGTGGAGCAACAGTCATTGTCGTATCATATTATAAATATGTAGGTATACTCTTCTCATCAAGACGTGTGTGGTCAAAGGCATGTGAAACATTAGTTATTTAAGCTAAAAAGTCCCGCTTTCCCACTAATTAACAAGTTCCCTGAAATCCCACCATTCTTTAACATTGCAGTAAGGTAACCTTAGTGAACATTTCATAACACATGAGACAAAATGATAATAGTTTACTTTCTAAATGTTAGGGATAGTATCCTATCAAACAAAACGTAAAGTTGTTTCACTATGACAGAGGTTAACATTTCTGATATCCATATCCAAACAGTTCCATGATGGAAGTTAGTTAGATGGAAGAAAACACAGATGTGAGAGATGCGACCTACTTATTTTTGAAGATCGTTAGAGTTAGCTTGTTGTATCTGATCAAATTAAAAACATGTTGAAATGTACTGTGGGGATATTGGTTAACCCATTACCGCCTTTAAAACAAACTTAGTTTGTTGTAGTTGCGCCTATCAAACAAGGGGCTTTATTCAGTGTTAGAGAGGTCCATACCTGGGTATCCCTTCCAGCACCTGAACTAGTCGTCACGGCACTTAAAGGGAAAGTTCTATCACCGATCTATCGGCAGCATCCGCCATCTTGGTTTCTTGGCATTTCGTGAAATTAGAACACGCTACATTAACCCAAATTTAAATTGTTGTAATAATAAAACATATAGACTGATAGAACGTTCACATAGTAACATATAACGTATCATAAAACGAATACACACTATGGTATTAGGCCGTAGCAACAGTTTCCCCACTCGCAGCGCCGATGAATGGCTTCAATTCTTATTAATTTTATTTTTCAACAAATGTGCGCCTGTCTTTATCAAGTTGTGAAAGGTAAAGTCATCAAACGGGATATCCTCTTGAATTTCGTTTCCACAAAAAATACCCCGATAGAACCCTCATTTAAGTGTAATTGCTTTAACAAAAGAGCTTGTATGTAAGATGTGTGAACACACTTTCAAGTAATGCTAAAAGTGTAATGAAAGTTGCCATGGGCGTGACTTCATGTAGAATTGTCGTGAAGAAACAGAGAAATATTACTCAGCTGCACCGCACTGACACTTAACATGCGATATATACACCATGTACGTCATGCGGAATGTGTATTATGAAAAAGTACCTCGTCAAGTTATAATTTGAAGAAAAAGGGATATAATAACAAATCTCAAATGAAGTACTCAAGAAATTTTAATAATATGGTATGGCTTCAGTTAACATTAAAAGTCCCAAGTGATGTAGTATCACATGCCTGTATCAATGTCTCTGTGGTCCTGATATCATCCAAGTATCTTTTAACAGCAGCAAAGCGTTTTATACGTCAGGGAGAAAGCACGAGGGTCGGGTTTTGGTAGACATTTCAAACACCTGAGGGTGGCTAGAAATTAAGAGTAAAACCGAGCTTGCGAGGTTTTACTTTTCATTTCGCCACCCGAGGGTGTTTGAAATGTCTACCAAAACCCGGCCCGAGTGTTTTCTTTGACGTATATACCGCCATGCGTTTTAAATACAAAAATGAAAACAATCCTGTTAGTGTTTCAAGCCTTCGTGATCCAAGTTTGAGGCGCGCATAAAATATCCCAATATTGTGAGCGGAGCAGAATAGATACCAACAAACAACCATCTCATGATCACCAATCCTCTGTGGTCTAGTGGGACAAGTGTACTACAAATCGGAGGGTTGCGGGTTCGATTCCCGCATTGTCAACTATGCAAATTTTAAACTTGGAAATTTTTGAGTACCTAACTGAACAGGAGATTGAGGTTATTTGGAGTTAGGTCTTACAATTAGATTGTAAAACTTCAGGTCTTACTCAATGTTGAAAATTAACCTGCTATGAATTAACTTTCGACGGTTGGTAAAACCGCTAGTCGTAGTAAAACCTTAAAATTCGTGTTGAAACCTGATCAAAGGTTATTACAAGAAATGCAGTTACCTCAAAGTGTAAAGAGATATCCTGAGCTAGGTTTATACCTCCTTTTACTTACTTATCCGATACTGAGGAGTAACCACTCCGTTTAAGCTCTTATTTAAATATGTGTCCAAAACTACTTTAAAATACTTTTAAAACGCCAGCAAATGTTATATAAATAATCATGTTTACTAATATTGTTTATACTACGTTTAATGCATGTATATATACTCGTGTCTTTTAATCTCAATTGTCGTTTTAATGACATTGTATGGTTCTTTTATTGCCATGTAAAATATTTTAATCATCTCTCATAACTCCATTGGAGAGGCATATGTTCATTTGTAATTTATTGTGTACTAGTTTTATATAAGTATTCATTTTAATGTGGTGAGAAGGTTGATAAACAATCTGTCTCAGATGGACAAAGAAGCCGACAATTCCTGGCCAGCTCCAAGTTGCAAATCCTCACTAGGGGATCGAGTTGAGTAGGAGTGACGTCACGGAAGTGAGTGTTGGTTGTCATGGTGAATCAGACAAATCAAGATATACTGAAATACATAAAAAAATATACAAGATGTAAAGTCCGACAAATACATTCACAATTAATCTGTAAGATTTTTTCAGTTTCTAATCCTGTAAATAAAACAATCAATCTTTATTCTGTTACTCAATGGCCTCAGACCTAGTACATTGTATTCACATTTGTTTATACATGTTTATTATCATTCATGAACAGTATTGTTGGTTTATACAAATTCTTTTTCAAATGAATTTGAATTACACGTTATACACGTTCTTGTAGTCCTTCAAATTGTGTAATTAAAACTACTAGTGACTTAGACGTAACACATGTATTTTCAGACTACTTTTCCATTTCCAAATTGCAGAACGAATTTTTAACTGCGCTAGACTGTCTGGTGGACAGAATTTGAGAAATACGTACTGTGGTCGAAAACTACTGAAAATGCCGTATTTATTTTGTTCGATAAAAAACATCTTTGGTTTAGATCATGATTTGTTATGTGCATGTGTTTAGGTCCATCCAGAATAATCCCCCTGGTACAACAAAACATTATTATTTGTAAAAAGGTTTTAGTATATTCCAAGACAACCTCTTAGAAATACCTACTGATATCCATGAAGATGTGTTAATCTTATGCAGTGGGGATTTCAATGTATGGAAAGCTACAGATGCAGATATTGTTGAAGATGATTTTATTGAACACGTTGATTTTTTTTGTATGTTACTGGATGAAATATGTGATATATGATGGACGAGTGTTCTGTTTTCTGATTGGCTGAGACGGATGGTCATCGACAATGATCAAACGTTATGTTGACCGCGGGAAGCGTCACGCGAGGTCGACATAACAATCCAATGACCTGGAGCTAAAAATAGATCACCGCTGCATGTTTAGATATTTAAGAATAAAGTTTTTGTTTTCAAAGAGTAAATTGTCATTAACTAAAGTAAAATTAGAAAAAAAGAAACTTTTTGTGAAAAAAATGAATTTTTGAAAGAAAGAAAAAGAATTTTTAAAACAAAATTATTTTTTAAAATTTAATTTAAAAAAAAAAATACACCTTCATGAATCATATAATAAAACAGTTATTGACTTCAGTTATCGGTGAATCAAATGGTTTATCGACCTCGGAAAGATATGTTAACCTCGGCTATCGCCTCGGTGAACATTACTATTCCGAGGTCGATAAACCATTTGATTCACCTCAACTGAAGTCAACAATTGTATAATATTGAAGAGCCATCACGGATGTTAGTGTTTCAAATTTTTGGAAAATATACTTATAACGTCATTCGCCAGAGAATTTTTTTATCTACAACATGGCATATGTTAAATAATTTTCATATCACGACAATGTATTTCAATTTGGTTTCAAAGAGAAGTATCACTTCGACTAGCGCGCGCTACGGGTATCTGACGTATATAAACAGAGTCCCCTTTTTTGCGTAATACGTACTACACAAACAGCAAGCGCTTCCGAAGCGTGAAGGCTCGTCTCTAGCGCAAGTCGCCATAACAACCCATGTGCTGCACGTGCTTCACGCGTCGCTCTTGCAAAGTACCCTTGTCACACATTACTGAATGTGACGATTGCTTTACAAACTATGTTTCTAAATGTCCTGAGAATATACAAATTATTTCCTGTTTAATGTTCTTTTTATTCAGATAAGACCAGCAAATTATGAAAAATTGTTACTCTCATTAATTATAAAATTCAAGCAAAATACCTAGTTGGGTAAAACAATTATTCCAATATCTTAAGCAAGTACATAATTAAATGAAATGGTAAATAAATAACCATCAGAAAATTATATATTTCGATTTCTTTCAATGCTCATATTTTTTTGTTATTCTTTCGTGTCTTTGTTTACTGTGTGTGAGCTAGACCACAATGCTTTGCGCTTGAAAATAATAGACTGGATCTATATTTAGACTGGAAAACACCTTTACTAATTAATGCAATTTCTCGGCTTATTTTAAGTTGGACAAATTTGGGAAAAATTAAGTGTATTTATTTCACGGAGATAGATTTTTGGAGAAATTTTGATATTTTCATCAACATCCGTGATGGCTCTTTAACCTGATATGTTGCTCTGCCGATAAGATATTTGACTTCGTTAAATGTGTCGTTGAGATGTATATCGCTGGGCTAAACTCAACTTTCATGTAATGAACGGGCGATGTTTAGAATATTTTCTTTCTATACTATGAAGAATTTTCTGATCTTCAGTCTAAAGATTTTGATAACATAAAGTAATATTTCGTAACAAGTAACCCTAAATCACTATAGCCAGGCGTTTGTATATGTCTATATTTGTATATCTAAACTAAAACTGAGGTACAAAAGAAACTTTACACCCTATTGTTTCACTCATACAGTAAAAATAACAAAACAAATTGATATGATAGAACCGGGATATTATTTAATGTTCAATGTTGACTGATTCGGAAAACAATCATACACCTTTTTTTCAAACATGCAGAGTTAGAGTCACTGAAAGGACCAAGGGGTATAAAATCATTTGTGTGCAGAATGAGGTACATTTATTGATTTTCAGATGCAGATGTTTTATCCAAATTAATTTTGGAAGAATTTACGAATTTAAAATTTCATTATTCCTTGGCTGATGACTAAACGCCTGCACTTTTCAGTTTTAGAGTACGACTTCGGAAACATAAGATATTTGTAATTGAAAATCAAACATACGATAAAACCAACTGAGGTGTAAAGTTTCTTTTGTACCTCAGTTTATATATTTGACATACGGTATGTATATATTTGTAAATGTACATATTTGTATTTACATTTGTATTTGTATTTGATCCAAAGTTGGAGATTGTATTGGGAATAACGGTGCCAGTGCCTGAGTGTCGTAGAATATATTATTTCTTCTATTTGATTTGCAATACCGTATCGAACGGACTCAGCACATATGATCTCTATGAAATTACGTGCGCTTCATATTAGAAATTCTGTTGAGCGCAACAACAATAGAATGCTAGTTTTAAAATTTGCGGAAAACGACAAACTATAAACATTTAGACACAGTGTTTTGTCAGAGTCTGTGCAACTTATTTTAGACAAATCTGATGATTGCGCGTTTTCATGTTTTCATTCTTGCATTGACTTTATTGTAGACGCCCTTTGCCTGGCAGCATCAGATATGAAAGAAAGTGACAAAAAATAAACATAATTTTAATGGTTCATATGATGTGATGATGAATGTAAAAAACGGAAATCTGAACAATGCAAATCATTAAAGAAAACTTAAAGAAAACTTTTCATAGGAACAATACAATTTATCAAGAAACAAATACAATGCATATATATAGTATACTTTATTTTAAGCAAAAACGCACCGCGTTTTATAAAGAGACACAGACTAAACAGAAAATAACTTTGATGACATATTTTGGTATGAATTGAAATCTTTAAATAGAAAATTAGAAAATAGAAAAGTTTAAAAGAAAAAGAGTGATTCGGTCACATTGTTTCTAGGTGAAAATATAGATAGTAGAAGAAATACTGAACATGATGATACCAGATGATGCATGTTGAATACATGTACAGAACCGAACTTGCAAGGGACATTCGTTATTCCCAAATATCCAGAAAAGAGATCTTAGACGACCTTCAATTTAATAAATCTCCTGGAATAGATTATATGTTTCCAGAAGTTTCAAACATTCAGCTGATCATTTACTAGCTACCATATCTTTAGTTAGTTTTTACTCAGACTTTAGAACGAGGGACATTTCCCATCCTCCTGTTTTGTTGGGATAATATTTTTTATAATAATAAATTTTAATAATAAATTTATATAGCGCCTAATTATCCAATCAGTGATTGCTCAATGGCGCTTGAACAGAAAAGAAGTTTATGAGAAGGATTGTCTGAACAGAAATGCCTTGAGGGCTGTTTTGAAAGTGTCCCTTGTGCTGATTTCTCTGAAGTATAGAGGCAGATTGTTCCAGAGCACAGGAGCTGCAGAGGCAAATGCACGGTCTCCCATGGTTGATCTTGTAGTTAGCTGGGAAAGGAACATGGCACTAGATGAACGGAGAGAACGAATTGGTACATGGGCATTGACGAGATCTTTCAAATACTCAGGAAATTCACTATCGTGTATTCAGTTGTGAGTCAGGAGAAGAAGTTTGTATTGAATCCTGCTCGAAACAGGGAGCCAGTGTAGGTTTCCAAGTGTGGGGGTGATGGATTCATAGCGAGGCACACGGGCGACAACTCGAGCTGCAGAATTTTGAATTCTTTGAAGTTTGTTGAGGAGATGGGCTGGAATGTTGTAGTAAAGAGAGTTGCAGTAATCAAGTTTGGATAGAACAAGGCTTGACATGAGAAGTTGAGTTGTGCTTTTGTCAAGGAGTTTGCGAACGTTCTGGATATTGTAGATGTGGTAGAAGGAAGCTTTGCTGAGTGCTTTGAAGATTGGAAAATCACTCCAAGATGTCTAGCTGTGTCTGATGGTTTGATGGTGTTCTGTCCAATGAGAGTTGTTGTTTGGTACCAAGAGTCAAGAACTCGGTCTTACCACCATTCAGCTTGAGGTACTTCACTGCCATCCACTGTCGGAGTTCTTCTGTACAGTGTTGAATCTGTGAAGCACAGTCTTCTGCATCTTTGGGTTTAATGGACAGGTACAGCTGATTGTCGTCAGTATACAGGTGAAAGTTTAAGGAGTTGCTCCTTACAATGTCACCAATAGGCAGGATGTAAAGGCTGAACAGTAGAGGCCCTAGAACTGAACCTTGAGGAACACCATAACACAAAAGTCTGGGCTTGGAGAGAAATGAGTCGATTTTGACTGTTTGGTATCTGTCTGTAAGGTAGGACATGAGCCACTTCAATACTGTATCCCTGATCCCGATCCTGTCCTTGAGGCGTTGCAGGAGAATCTCGTGATCAGTAGCATCAAAAACACTGGAGAGATCGAGGAGAACCAGTAGTGTTACTTATCGCTTGTCCATAGCACACATGATGTCATTATGGACTCTGACCAATGCCGTCTCAGTGCTATGCTTGGACCTGTATGCTGACTGGTATTGCTCAAATAAGTCATTGTTCTTTAGATGTTCAGAGAGTCTGTTGGCAACAATCTGCTCCAGGCACTTGGATACAAAGGAAACATTTGAGACTGGTCGATAGTTCTTGAATTCATTTTTGTCAAGGTTTGGCTTCTTAAACAGTGGGGTTATGACAGCTTGTTTATAGGAATCTGGGATCTCACCTAAAGACAGGGAGGAGTTGAAGATATCCAGTAAGGACTGTGAAATCTGATTGACTACAAGCTTAATAAGCCAGGTCGGTAATGTGTCTTGAGAAGATGTTTTGGTTTTTCTTGTTGAGACCACACGTTTCAAGTCTTCACTTGTTAGTGTTCGAAAATGCCTCAATGGTTCTCCTGTAAAGGATTGATCATCAAAAGAGGATTGGGTTGACTGCTGTTTTTCTTCCAGATCGACTCGGATTCCTTCTATCTTTTCAGAAAAGTAGTCTGCGAATCTTGTTGCAAGAGAATCTTTATCCTTATGCTCAGGTAGACATGAACTTGAATTGTGTCTCAGGATGTTATCAAGAAGAAGATAAAAGTTGCCTTACATAGACAGGGCAATTTAATGTTGTTGATAACTACAGAGGAATCACACTGTTAAGTATATTTAGTAAAGTTTGTACATCAATTAACATCAATACACGATAAATATTTTTTGGAGAAACAATGGATAAGATAGATGCATCTCAGGAAAGTTATACAACAATTGAGAACATGTTCATCTTTCAAAATGACAATTAAAGTGGGCCATTATATGAACTGTTTGTTGGTTTTTAAAGGTGTTTGACAAAAACAAAAGCTATGGGAATTAAGTAACAGAGGACTTCTGACACATATGAGAATATAAAGCATGTCTTAGGAATAACACTGTACGCTCTGGAAGTTTTGATGTAAATTACATATTCATATGATATTGGGGTTAGGCAAGGTTGTGTACGCAGTGCTTTCTTATTTTCCTCCTTTTTAAATGAACTAGCAGTACAGATTTAACAAAACTGCTAACATGGCACTCAACTACATCCCGATATGTTTAAACTTAACCTTTTATTATACAATATGATAATGTTATCATCTTAAGTACTAGTAACGGTCTTCAGAGGCAAATCGATGAATTAGAAAACTACTGTAACAAATGTTGCTTAACTGTAAATAAGCATAAAACAAAAGAAATTGTTTTAAAAAAGGTGGCCCATTATCAAAAATGGAAAGATGATAAAGGCAATAGTATAGCTATTTCATATAGATACCTCAGTACATTCAACATATGCAGCTGTCCATGCACGAAAGGTATTGATATGTATAATGAGAAATATAAAGATATTTGGAGATTTAAGTTTAACATCGTTTTTCAGAGTAGTTGATGTTGAAGTAAATCCTATTTTACTTTATGATGCTGAAATTTGGAGATTAAAATGCGTTGATTGTATAGAAAATGTACAATTATGTGCATGCAATAAATTCCATCAAATGTTATGGTATATGGGGATTAAGAGATACACTGTCGGCAAAAAGAAACGCCTACTTGATTTTCCTTAAAATGAATGATGCAATCATTTATTAAATATAATTATTGGTGGTCTCCATGTTATTCTGTAGCAATAACTAATATGAAATTCCATTAAAATCGTTGAAAACTGTGAGTCGACTCAATAACATTTATGAAATCCACGCCCAATGAAGACGGCTATTTTCGGTTAATTCACTTGCGCACCGTAACCACGTACATCTGTAGCATCATCACCACTTTAATGCGAATGCGTGCCTGTATTGTTGCTCGTGGTTGTATGAAAATATTTTTAAAATATTTTTCTGACCAAGCACTGATCGAAAACTGAACAATTATTGTTTTCTTATTTCAACAATCGCCATTCTTTCGTGACATGAACTTCTGAAATTCAAATATATTATGCAGAAATGATGCAACTTCATTATGCTATAATATTGCTAAGCTGTTCATTATAGTTTTTACGATATCTGATAAGATGTCAAGTAGGCGTTTCTTTTGGCCGACAGTGTATTTACCAACAAAACTGGTAGGGGAAGAATGTTGACATCTAAATGTACACAATTATTTTTCCATCTTTAAAACGCACATTTATGCTGAACATTATTTATCACATCTTATAATGTTTATATATTTATAGTGTATTTAGCTCGTTTCCCTTGTTCATCATATCATCTGTTAATTGAAAAGGTAGAATCTTTAGATGATGTTGTTGTTGATACTACAGACTATATAATTGTCAATGAGAACGGTCGTATAGTTGAGTTTTTTCACTCTAAAATAAATAATAACTTCCTTGGTTTCTTGATACTAAGTTGCCTTGGGAATCGCTTGCGATATGTTATACACCTTGATGATAGTCATCCTCGGTTACCCATGGTTTTATATTTGCTCCGTTACTCTCCACTATATCACCCATGGGAAACCTTATCAGGAGAATCAGCCAATCAAACCGCTACGCAGCTTGGACCTGCGAGCCAATGACAATTCATATCACTTCGTTGCAAAGCACGCGAGCTCATTTTGTTAGCCATCCGTCACCGGTTATCTCCCTTGACCATTTCCGGGTGATATAGTGGAGAGTAATGGAGTATATATAAAACCCTGGGTAACCGAGGATGGATGATAGTGGGAATCGCTGTTATTGCAGTGAGTGTGGTTCACATCATGTCTAAAGTTAATCCGTATAAACAGGAGTGGGGAAAGCATACAACCCTGCGGAGCACCAGTGTGTATAAGATAGAATTTTAGACTGTATCAAATGTATTCGCACATACTAAAGACAGTTGGTTTACAAGTTATATATCCAAAGTGAAATATGTCGACCAATATGCAACTTATGCATAATTTCCGTAGCATCAAACGAGGATGCACAGTGTTATAACTGAGCTAAAAAGAGCACGTACCACGTAAGGTAACTTCGGTATACCGAATCGAATGCTTTTTCGAATGAATAAGAAGAAGTAATCCTGGTATTTGGCAAGTTTCAGTATGCTCCATTTGATCATATATGAGTCTCGTAACATCGCCAATATATCTCCCTGTGACAAAACCCTCTTGGTCTTCGTTGATAATATTAGGTAATATCTTTTCAATTCTGTTACCAATTGCTGCGGCACCAACTTTGTATGAGGTGTTTAGAAGAGAGATAGGGCGCCAATTTATTTTTATAAATGCTTGGGTTTATTAGCTTTAGGAATGCATAATATTAATCATTGTTTTTGTGGGATTGATAAATTTCCAGTTTTATAGCCATAGTTTAGTGAGTTTAGAAGATATCCGCTCAGATCTTTCCAGAAGAACTTAAGAAATTTTGCAGTAAAACCGTCAGGCCCTGAACTTATTTTTAATTTTTCATGTTTTTAAGAGCAAACGACAATTCACTAATGTTCAATTCCCCCTCTAGGGTAGACTTGTCTTGTTCATATAGAATTGGGACGTTTTCATTTTTAAGTAACTCCAACAAATAACGTCAGATTGGCCTTGTGCAGTAACGGTATAGTTTTTCATAAAATAGTTGTGTTTCTTGGAGTAATTATTTACTGTCTGTAATAGTTCCATAATTTTTTCCAAAACAGCAATGGATTTATTCAAGAAATTCCTTGACTCAAGCTTTAAAACGTATTTGGTTGGTTTTCTTCCTTATCGATTCAATTTGCTTTAGATCTTATTAGAATTTCGTTAATTCCGTAAATGGCAATAATTGCATCAAGGTCATGGTTTAGAACAATTATGTCATCAAGCAGTTTTTGCTTCATGTTGTTAGCCTAACTTAGGTCTAGTTCGTTTTCAAGCCTAGTTTTCCACTATTTTTCTTTTTCGTTTACAATTATTATCTTTTTAATAGAAGAGTAATATATCGTGTTTCCATATAAGTAATTGATCATCGAGTGGATATTTACCTGATTAAGTATATGATGTCTTATATTGGTCTAGCGTCGATTTAATTGTATCTTTTATTAGGTCTACGTATTTTCTATATCTCGGAGGAGTGAGTTATTAAATTTCCAAAAGCATTTACCCTTGGCTAAAGTAGAACATGTTATAGACAGAGAGATTAGTGAATGAGCCGAGTTTATACTTGGAAATATATCGTCTTTATTATCCGAAGGTAATAGCCCATGAGAAATAAGGAACAAATCAAATCTCGCTTGTTTAAGAGGAGTGGGTTGTCGCCAGGTGAAACGTTTAGTGTCATAGTCAAATTTATCGATCATTATAAAATCTTTTTCTCTCGCTCTTGGATTATTTATGTGCTTATAGTTGTATGTGTCCAATTGTTTGTTCATAGCGAAGTTCCAATCTCAACACATACTTATTTCATCACTGCATAATTAATAGCAATGTCCATAATATTTTGGTAGAATTCGGGACTGTCCTCGTTAGGCCCATATATACTGATTATAGTATAGGTGACTTCATTAACTAAAATCTTGAGGGCAACATTTCCTAATTCGTCTACAGTACAATTACCTTAAACTCGAAGTTGTTATTGAATAATATGGCTGTTCCTCGGGCGTTACTTTTAAAGCAACTTATGATATACTCATTATATCCCCACAGTTCCTTTATCTTCTGAATTCGGTCGGTTGTAAAGTGTAGATTTTGTATACAAGAAATATTGCCTTTTTCTGTTTAAGGAAATTAAATATTGTTTACGTTTTATGTTAATGTTAAGACCTCTGCAGTGTTGACATACATGTAGTATCATTAAGGTTTCAGCCATGTTTATTTAAATTGTGTTTATAATGAAATTCAGCAAAGTTCGAATTGAAGTGTTTCAGATTATTGGATCCAACTATATCAAAAGTTACTCACAACAAAAGATGTAAAACTGTTGAAAAATGTTGCCATTTAATAGGCATTTATCTTATAACACAATTTACCTGTATAAATATATATATTTACTGTATAATGCTTCACCACCTGTACATTTGCTCAATATTTCCTTCATGTTTGTACTCTTGGTCATTTGGCCATACATACTGAATAAAACTCTTCTTTTTCTTCTTCTATACAGTTTGCCTACTGTTTTGATAAAATGTACTTCCTGCATTGAAATAAAATACATGGAAAAAGAAACGATACCCTTCTAAATGATACACAGTCACCTAAAACATTGCATATAATAGATATGAAACGTATCATGTTGAGAGGTAAATCTACTCCACGAATATCCCTCATAAAATAGAACAAATACAAGAGAGGGTTTGTTTGTTTGTTTGTTTATTGTTTGTTTGTTTTAAAAACTCTGCAAAAAGGATTACAAAGCAAAGTGCATGTAGATTGCAGCGCTAATCAATCACGCGTTTGAAAAATCACGTTGAATGCATACAGTGTCACGATGAAGGATATGGGAGTGTAACGGTTTACTCATATGCAAACGCTCGCCGTATACATAGGGCTATATATATGTGTGGATATGAATTGCAGATTCTGACTGATTGGTTGATGTTACTTGTTAAGGTAAGCAAAAATAAATTCATGTTCATGTTTCTGTAGATTGAAATCTCGAATCATTGAATATACATGAAGTTGTAGTCAAAACATTAAATGTATGGGTTCAGTTCTTATCATAAGGATACCATGTTGTTATACAAATTTAAAGTAGTCGTACAAATACACACACAAATACACGTGTATTCGCATGTATGCACACGCTTAAATTATTGGTATACATGAATGCAGTCTAAAACATTAGAATATGGTAGAACAAATGGAGTATACAAGGTTTGAAGGCTTTTCCTCTGAAGGCGATATTTTAGGCTTTTCAAGCAATTAATCATAGGACTCGCCTTGGATATAATATTATCAATATGTTTATTCCACTGGCCATCAAGTCAACCCTAAATGCTTATGAGAATCAACAGATTTGATAATTGTATCATTCATTACAAGGTCAGGCATTTCTTTCTAGAAAAACATATAATTTAGGTTAAAATCTATCTTACACGTTTTGGCCCCTTTTGCTATACGTTTTAGGTCATCATTTCACATATTAGAGGATAAGACAGGATCATCAATTATCACATATAAGGATGTATCATCAGCAAATAATTTGATAGTGTAATGGATATCTTCAACAATATCATTAATATAGACTAAAAAGAGTAGAGGCCCAAAGAATGATATTTGATGAACGCCCGATTCTAATGATTTAACATTTGATTTATACCCATTAATTACAGTAAATTGTTTTCGATTAGTAAGCTAACCTACAAACCATGATAAAAGAGAACCACGTATTCATTTAGTGTTCATTCATTCATATAGTTTATACAAAAGGATCTTGTGCCATACCCTATCAAGCGCTTTACTTATATCACAAAATACAGCAGAAACGTCCTTACCACTACAGATGAGTGAGCTGGTAAGATGTAGAATCGCCAGTCGTAAAACCTGATTGTAATGATGTGATCGTTCCGTATACATGCTTAAAAACACACTTCTCAAACACTTTTAAGAAACAGCTAGTAAGTGACACAGGTCGGTAATTAGCACATTGATGCACGTCATTCTTTGTATGTATTGGTACAACGGATGCATATCCATATATCTGGAAACTGTGAAGTTGACAATGAAATATTAAATAAATAACAGAAATGAAAGTCGTTCAGCCAACAGAACACGATTACTAAGATGATCTGGACCAGTTGCCTTAGTGACATCAAGCGACAGTACAATATCTCTAACTTCAACACTTTGTAAACTTACCTCATAGAGATATTGATCGATTTGAACATGAGAACTATTATATATAACGTTATCAAGAGCGTTGATGACCATTGCCATGCATTGAAAATGGTGGCTATGTCAATATCATCTTCATTCACAATATCATTTTGTTTTATACTAATTTTGTCGATTTTCTTCAGATAATTCTTAGAAATACGCCACCACAATATTTCTACCAATTACTGCATCAACAACATTGTCAGTAATTAATTTATTTTGGCATTTTCCCAACTTTTCCCAGTCATTGGGCAAGTTGCTTCGTTTTTCTTTTCTGTGAATTCCATTTTTCTGTCGCATGAGTCCATCCATGGCGCAACATTAGGGCGAATATTAACAGTTTTATTTGGAATATTTGATTTACTAAGGTCTGTTAATTTATCTACTAATATGGGAGTACTAGCATGTATATGTGCTGTATATGTATATGTATATGGGTTGATAGATCGTATAAAACAGACACAAACTAAGGAACAAAGACAAACGTACATAAGTCCACCAATATGCATGTAAAAGGTTGCTAAAACAGCCAGCGAAGAACGTAGATGAAGTTGGAAGTAAAAGACTTTGGGATGAACGAATTTCAAACCTTGATTTTTTTCTGAATATTGGCATGCTCAGTCGACGGCCAGATGGAAAACGTTGACATTCAAGGAAGACCTGGGTATGGTCATTTAAAAAATGTCCTACTTTCTTTTCAATTTGCTGCTTGTCAATAACAGTGTCAATATCTTGTCCAATAATTGTCTTGCTGTCTACATCGATTTTGAACAGACCCGTCTCTATGTACACGTAGCAGCAATGCACACTAAGGACTAATATATTTTGAAAAAAGATTTGTAAAATAGAATTGTCTCCAGTATTACTATTTAAAAGTGTTAAACGTTGTGTAACTTTAAGGAAGCATTATCAAATGTTAGAGGAGGAACATCGATTAACCATTCATACCAGTAATTATTTCGCAAGGTCAGTGCAATCTGACATTTACATGTCATGTGATATGGCCATACTCTGCTGAATATATAACATAAATTAACATGTGCGGACTAAACCTATTATATATCTAAATGATCAGGTCACGTTTGGGTGGTTTGATTTGTGTTACCGGAAGCGTGGATATGATATGTTTTATGAATATGAATGTTTTTACCATCTGATAATAGATATAATTACCTTTATCGTCCTCAGTGCAGCACCTTGTGTGATCGTTTGTTTTGAGAAAGCACATCGGTAGCTGGAGGCTGAAATAAGCGCCGTGTCATCCTTGTGCTGACTGCCTAGCAAGGAAACAATAACTCTGATCTGGTAAGTTGTAATGTCTCTTAGTGTGGTATTGTTGAGAACTACCCTCCTGGCGTGGAGTGGTCACCTTCTTTCCTGGCGTGGAGTGGTCACCTACCCTCCTGGCGTGGAGTGGTCACCTACTTTCCTGGCGTGGAGTAATCACCTACCCTCCTGGCGTGGAGTGGTCACCTACTTTCCTGGCGTGGAGTGGTCACCTACCCTCCTGGCGTGGAGTGGTCACCTACTTTCCTGGCGTGGAGTGGTCATCTACCGTCTTGACTTTGAGTGGTCATCTACCCTCCTGGCTTGGAGTGGTCACCCACCTTCCTGACGTGGAGTGGTCACCTACCCTCCTGGCGTTGAAAATTCTCATCAAGGAAGAAAACGATTCCGTTACGAAAGGAGGTAGATTCTAATGCTGCTGAATCAACCAAGTTAAACAAATTTAAACATGTGATTGCACCTCCTCTCGATTCGTCAATTCTTACGCACTGACATTTGCTCACAATATGTTTACATAGAAAACACTTCTCACTGCTGAAATACCACTTAATCTTACAGACAGACAGACAGACAGACATACGGTAACTGTACTCAATACTCTGATCTAAAGTAAGGAGTTACATCATGACAGTTTGAGATCATGTGTCATAGTGGTTTTACTCGGGATTTTAGAATGGACATCAAATGTTTTATAAAAGTAACTATGGATTTTCTAATTTCAGTCTTGTTCCAATTAAGTAGATATAAGATAATATAATATGTTTACCTAGATCGTTTCGGGAGCAGCATAATTCATGAAAGAAAAACTAACAATATTTGATTTACGAATTTATTTAATAAAAATAAAGTAACAGTAATTAATAAAAGTATTTAATAAAAGTAACTCAAAATTCGTAAAAGTTTAATTCAAAATTCGTAAGAGTTTAACCCTAAGTTCAATAACTCTCACTTGTCTTTTTTCATGTATGACCACTTTATACAACAAAATTGGCACTATCATAGTTAAAAAAGAAAGCTAAGAAAAATAAAAATAAGCTCCTCTGAGCTTGTTGGCTAATCCTTTCATGGATGTACTGTTTTCTTTCATGAATAAAATATGTTTAAATAAAAAAAGAAAGCGAGCTTAGTTAATTTGGGAACAAACTTGTTAATTTTAGAATGGAGAATAATGTCTGTTTGGCTACTGCGGCAAGAGTTTACATGCCATGGAACTGGAAAATACAAGACACACATTTTGATAATAAGAAACAACATTAATATTCTTGCCAGGGATTTTTCAGGTTTTTCAACAATGCTGTCGTTACCAAAGACAACTAGTTTCGATTTCTAAATTTTCAACTCTAATCCAAAATGTTTGGACAATATTCAACGGACGCTGCAAACTGTTTACACACACAAGTAAAAGTATATCCTTGATGTTGGATGTAACAGATATAGAGAATCTCACCCAAGTGTCTTCTGATATCAAATATATCAACACGAGTTGATTAAAGTTTCAAATATCCGAGGCTTGCCGAGGATATTTTGACTTTTATCAACGAGTGTTGAAATATTTGATATCAGAAGTCACGAGGGTGAGATTATATTTATCATCCAAAATCATTCTTCATTAGTTTTCATGAGAAATGAAAATATCTGAAAACAAAACTGCCATTTTGCTTCCAGTGATGTGATGTCACAGCAATGTGACGTCATCGTGGTTATGACGTCATTGCATTGTGATGTCATTACTTGATGATGCAAAGTCATTGTGATGTCATGTAGCTGACGCCAACAGGGCATTGTTCAAAATCTACTGTCAAAACGATATCTCCTAGGAGATATTGCTTGATCTCATACAAGCGATGTCTCCTGTGGAACCCAGTTTTGGGTGATAAATTCCATTATCCGGTGATGAATACATACTATAAAGATAAACAAAATATCTAGATGAACAGTGGCAGACTTAGGACACGGCCTTGCCTTTCACAAGCTGACGTATCACAAGTTTCAGTATTACCAGAATCACCTCTCACACAGGCAGCATTAAATTAATACATGCTTTCTTGAAATATTATACATTATACCATAATTGGGATCAACAAACTTGAAGGCTCTCTTTGAGGCTTACAATCGTTCACATTAATGCTTGTAATACAAAATAAATGTACTGCAATCTTATTACAAACCAGCCTGAGATTCGTCCTTTTTCTCAGGAGAGGGTTGAGAGGGGTGGATGGAGACAGACAGACAGACAGAAACTTTGATTGACACAAGTCACCATAAATGGCCATGTACAAACTATATAAACTGAACGCCAAAAGAAATGTTACACCTTTGAATTTGAATATCATAAAAAGTTACGTGTTCGGAGGAATTCGTTTTGTTGTGTTGTAACACTCCATCAGTTCAGTGTTTTGTGCTAGAAAGCAGACCTGTAACTTTAATGGTAAATAAGTTATCGGCAGTTCTTCATGGGTGGGGTCAATTGACCCATTTCCGATCATGCACAATTTTTTTTTTTTAAATCATAGAATAATCATTAGTTTGATGACAAATTGTATGTGATCAGTATCTGGTATGTCCGCCGTTGGCATTCAAACATGCCTGAAGTCTTCGTCTCGCAAAAAACGTCATTCGGCCATCAATGCAACAATAAGCTTCAACTAATAAGTGATTATGTTTGTTGTTTGTGAGTGTATCGACAGTGTCCAAATTGATGTTGTGTTGTGGAAATTTGGTGATGTGTTCCGAAATGGCTGACTTTTTGTCTCCCATGGATGTTTTGTGTTCTTTGAAGCGTATGTTGAGTGGTCTGGATGTTTTCCCAATGTAGTTGCTGCCACACTTGTTTTTGGCGTGTTTAGTCTTGATGATGGTTTTGAGTGGTGTGACCGTGGAATAGCGTTGGCCTTTAATATCGCTGGAATATATTATCGTTTGAATTTGTTGCTGCATGTTGTTAATATTCTGCTGATCATACAGGCGTCTTATTTAGAACCTACCATTGGGATAAATTGAATCAAATGTTCCTCTTCTTTGACTCTTTGTATATCTTCCTCAAATGGGCAGTATCTTCAGGATAATTGCCACAGAGAGAGAGGTGTGCTTTATTATTTTTAAAAAGACGTTTTACGAAATTCATTTTCAAGTGAGGTGCTTGATTACTTACAATAACTTGACTCAGGGACGAGTCACTTTGTGGAGGGGTTGTATGTGGCAGGATGATGAAAGTGTTCCCACTGGCTTCGGCTAGTGGGATATCTCTTAATTTAGCGTAGAACTCTCACCCGGAAGTCCCACTGGAGGTGATCTCACCATCACTTCTGTTACTATTACCTTGATTTCTTTCATGAGGATGAGATAAAGATTAAATGAAGTAAACCTAATCCTTCTAATCATTAATTTATACACATCATTTATATCATTACCATAGCTCTCTGAACATCAATGTAATCACAGGTGTAATCTTAGTTCAGCATTACTAACTTGCACTGCATGCTTTTCACACTGAAATCTCTCCCAAATACTCCCTTGCTTAGGCTATCATGTATTCTATTGTTATTAATTCAAGCATATGTTATACAGCTTGGTTACTTTCTTAATGTCTCTCTGGGGTATCATAAGTTGTCTCGGTCACTCCGTTTGACCAGGGACTCTGTAACTGTTGATTGACTTCCTGGTTTGATCATGTGAGTGGTCGAGATATGTAGGCATATTTTCATAACGATCGAGGTCATGGTGATGTGAATGTGTTATTCATATGGAATATAATTTCAAGGCCCCTTTACACAGAGTCACGTCCTTTGTACGACACTTGAGCGACCCAAAAAATGGAAAGGACGCACAGTGGTCGGCTGACTTCGCGTAATTTCGTTTCTGTGCTCCTACAAACTTCGTGCGTCCTTTGAACAACCTGGAGTGCACATTACGGGACTTTCCATAACGATCTTTGAACCACCTGCACGTTTACGGAGCCTCATGTCTGCCTTCGCTGGGCGTTCACTGTGCCACAGGGGCGTGTATCGCTTTGAAACAGCGTTTGAAAGACATATACCTATATAGACCGTCACCCTGCCTTATTACTATATAAAAGGAAAGGTTTGTAACAACGAAACCACCCCATGCTCATTCAAAGTCATATTTCGCATCAAAAACTATATGTATGGCACAGTCGATGACGGTACGAAAACTAAATGATTTCCCTACGAAATGAGCTATAAATGGTCACAATCGGATCGTTATTTCCAAAGCTATGCGACAAAACAGTCCGTATATCGCTACCTCCAAAATTTCAAGCCAATTTCAACGCTCACGAAAATCTCACGAAAAAAAATCACGAACACTCACTTTTTTTTATTAATGGTTTATTAATTCCAGCAATGTTGACAACACCTATGAATCGGCATATCCTAACCGCAGAGTGAAACTACAGATTCCAAAAAATATTACAACACCTACATATCATTTCTCCGACTGTACTACGGCATTTTGTCTCAAATCATCGCCATGTAGTTCGCTCGTCACTAAATGTCAGCCATTATGATCGTGACATTCAGTTGACCCGGAGCAGCCCATATCCAGGTTACAGGGCCTTCGTTAAAGCTAAAGGGCCAGAATGCTCAGTTTGAAACAACGTCGTTGATTGCACAACTAACTTCTAATTGCAACCAATCAGGATGCTTGCCGGGGAAGCGCTCGCTATGCAAAAGAGGTTATGAAGGAAGAACTGAATAATAACCTTAGTGGGAAGAGAATGTGTAGATCTATTCAAGGTCAAATACATTGTACCACCTGAACCTCGCAATGTACTTCTGATCCTAGCGTGCTATTTGATCTATTTTTATCTGGTTGATTATGTTTTTTCGTTTGGGAGGTTTAAAGGGGCAGTAGCACGTTTTTTCGCTGAAATAAGTTGATGAAATGTTTTTGAAAAATAATGTCACTAATGGTAAAACACCCTCCCCTATTCGGAAAATCAAGTTAAAAAATGAGTGTACATGATTCCATAAAGCCATGGGAATCGTTTTTGTCATACACAATAATAAATTGTGTTCACAATAAAATGGCCGCCATGCAATTTTTGCTTTATACGCAATACCGTTATTACCACTACGCATAATTGGTTTGTGTAATATGATGTTTTACCTTTTTAAGTAAATATAAATAACATAAACTATCATTATAAATGGGAAATTTGAAAAAATAAAATTTGCCAAAAACGTGCTACAGCGCCTTTAATCCATAAGCTACATTTCAGATTTAGAGTGATATATATGTGCAGTTATAATTCATAAAGTGCACTGTGGTTATCGATGGTAACCTTGATACATTGTTTTGCTCGATCGAGCAAAGCATATAATTCATATAATGTACAAAGAGTTTATTTACATAATTTGCAGATAAAAAATGCTAATATGATAAATTTACGTTGACTATTTAATGCTTTTTGTGGTTAAACAGCTATATCTTTTATGACTGTCAATTAGCATAAGCATAATGCTGGTTACTTCATCGTGACATGTTTATTATAAGGAGAAACCATGATACCGAGGATATGGTATGGTTGTGGACCCTGATAGGAAGGAAAACCCCGAGGAAGCGAAGCATTCGAAGGTTTTTCCTGACTATCAGGGTCTACAACCATAGCATATCCGAGGTAGAATGGTTTCTCTATATTATCAACCATTTTTAAGTGTAAAACAGGCTTTGAGATCGCGTTATATTGAGGATCCCTGGTAAATAGAGTCGTTCATAAAAATCCTTGCTTGGAACCTGAAATCACTGAAATATCATCTGCCTCGTTGACGCCGTAGACTAAAGCGCTAGCTCAGGTTCTGCAGGTGTTAGTGGATATGGGTTCGAGACGCACTTTCTACAAAACATTTTCTGTTCATATTCTGTCATATATGTGAGAAAATTTTCATAATGAGTCTAAGCTAGTTTTTTCAGATATTTACTTTCACGCCGTCACCTTAGCAAATATATCGGGGTTTACAATCATTGTAATTCATCCTAACAGGGTTTACAATGTTGTAATTTCCTTGTACCGGGCGATACGGTTTAGGTAGGTTGTTTCAAGTATCACGTTATATGGCTAGTAAGTAGTATATAGGGGTCAATCTCATAGGGTGTTTTTTGCAGCCATAGTTGCAGCTAGTTGCATCCTTGAAATGTATATAAATGCATGACGTCACAGATCAAAATTTACATAAATGCATCGCACACAGGGTGTTTGGTTAAGGGTAAAGGGTTAAGGGATAAGGATTATTAAATAAATATTAAATACATCATAATTCATTAAAATATAATTATAATAAATATATATATATATATAATTATATTTATAAATATTATTTCATTATTAATATATTATTGATAATATTTAAAACTAATGGAAATGAAGTAAACATTATGAAAGGAACTTAATCAGTATTTATATGTGATCACAATGTAATAACGTGAATGAAATGTGTGAGCTAAACTAGTGATGAAAATAATTCATGCATACGGAATATAACATGTAATCGAGAAGAAGTACATTTAAACATATACAAGTAAATCATAGGAAAGTCAAATGCAGTTAAGTAAATTATAGAATGATAAAACAGGAATCATTTAAAGTATTTAAATGATATAAAAGTTAGAATAACTAAATTAAAACGTGTTTAATATAAGTATACTGTGTGAGCAAGGTGTTACATTCCACAAGGTAGAGACGGACAAGCTAACACAGAGCCCCCTCTCTCTCTATTATGAGAAGTCACGTCCTGCACTGCGACTCTAGCTTTGTGAACATGAAAACAATGTGACTTGAAACGATTTCAAAGGGAGACACTTCTATACGAATTAGAATACCGTATACCTAATGATACCTATAATTTTCGTATATGAATATGAATTAGTAAATACGCACCTATATAAAGGCGCGAACAGCATTGTCCACTTGACTATTCATCTTTCTGGTGTAACAGAATGATATTTGTGTGTGTTGAAAAACAAGATTTAATGTGTTTACAATATAAAACTGAACCCAACTCCTCCTTGAATTAATGACGTATAAGATATACATATAATTATGAAGTGTACTGTCTTTAACTGTTGTTTACATAACTTGTAGCCAGTGAGTGAATACAAAGTTACTCCCGCTGTATTTATTTAAAGGTTATAAATAAGTTATATATTGAAGTGATGCTGACTTTGATAAGAAGTATAACTGTAAATGTGTAAGTGCACAGAGTCATAATGGACTTGTCAAGAAGTCTATGTTTTTTAATGCCTGTTTACTTTTAAATATGAACAGGTAATCGTGTGCTGTCAAGATGTCTTTCACTGTAAGGTAGTCCTTAATCAAGGATCCAGACGATTTGGTCTCCACTAGCTAGGGCCTCGTGATGCAGATACAAGCATTATCCCGAAGCGATTGTTGCCGGTAGATGTATATAAATAAGACATAAGGCATTCTGTCTTCATTTGCGAGAGAAAACAAGGACAGATCAGTCAGAGGAATACTCTGGTGAACATCATGCAAAGAAGATTATACATTCCTGATACACAAAAGTTTATAGACTTTTTTGAACGTCGACGTGAGGAATCCAGAGGAAACCAAGGTCGACCTTATTCATGCATAATCGCTGTACCCAACAAGACTGAGGAAGCCACGGGAGTGCATAGGTCCAAGACCTCTCCGAAGCGTACCAAGACTATCCAAGGCGAAACAGAAGATATTGGAGGAGGATGTAATAGCAATCATACTCCTCCTTCCAGAGATTTCTTTGCATAGTAGTATATTACTAAGAAAACCGTCAGTAGAAATTATCTTTTCACTGTCCAATATGCATGGTAATACATTTTTCTATAAAACCGTTAAGTGAAAGGGCTCAGCATTCATTTTCCCTCTGGACGTTGGAGAGAGAAGACACATAACCATGAAGAGACCTTCGGTGAATAAACCTAAAGACATTTTCAGTACCCAAGATAAAGTAATAAAGTTCAGGAAATCAAAAACTTCAGCAAAGAAACAAGTCAAGACGCAGCGAATAACATCTAAAAGGACACTTTGCAAGCAAAAGACTTCACCACCTGCAGTGAAAATTCGGCAAATCACAACCACCCAGGGCGTTGTCAACAGGGCTCTAGCTGCCTTGAAGAGACAGAGACTGGAAAAGTATAAAAGGAAATCTACACTCCCTCTCATCACATCTTTGCATTAGATCAGAATGGAGCAGGTCATCTGTGCGGATTGTGGGAAGTCCTTTTCAAGAAAAGATGTTATGTATCGACATAGGAGGAATATACACTCGAACACAGCTACGCCGCCGCCGCCGCCGTTGATACCCTCAGTGCAGTTCACTACGCCGCCGCCGCCGCCGTCGCTGCCACCCTCAGTGCAGTTCACTACGCCGCCGCCGCCCTCAGTGCAGTTCACTACGCCGCCGCCGCCGCCGCCGCCGCCGCTGCCACCCTCAGTGCAGTTCACTACGCCGCCGCCGCCGCCCTCAGAGGAGTTAACGACATCTCTGGTGACTTCATCACTACCGCATCTGCACACACCTTCTCTAGAACGACACTTCCGATTTGGGATCGCCTCCAACGGCGTTTTGGTCGGTCCGAGTGGCTCGGGCAAGACAACATTCATGTTCAACGTACTACGACAGGGACTGATCAAGCCCCAGCCCGACCATATCACCTGGTGTTATAATGTATGGCAACCTCTGTACGATCGTATTCTTCAAGTCTTACCCTATGTGCAGTTTGTGAAAGGACTCCCTTACAATCTCGAGGATGAACATTACTTTGATGCCCACCAACAAAACGTGTTGATCCTGGACGACTTCCTGGCTGAAGCCAAGAATGACAAGCGAATCTCTCGTCTGTTTACTCAAACTTCGCACCACAAACATGTACTGATCTTTTTACTCCTGCAAAACCTGTTCCCCAGAGGCAAGGAATCTCGTGACATTGCTCTTAATTCACATTACGTGACCCTTTTCAATTCACCCGTGGACAGACAGCAAGTTAAGATATTTGCTAGGAGAATATTCCCTGATGATGTCACTAAGTTCATGACCCTATACGAAAAAGCCATTGAAACACCTTATGGAAACTTAACCGTGGACCTTAAACCTGGTACAAGCGAGAAGAACAGACTCCATCCCAACATCTTGTCCTCTACTACTACAACCTATAGTCAGCAGGGTGGACCTCTACATCTACCAAAGGCAGAGATAAAAGACGTCTCTGTCGCCTCAGGCCATCAGTCGACTCAGGACATTGTAGCTGGAAACACGTCTCCTGACGAAAACATTGAAACAGCATCCTGTTCCAGTGAGGAGTCTGGCCCTTTCACCATGGCTACAGCTTGTGCTGATTGTGGTGTGTTGATAGACAATATGCATGATCTCCAAAAACACATCAAATCGTGGTGTCCAGCCAATGACAATGGCTTGAAAACCAAGAAGCGTAAACGGGTCATCTATGAGACCGACAGTGAGGATGAAGAGATACAGCAGGCTGTTCAGAAAGGCGCTGGTAGCAAAGATTCAGGAGCACTCTCTCGTCACTGGAAACCCATCAATGACATGACAGCCGAGGAATGGCAAAATGTTGGTTTACAACGTATCTGGAGGCGGGTTTATGACCTTTATCAAAATGATATGAAACTCACCAGGAAAAAGTACAAGCAGCGTGGCAGAACAGACGAATGGATTGAGAGAAAAATGAAACAGCTGTGGGATGCTAAATTGTTGGAAAGTCTCAACAGCGTACTCGAGTTTACTCACTATTTTAAAGATGCGCCTTTCTTTACACCAATCCTAATGAGTCTGGATGACATTGACCCAGCCTCAGATCGAACTGTGATAAAGGGAAAGATAAGGCGCTTCATTAATCCTAAAATGAAGGACATTTCAACTCGTCTAGATCGACCTGAATTGGAAAGTGACATGGAATCAGACATGGCTCCTGATGAGAGTACTGCCGATGACGAACAGAGTGATCAGGACTGATTTAAAACATCTGTTGTGAGCCAACCCAGCATCAGTTGACTCCCAGTCCTCACTGAGACAGGATGAGTCTACCTAACTTGCTTCACATCGTGAAAACACCACGTCCACTCAAGAGAAAGAATGACAAGAAAAATACTATTTCCCTGTTTGTCAAAGGTGTAATAAAACTTGGACCTCCTGGGCGAAGAAAATTGAAAAAGACAAATACCTAAAACTGGTGACTTGACATATGACTCTGTTGACTTGGTTTTGTATCCCATTTGACAAGCAGATATTGAGAATGAATAAATTTCTGAAACTGCTGCCTTGTTTTGTTTTCTTTTGTTTGACACTTTCATGTGTTAGAATCCAAGAAAAGACAATTAAATATAAAAATATTATAACAAGATATATATCATAATGCATAGCAATGAAGATTTATCATACATCTACCGGCAACAATCGCTTCGGGATAATGCTTGTATCTGCATCACGAGGCCCTAGCTAGTGGAGACCAAATCGTCTGGATCCTTGATTAAGGACTACCTTACAGTGAAAGACATCTTGACAGCACACGATTACCTGTTCATATTTAAAAGTAAACAGGCATTAAAAAACATAGACTTCTTGACAAGTCCATTATGACTCTGTGCACTTACACATTTACAGTTATACTTCTTATCAAAGTCAGCATCACTTCAATATATAACTTATTTATAACCTTTAAATAAATACAGCGGGAGTAACTTTGTATTCACTCACTGGCTACAAGTTATGTAAACAACAGTTAAAGACAGTACACTTCATAATTATATGTATATCTTATACGTCATTAATTCAAGGAGGAGTTGGGTTCAGTTTTATATTGTAAACACATTAAATCTTGTTTTTCAACACACACAAATATCATTCTGTTACACCAGAAAGATGAATAGTCAAGTGGACAATGCTGTTCGCGCCTTTATATAGGTGCGTATTTACTAATTCATATTCATATACGAAAATTATAGGTATCATTAGGTATACGGTATTCTAATTCGTATAGAAGTGTCTCCCTTTGAAATCGTTTCAAGTCACATTGTTTTCATGTTCACAAAGCTAGAGTCGCAGTGCAGGACGTGACTTCTCATAATAGAGAGAGAGGGGGCTCTGTGTTAGCTTGTCCGTCTCTACCTTGTGGAATGTAACACCTTGCTCACACAGTATACTTATATTAAACACGTTTTAATTTAGTTATTCTAACTTTTATATCATTTAAATACTTTAAATGATTCCTGTTTTATCATTCTATAATTTACTTAACTGCATTTGACTTTCCTATGATTTACTTGTATATGTTTAAATGTACTTCTTCTCGATTACATGTTATATTCCGTATGCATGAATTATTTTCATCACTAGTTTAGCTCACACATTTCATTCACGTTATTACATTGTGATCACATATAAATACTGATTAAGTTCCTTTCATAATGTTTACTTCATTTCCATTAGTTTTAAATATTATCAATAATATATTAATAATGAAATAATATTTATAAATATAATTATATATATATATATTTATTATAATTATATTTTAATGAATTATGATGTATTTAATATTTATTTAATAATCCTTATCCCTTAACCCTTTACCCTTAACCAAACACCCTGTGTGCGATGCATTTATGTAAATTTTGATCTGTGACGTCATGCATTTATATACATTTCAAGGATGCAACTAGCTGCAACTATGGCTGCAAAAAACACCCTATGAGATTGACCCCTATATACTACTCTAGTAGGTTGATAATATGATATCTTGTCCACCAAGGTCCCTTTGATCAGCACGGATTTAACAGCTCCATTTAGAAGATACGTGTATCTATTCCACGTACTTGATAAGGCTGATGTACATACGTGACTTTATAGTACACGTGCGTGACTGTTGACAAGGACAATGCTTTAAAGGTTTCGTGTGACTATAGCGAGGTAGGTGTACTTTAAGTAGGAAAAAGATATAGTTTATGATGATATAAATAATAAATATAACATACACAACCGTTGTTTACTTATAAATGTAAACAAAATGAAATTATAAAATTATCCGTCATACCACTCTTTAGTATTTTTCACCATCTTTGGTTTATTTCTTCTACTCGGCAAGTCCGACTATGCGTATCTTTCTAAGTTCTCAATGATTGGTATATTTTAAATATGATTTGTATAATTGTAGAGTCTCTATCATTTATTTATGTGTATTCAATAAGCTCCGCTCACTTACAATATACACAACAAATGGGATTATTAATTCTGTTCCATTTTCACCAAGCATACCTTTCCCAGAAAGCGCTGCCTATTATTTAGATAAGATATACTACACATGTTGGATAATTTTTATTAATTTCATGAGTGTTTATATACTAATATTCGACTTTATAACTTCCATTAAAGTCATTTGATTGCAGAGGTGTTGTTTGTATTGACAATTGGTTGTGTGTGAATCATAAATGTTACAGTGTGTCTACTAAACGACTAAACAAAGATCATAATTTTAAAACTGCCTAAAATTTTGATGAAACTTAAAAGATGTTAAGTATTTTGAAACTCGCACAGACCTCGTCCATAAATTCAAAATTCAAAGCTATGATTATGTTCACACGAGTAAGTATGTCAACTTTGAACGTGACTTATAAAGTTAATAATTTAATTAATTCAAAACATGAACTTTAAAATATTATGATACTATTCAGACTCACAGTCTTTGAAAAAAAAATCCACTCGAAATCAAACAGAGTATTACTGAACAACGTTTTCTGCCCCGTTCCTTTTATAAGTCACCCTGCGTTTCTTTGTTACTGGTAAGAAAAGAACCAGAACTTACATTTTTCAAGTTGACCGTCACACATTGATTAACTTTCTGACAAACAAAATGTATTAAAATCATTCATCATAAGCATGTCCTAAATTAAGCTATGTTTAAAGAAAAGCGTGATTAAATAGTACATTCACACTTAATTCAAAATAAATTGAATTTAAAATAAATCTGTTACAAGAGGAGTGCCTATGAATCAAAACCAAACAAAAACCAATATGTTATAAACAAGGTAGATAACTCTGTATTTCTAATTTCATGTTTATACTTTTATAACTTTAAAGACGTTACTGTGCAAAATTTAAATTTTATCTTAAAGAAAAGAAAATAACTCTCACAATTACAACATAATCGTATTAAATCAGTAATGACTAACAAGGGCAACCCGCAGCACAAAGAGCGTTGATTTCTGTTAGTTTCTGGTACTGCCCAGCACTATTGGTGACACTTGGCGGTGTACATAGCTCAATTGGCCGCTATCAGTGAAGTTGAGCAACAACGTGGGATGGATGGGTGACCGGCGTCATGACTCGAATCGATACTTTTATAATTCGGTTGGTGCCCTGTCCAACCGAAGATACGAGTTGGGGGAAATGTTGGGCATGAGATATTCTTCAAAATGTGCCTCTGTTCACCCAGCATTACAAATTGGTACCTGTGAACGTTTTGTCCGATGTTATCTTCACCCTCTGTGACTGGCAACTAGGGGTAGACCAGGGTGATGGCGAGAAGGGTGTCTTGAGCATGCATTCGGTGTGGATGTTACTCTAGATAACACTTTGACTCTGAAAAATAATATATAAAAAAATATTGAAAAGGAGCGTCTGTTTTCCCATAGTCTCCTTTTCAATATTAAATGAAATGGCGATATTTGAAGAGTCTGAATGTCAGACAATGTGGACATGTACGCTATGTATACCCTAATCGTTAATTATATCCCATTATAATAGTTATTAATGTTTCAGCAGGTTAAGAGTTAAGGTGACTGTATGGATTGAGCGTCCGCGTTAAAAGTATAAACGTTGATCACGTGCATACACTCAACTGCAAAAGAAACGTCACCATACAAAATGTAAGATATTCCAATCCAATATTGATAAATACCACTGAAACAGAGTTACACACATTCATTGTCTTCAGAAGCCAACTAAACTAAATTTGTATTTTCAAATCATTATCTGTTCATATTTTTAAAAAACACGTTTAAAGAAATCATTGTTTTGAAACTAGACGAGATAAGAGAGTAAAACAATGCCTTTTTAGGCGAGATAAGAGAGTAAAACAATGCCTTTTTAGGCGAGATAAGAGAGTAAAACAATGCCTTTTAGTCTTCTTTTATGACGTCCTACAGTGAAGATGTGTCAACAATTGTATGTCCAAGATAGTTATCTATGTAGACAATATAGTTTTAGTTATTAGATTTCTACATGTTATAAATGTTTGACTTAAATGCCAAAACGTCTGGCGAAAACCCGTTTTGAAAATACAATATCAGCAAAGTATATTTGAACAGACATTAAGATAAAAGTATATCACACTCTGAAGTATGAAATGGTAACTACATCTTTACAATTCATGTTTCTATCGAATACGTTCAATTCATTTTTCCGGCAGCAGTATTTCGCATTATATTCGAAATTATGGTGACGTTTCTTTTGCGCTCAAGTGTATGACAATCTTTATATAAGGTGACACATCTGAAGAACAATCACTTCGTCAGATGTACAATCAAGACATTATTACATTACTTTACTTATAACTGTTCATTGCAGAGAGGGCTTCTCTGTAACCTTTAATACAATATCTCACATATATATTTACATTGTATTCAAACATGTTACTTGTATAATCCTTGAAATTACAATGAAGAAACATGTTATACTCAAACAGTTTCTGCATTCAATTTAAAATGTAGTTAAAACTTGTTTCCTTAAAACAAGCAAATAGGGTACGTAGCTATTTAAATTCAAAACTTAGACATAAACAACCATTTTTGCAGCTTTACAGAACAGCCGTTGGTTTCAAGATGAGTCGCAATAGGGATGATGACGCTGTTTCGAATGTTGATGACGCTGTTTCGAATGTTGATGACGCTGTTTCGAATGTTGATGACGTTGTGTCGAATGTTGATGACGTTGTGTCGAATGTTGATGACGTCTTCGTAAAAAAGACAATAGTTCACAACTTGGAATATAATCTCAAAGAAAGACCCCCAATTTTGGTTATCATCGGGGCAGCGATTCAGGTAAGTATACAATTAGAACTCTTCTTTCCATTTGAACACGAAATCTTGAATTATTAAAACGTGCTAAAAGTTTCTAGGCCTTTTCCATCTTCTTAGCAAAATGTACTTCCCTAAGCTATTATCAAGTGCTCTTTCAGACACATATACGGAACACTAACGAGACAAACTACAAAATCTAGATAACGTAAATACGTTTTTAAGTAGGAGGCAAATAATTTTGAAAAAGAGATATTCTAAAGGAACCCCACCTTATTTAATTTAGCAATTTAGCCATACACGTGGGGTGTTAGTCCTATCTGATCTATGCACAGATATTAGAAATAATGATTGTGTCGTATTCAACATTCAACGGTCGAATTGACATAGTTGAAAGAATAGCAATTATGGTAATTGAAAATAATGAAAGCAAATTGATTTGTACTTAACGTAATTATGCCTTTTGGACATTGGGTATGTTTATTTATATTTATCTTTATAAGCATGGCCATCTGATACCATCTGAAACGTTATAAATATTCATAATTTTATAAATCAAAAGATATTTGAATTGCATGTGTAGAATATCGCCAGGGACTCGGTAAAATAAAGAACTGTTCTATATGCATTAGAAATACGTGTCTTTTGGACAGTGAACAAATATCAGAATATCATTGCTCTCCAAAATATGATATTGTTACATTTCTATTTTGAGTAAGGGGTTAGTGCATTGTCATAATTCAGTTCTGCTTTAACATGAAAACAAAAGATTGGACAGATATAATTCTTTTATTCAGAAATAAGCGTGGTATGTAGATGGGTTATTTCATTTAATTGTTCAAACAGGTAATTCTGGTTAAGAGGCTTTGTTATAGTAACTGTGTTTCGAATGTATATTTTGAATGTATTCGATAGACACATGTTCAGTTAAAAAGTACTCACAATTTCATAATCATAGAATGATACTTTTATTTCAATGTCAGTTTAAATACACCTGGACTCTGTTCCATAACAGCGAGCGCTCCTAATCGCTGATTGAGCGCTACATTAAACTTCTCTTGAACGCGATTGCTCAACGTAGCAAAGCGAGCAAACCTCGAGGAATCACACCGTGCCGTTCAGGAGAGAATGCGCTACATTGAGCGCAACATTGAACGATCAATGAGCGATAATAAGCGCTCGCTGTTATGGAACGGAGCCCTGGGGCGTTGACACATATCAGTTACATTTTAGAAGAAACCATCAGGGCGGTGGGGAGACGAAAAATAGACCACAGCCAGGGGCTTGTATTGTCTAATTGTTCTAATCTACAATATAATATGATACAATATAATACAAGCCCCCGTGAAAAAGACAACGTTAACTATATAGTGATTGAACTAAGTCTATGTTTCACTTCACAGCATGTGCTCATGTGCACGCCGAACGGACTGGCTATGCCCTTCATCGTGGCTGATACAATCTGCGCCGAGTGGGACAGTCCGATGAGAACCACCCTAGTGTGCTCCACCCTCCTGATGACGGGTGTGTGTACCCTGCTGCAGACAGCGCTGGGGGTCAGGTGAGGAGATGTTGTAATGGGTCAAGATAGGTCTGACCTTCATAGTCCGCGAGTTTGGTGATAAGATGTGAAGGGTCAAAATAAGTCTGGCATCCATAATCAAGGAGTTAATTGAGAAACGGTTACAATCAGTCCATCATCCAGGGCTTAGCTAGGTGAGTTTTTGAGTACATGTATGTTGTTTAATGATACTCACTATGGCAGTCATACCCAGGAGGCTGGTGAATAAATGCCATTGGAGGATAACAGTAACTCTGGTAGCCATACCTTAGAAGAAAGCAGAAACAATACACCACTTTCTTACAGAATGCCCACAGTATGCGGCCCTCCGCCAAATACTAAACCTAACCCTAAGGGCCAACAACATCCAAACCCAAAATATCTATCTTATCCTAAACCCAAAAAATAACCAAAGTACCTTCCAAGCGGTTTGCACTTATCTAAAAGATTCGGGACCTCTGGACCGAATCTAAACCAACAAAATAATAAACCATCCAAACCTTACAATTATACTCTCCCCCTCCTCCCCCTTCCCCCAGTGACCCGAGTGAGAGAACAGCTCGGCTGAAAATCGCTCGTTAAATCTCCGTACTCATCATCATCATCATCATCATCATCATCATCATCATACCTTAGAGTTTGGTGAGGAGATGCTGTTGAAGAGTCTTAATTACTCAGGCATCCATACCCAAGGAGATAGGTGAGATGCTGAGAGAAATTGGTGACGGATTGTCATTAAAGTTGTTTTGCTTGATTCTTCTGTTTGTGATTCTGTAGGTGATGATAATGCTGCATATTGACTCACCACCCAACTGAAAGGATCCATCTGATTGTTGGTTTTGACACTGATTTTGTTCCACATGTTTGTATAGCTATAGGTCCGCTGGCATTCTGTTGTTCCCACCTCCATATCTCTCTTGTATAAGAATCTTTCCGCTTTATCGTCTACACATTTGATGGGTTTTTCAACGGTATTTCCATCAGCCTGCTTTCATTTTTCAGCCATTTATACTTGTATTGTATTAGTTTCAGTATATCCACATATAACAAGATCCACCAGTGTATTTACTGTTTCTAACCTCGTATGTCCAGGCTGCCTATAATACAAGGACCGTCGGGTGTGTTCATGGCTGTTGTCTTTTCACTGCAAAACCAAGATGGCTGGGTGTGTCCTGATTCTACTGAATCCGGTCAAGGTATGTAGCTTGTTCAATAGAATAAAGGATAAATCTAAAGATCCTATGTGGTCGAATGCATATTATGAAACTTTCTTTATGGCAACAACTTTGTTGTAAAAATAATGGTTGGTAGATGCATTTCTATTAATGAGAATGTGCTGAAGAATGCTTCTGAATATGTATTCTTTTATTAGGTGACAAGGTACTTTACAGTTAAATAATTGGCATCTAGATGTCGTGCTTATTTCCATAATTACACAGATATGTATAGGCAAACACATCAGTGGATGATGCCTCTCTTTGGATATGTTTATGCGACAAAAAATTCATGTTATAATCACACAAGTACATATGATGAAGAACAGAAATTATCGTACTTCTTGTTATAACCTCAATTTCTGATTGGTCCAATCGAAACTGAACAAAATTGATATCGATATGACCTCTTTTCAGCGGGGTAAATATAGATATTTTGCAGAGAGGATAAATGTTTCATACCCAGTCCCATGAAATCTCCTCTTTACATTCAAACTATAGTAGAAATTATTACCAATAGCCCCAAAACATTGTTGTAAAGCCCCACTGACGATTGAACAGTTGTTGTGGAATGTATTCAAGTGAACGATGAATGCCCGCGATCATCATTCCCAGAACCAAATAATGAAAATTACCCAAAGAAATGATCAGACCCTGATAACTGCTTACTTCATGGGCTGGTTTGCAGGCAAAGCTACTGTATTTCTGTGAACAGAGAAACATGTATTTCTCTTCACTCGCACGACATGTTGTTAAATGTAAAAGCAATGAGTCTTTCTCGTCACGTGACCTTAATTGATCTTTAACCTTGGATAACTCACCTTTGACCTGTTACCCATAACATCCTCTGACGATACTCTGGCCTATTTATGTTAATATAGGCAGTAAAGTTTGGCGATTGCTGTGTGTTACATAAGAAATTATGACACTAAATTTTAACATTTGGTAAGAAAAATTCGTTATAAAATGCGGTGGAGGTTTACATCGAAAGTTATCAGTTTCTTGCTCGTTGGATAAAATTGGATTCGGGTCTGATCGTTTCCTATGTAAAACGTTACTGAATGTAACTTACTACTTACTACACAATATAAGCATTCGTTTCAGTACAACATGAGAACGTTAAATCGAATTCCATGCCGATTAAAAAAATCCCAATGTATGAATTTGTTTTGCATATACATTGATGCATAAGCGTAACTATAAGGTGTCATTCATTGTGAAATGGATACGGGAGTTCCATTCGTATAATAATGGATTTTGCATTTACTTCTGTTGCAAGTATATATTTCGTTCAATCTAGGAAATCGCACGTACATGGCATTCAACGGCACAGACAATGTGGAATATGATTTTGCTGTATCACCACTTGACGATCAATTAGGAAAATTGAAAAAGGTGAGAAGAATGCAGAGAAAGAATGTGAATAAACAATGTATCAAGTGTGTATTTAAGTTCATATAAGTTTACTCAACTTTCACATTCATCCCCAACCCCTTAATTAATGTATCAGTTTTCCAAAGAAAACCGAACAACACCATTATACATATGCAGAAATCGAAATAACGCGTCTTAATTACACGCAAAGTACTTATATGACCTTTTTAACATTATCAACCCAACTGTGTCTTTTTGTCTGTTGTAAATAATTTTACAAAATTACGTTTGACTAATTGGCGCGCGTCAATTGCGGTGGAGTGTTCAGTTTTCGATCGGAAATCACTCCTTTTACCATCAACCGTCATCAAAATGGTAATTTTCGGCAACAGTCAGTACTTCAAGATAAAATAACACCATTTATAATGTTAAGCATATGTGACCCAAGACAACACAATGGATGCGCTTTTAAATCAAACCGTAATCACATGCACTAAGTTATTCCGCCATGAGGTATGGACAAGTCTCATTAAAATCAGACTGCTCGTTAAAATCAGATATTAATCCCTTGCACTAAGTTATTCCGCCATGGGATAAGGACCAGTCTGTAATCACTTGCATTACGTATACGACGATATACGTATATTGTGTAACTAAGTGCAACTGACTACAGTATGAGTTTAATGAGACTGTGGTGTATATATATATATATGGACAATCAACCAATCTTTATTTCATGATTATGGAATCTAAAGGCCTAGGAAATATTTCAGTTTTACAGAGCGATCGCTTAATTCGAATTAAAGCTTAAAACTTAAGACTGAACCATTATTTATCATATTTTACAGTTGTCTGGGAGTCTAATGGCCGCCTCCGTAGTAGAAATCCTCATCGGGGGGGGACAGGATTGGTTGACTGAACCATTATTTATCATCTTTTACAGTTGTCTGGGAGTCTAATGGCCGCCTCCGTAGTAGAAATCCTCATCGGGGGGACAGGATTGGTTGGTTTCCTGCTACGATTCGTTGGTCCCATCACAGTGGCTCCTGTCCTTGCCTTGCTGGGTTTGTCGTTATTCAAGGTAGTTCTGCGTTACGGGGCCCCTTCCTGGATCATCACCGTCGTGTAAGTGCTGGAAATATTGTGGACCAAATATGTAAAAGTTCATTTTGATATAATTTCCAACTTTGTAATTTACACATATTCCCGAATTTTGATTGGTCGAAAGCACGGTCATGTGATCTAAATTAACTGGTTTATTGCTTCGTTCACAAGCGTTTGGATGACGCTTTGACATCGTTCATTTTCCATAGCAGACATACAAATTGCTTAATTCTTAATTAGTTCTGAAGGAGAAATATACCCAGAAAGACATAATGATATGTACTATTCTGGGTTTGTCCTTCCCCAAGGTGTTTGTGTGGGTACTTATATTCTTGCATAAACACATGGTTGTGTCTTTTGCTGTTTGGCTCTCCTGTCAAGAACTGAATTCTGAGAGAAAATGTAAGCCTCGTGGTGGGGGTTGGTGAGGAGTTAGAGCTGTTATTGAGTCATAGGTATTGGAGATGTAGTTAGGGTTAAAGCTTAATGGGTGTGGGAATTGTTTGTAGTTCATCAGCAATTTATATTCAAATAACCACTCATGCTAAATCTCGATATACACCATATTTGGAATAAGAATGTATGATGTTGGAAAGCTAACTGGCTAAACCTCATGACATCGGACATCCGATATTAAAATTGAACACTGGAACATAAAAAAATGGTTCCCCTTCACTTGCAAAATACTATTGATTCACCTGTTCTGAAATGATGTGTGTCCATTTCGTTATTCCAGTGGAATCCTGCTCATCCTGATCTTCGCCCTATACCTGGGTCACCTCCAGATCAGAGTGCCAGTACCCAGACGCCGATGCCAAGGGAAACCTAAGAAGAAATTTAGAGCCCCTTTATTTCGCCTTCTGCCAGTAAGATCGTGCAATCAACTTACGATAATGCTTCTGGTATACTTCAAATATAAACTCAACAGAATGCCTATTGCACCAGTAGTTTATAGGACATGGTTGGTATGCTGTTGACCCAGGCAACACGGAACACTTTTCAAACTCTAAATATGAAGTCGACAATCCAGCCCCTTATACTATATATAATCGCTAGTGTTTCGACAATACAAGCCCCTATGGTAAGAGCCACATGGGGCTTGTATTGTCGAAACACTAGCGATGAGAACGTATGAAGTCGACGGTCCAGTCCCTTATACTATTAAAGAGATATCTAATTAACCTTTAGCGTGTTTCTCTTTAGGTGTTTTATATATGTTTAGCTTATCAAGCTCCTATACGAGGTAGCCATAGTGTAGTGTTTAATAGTACTAAGGTTAACTTTAGTGTTCTAGTTATTTTGTGCAATGATCCCCTGGTCTTACTTATGGTGTGGGTCGACTATCAGTCTGATTAAAATAGACCCTGTTTCCAGAAATAATAGTTAAATGTGCATCCATTGTGTTTCATAAAATTGTATTTGGCTTTATTACATGCCAACATACAATATGTGTTGATATCAGTTCAAATAATTTCACTCAACTTGCATATTCATGCCCAATTGTCAAATATATAATAATTACTAGTTTCCGATTAAAATCGAGCAAAATCATTATACTTGTGCAGAAACCGAAACTACACGTTCCATTTACATGGCCAGTAGTTATAAAACCTATTAAACATTATCAACTTAAAGTTTTCTTTTAGTCTGTTGTAAATAAGTTTCCAAAATTACATTTGACTAATTGACGCGCGCCACACGCAGTGCATTGTCCGGTTTTCGATCAGAAATAGATACTTTTACCTTTATATCGTTGGTTTACTGAGTCGACTGAGATCAAAATGGCAATGTTCGGCAACAGTAAATACTTCTCGATATCATAATACAATTTATAATGTGACATACATGTGACCTCAAACAATACAATGGATGTACCTTAAAGGCCTGTTCATACAGTGCGATCTGTAGTTACAACCTGTAGTATAAACACACTTTGTATGTACATCGTCTTGTAAGTTGATACGACTTCGATGTTCTCACAGTGCAACTAAAGTTGGTTACTACAAGTTGTAACTATAAATCGTACCGTGCGAACGGGCTTTTACAAAACACAGCATCTAATGGGATAGGATCTTGTTCAGTGTTTCCCCTTTCGCCAATGACACGTCATAATAATAAAATGTGTTTTCCTCGAAATATGCTATTTGATTTTGTGAAAACTATTGTTCATAAAAATGCTTATAAATAAAAAAAAAAGACCAAATCAAAGAAAAATACCAAAAACATTTCATTTGCATTATTTACATCAGACATATTCGAATGACATATGTTAATGAGCAAGACCCTTCAGAGTAAAATGCCTAGATCTTTAAAGTCACTCTGTCGACAGGGCCACTGAAAGATGAGTTTTCATTGGTTGAGAAGCAGGGATATGGAACGAGATTTCAATTTCCACCGCTAGGGGACTTTGGTTCTGCTCTCGATTTCAAGCGAAAAACAACAGAGGTTAGGATCGGAAATCTGAAGGGAGTAACCTCTGTGGGAAGAAAATGGAGTTTTCTCAGTATTTTTTTCAAATATAAAAATGTTATAAAATATTTATTATTTTCAAAATGTACTGCTATTTTCCTCGTTTCTTACAGGTGTTGCTGAGTGTTATCGTGATGTGGATAATCTCCTGGGTTCTGACCCATTTCAATGTTTTCCCTGACGATGAGACACACCCCAACTACAGAGCTCGAACTGACGCCAAGTCTCACCTCTCACAGAGGGCGCCTTGGTTCTACCTTCCTTATCCGGGTGAGTAGTTATGCACATGTAGGAATCTGGTTTTCAAATTGTATATATCACATTCTAGATTTCCAAAATATGTAATTTACAGCTTTTAACGTGATTTTAACACGTTTTAAAAGCTGATGGAGAAATGAATCAATGATTGAAGAGGGCAGGAAAGTATTTTTCAAAAGGTTTCTTTGTTAACTAAAATACATTTTTACATTTTGAGATATTCTGAATCTATGGTAATGCATATCCATTTATGTTACAGGTATCCCTTGGGTGGTATAATTTTGACGTTTAAAATACGTCATTTTTCTTGTGTATTTGGATTGAAATGAAGACAGTTTGGCCTTTCAACGTGTTTTTGTTAATAAATAAGCAATAACGAAATATTGATTTACATATAAGATATATTCTTCTACCAGAAGAGTTGTATTGGATGTTCTTCTTGTCAGCTGGTCAGTTTGAAGTTTGTGGCTTGACGCTTTTCAATGGCATCGTATCAATATTTGCTAACGAAGCTTGTAGTGTTATATGAAATTTAGAAATGAGGTCAACCACACACCTCTCGTCTGAGATGTGAAATGTTTAGACGGGATTTTGTAGAATGCTAAGTGTTTATATATTGCAGGGCAGTTCGGCTTGCCATCATTTGATGTTGCCCTGTTTATCGGATACATCGTCGCCTTCTTCGCTTCCATCATCGAGTCTGTAGGGGACTACTTTGCTGCTGCCAAAGCGTGTGAAGTGTCTCCCCCTCCCCCTCATGCAGTCAGCAGGGGCATCCTGGTGGAGGGGGTGGGTGGCTTTATAACAGGGCTGTTCGGGACTGGCAGCGCGACAACCACCTACAGCGGGAACATCGCAGAGATGACATTGACAAAAGTTGGTTGAACTTGTTTCAGCAGAAAACATTTACCTATCATTACATTAACTCAAATAGCTCTCATCATTACTATACTGCAGTTTCTTCATTACTGAGAGGAGATGATTTATTTTTATCTTTTAATTTATTCCAGTGGCAGATGCCGAATCAATCCTTACCGTTTGTTTCTGAAGGAACATATCCACGGAACACCCTTTGTGGATAAGGAAGAACTGTATGGGAACATAGAATAATAGCGTCCTATACTATAAAGGGCGTCTTCAATGTTTGGCTCACAACATTTTGACTATCCGCCAGTGTAGGTTTCTTGTACCCATATTGCAGACAGCAAAATGCTGCGTGATGTAATGTTTATATAAATGCAGAAATGTATTCAATATCGTAGGCAGGTAACCACTATATTCCGAGATTGGCGTATGCTATATTTCAGACAGCGAACCGCTACGTGATGTACTGCGCCGGTCTGATCCTGGTTCTGGTGTCCGTCCTGGGCAAGTTCGGAGCTGCTCTCGCTAGTATTCCTGATCCAGTTCTTGCAGGCGCCGTTACCGTCATCTTTGGCATGTTGGTGGCTCTCGGCCTCTCCACGCTACAGTACGTGGACCTCAACTCAGCCCGGAACCTACTCATCCTCGGGACGGCTTTCTTTGTTGGCTGGCTCTTTCCTCAGTGGATTCAGACGGACTCGGGCCTTATCAACACGGGTAATTATGACGTTGCTGCTCATCGTATACATTCAGAATTCAATAATAATTACATTCCTGCTATAAATCACAGAACTACGCCACGGTTCGATGTTCTAATCTCATAACACAGGTGATAAAATAGTAATAGTTATTCATCAAAAACAGATTTATTGCCGACGTTATTGTAAAAGGTGTGTATTCACATAACCGAATTTGGATTAAAGTTGCCCAAATTTGGCTTGGGCCTTTTGGTAAACCAAAGTCTATTATCTCGGGTTAGAATATCATCATCGGTTGTTCCATGTTAACTGCAAAATGCTTGATAGCAACAATTATATTACCGGATTGTCCTTATATCATTAAATGATAAGGTTCTACCCAGTGAGCACAGATTAGATAAGGAAAAAACACGGTTACGAGATTTTCAGTTTGTAACAAACGAGAGCAAAAGGAAAGTAAGACAGAGCTTGCAAATGTTTAAATCCTGGAATCTTTAAAATGGTTCTTTGCTTCTTTTGTCATAGGCAACCTTCAAGCAAACAACATTTTGAGGATAGTGTTTGGAACACCGATGATTCTTGGCGGATTAACAGCGTTTATACTGGACAACACGGCTAGAGGTAATAGAGCCAGATGACTTATCTTCATTTATCAACCTATCAGCCATATAACGTGATACTTGAAACGACCTTTCTAAACCGTATCACAAGGTACGAGGGACTTACAACATTGTAATTCCCTCCAGGAGGGTTTACACAGACAGTTGTAAACCCTGTTTGAAGGAATTATAATGATTCTAAACCCTGATATAATTGCTAAGATGACGGCTTGAAAGTAAAGATCTGAAGAAACTATCTTTAACTATTTTGAAAAAATTCTTAAATATAGCACATTATGAAACGCAAATGTTTTGACGAAAGTGCGTTTCGAACCAGTCTTTCATAATCCAACGCCTTAGACTGCCGCGCCACGACGGTAGACAACGGTCAAGAAGAACCTTACATAGAAATCTTTGCCGTACTGGGGTTGAGACAGTGAACAAGGATTTTACGAACGACTCTATATAGAATCCGGGGTTTTCGATAACGGGATAAGAAAGCGTCTTTTAAAAAACGGTTGATAATATAGATAAGCCATTCTACCTCGGATATGGTAAGGTTGTAGACCCTGATAGTCAGGAAAAACCCTCGGATGCTTCGCAATCCTCGGGTTTTTCCTTCCTATCAGGGTCCACAACCGTACCATATCATCGGTATTATGGCTTGCATTGCAGCCGACTTCTTTTTCTTCATTTGGGGTTAGTTTCACAACATGGGGAAAACACTAGGCACAAGAAGGTGTTGAAGGTGTTGTTGACCTTAGGACAAAGATTGGGTCTGCTGAGAGCCGACAAGCTCTCATTCGCTAATGAGCTTAGGTTATTTAAAATGAGATCATCTTTATAATCGATGCAATGCCACTTTAAAGATGTGAATCGGTTGGATTTGTCAATTTCCTAGTCAGACAAAATCTATGTACCCGTTGACCTTTCATCGATCAAAGTGCCCATATTTTTTTTAAACTTTTTGATAAAAATGCCTTTTTTCCTTCCAAAGGTTCGAGAGAAGAGCGGGGTATAGACACTTGGCAGAAGAACAGCGGAGGAGACGGAGTGAGGCAACCAAGAAGTGGGCAAGGAAAGCGTGGAAATGACGGAAGTAAACATGATGGAATTGAAATCGGAAATTGCAAAGATGTTAGGCAGGGAGAGAAGAACACAAACGGAACCGGATGGGTCGAACATACAACAACATCATCCAAAAGTGTGCAAACCGGAAGTGAAGATGGTTCATCGGAATTTTGCACGGGCGATTCGACCTACACGTGGCCGTATTTACCCCGAGTTTACAGGCTACTTCCGGTCTGTTCAAGGTTACCATTTATGCCGCCTTCTAATAGACACCAGGAAGTTGACTGCAGTGACGGGCACCTCATCTAGGAATTTCGTCTTATCATTCAATTCAGTTTCTTTATTCGGTAAAAAGGCCACTTGTCCAATCACAAACATTACACTTGCTATGACGGATCATCCTCGGTTACCCATGGTTTTATATATGCTCCGTTACTCTCCACTATATGATATAGTGGAGAGTAACGGAACATATATAAAACCATGGGTAACCGAGGATGATGACGGAATGACTCTAACATTAATTTTCTCAAATACAGTGATTCTTGAAGAAACTTTGCAGTGTTTAACAAATATTTGTTAATATTCCATGCTAACTGCGTATTATTCATAATGATCTTGTGTTAAAGGTTTGTTCTACGTGCTTATATTTCTTGTTTGATAGTTCTTCTAGTGAACATGCATGGTAAGAAAGAGAAGAAGAAAATGGCCCTTCCCTTCCCACAAAAGTTTCTCCCTTCAGATTTTTTATCGCAGCGTTACGATAGAAAATCTAAAGGGACTAACTTCGATTTTGTGGGAAGAGAATGGAAATTGGCAAGAACAGCGCAACTGGATAAACCGCAAATGGATCAGCAATTATTCTCAAAAGCTCGAAGCATGTTTCCATGGTGATCACTAATGAAGTTCTGGGGAACTCATGGCCCTAAACCTGGATCCTTAGTCATGTATACTTCAAAACATTGTTCCGTTGTGTGTGACGAAGTGTGACCTATAAGTCTTGTTATTTGTGTTTTTATTTTTTTTCACATGGATGACAGCAAAGTTGTCGGGGTTTTTGTTGTATGTTTTTCATTGTTGTACACTTGTCGTCTTCAATGTATATACAGCCTTGTTTAAGTCAAAACAACATTCAAAGAACATAGATGCGTGTCATATTTAGCATACATATCGTGTATGTGCTTCTCAGTTCTGGTCGATCCAAAGGGATAGTATATATTTCAACAATACGGTCGTCGGAGGGTGTTGAAAAACATACACTTGCTTACGATTTCGTTAAGTAGTACTTTCCACACAAGAAAGACAATTGAATTCAGCACACTCACAATTGTGTTTATGATTTCTGATTTATTCACAAGACAATAAAGTGTTTAATGAATAAACCATTTCTTTCAGGGCTGTTTCATTCAGTCAACATATCGTGACATTCCACAGATTTACATTGACGTTTGTTAGTAGGTCGTAAGTTCATATCACTTTTGTATAATCTGTCCTTTTTACGACATTTTGAGGAAATCTATACTTACCCAAGTTATAGAATACCCTTCATTTCCAAAATTTATACAGCTGTTAAGCTCTAAGGATTCTAATGTGCTGAAATATTTAGCTAGATATGTTTCCCTAGGAAATAAGAAGAGAAATAGCTTTTCCAGTAAATCTGTGTAAGTTTATGATAATATTTTAACTTGCTATAGTAAGCATACCCAAGGTCTCTCTGCGCGTGGTGCTCTATGTACTTGTTATCGCCGATGGCCCCCTTACAGTAACAAACACACATTCATAATATAGAAATCAAATTCTCCGAAAATGAGGACTGGAGAATTTAGTCTTAAACTGTTGCCAACGGTCCATGTAGTGAGCTCGATTTACTTTAGAATGCAAGTTAGAATTCGTTTAAATTAGCTTTTCTTCGATTTGTTATTTCATTCATAACATCATTCTCTCCCAACAGAGGTTACGTACTCAACTTCTATTCTTCAGAATAACTAGAACATCATCTCCCGGAGAGGATGCCATAGGTGTTGATAACAATTTGTATGAATTGGTTATCTTATTATTAATGTATGCCTTGGGTTTTGGTCATGATGTGAAATCAATAACGCTTGTATTCGGCAAAGGAGAGGAATATGGTTCCAAATAAATCATTTTATTTCCAATGTAACCGTTTGTTATGTCTTTCAAGTATGCCAACATTTCCAGTCATTTCATAGAAAGATCCTTGTCGAGGATAGGTTCACACATTCATGTTCACAAATCAGTATGGAGTGTGACCACAACGAGCATCAACACAGGATTGACATCTATGGACGACATCAGGTTAGTGAAAAAGACTACTAACATCTCATTCTAAATGTAAACCAAGGTTTGCCTCTGGTTGTTCAAGTTGACGTCTTCCCAATATTCTGTCCATCTACTCCCAAACATGGTCAATAGGGTTGAGTTCTGGAGAAATGACCGGTCATAGGAGAGTTCTGAAGTTCTTCTGCACAAAGAGGTCGTTTACAACACGCGCAGCATGCGGCCTTGCATTGTCTATTCTTAACCCCATGTCTTTGAAGAAAGGGTAACACATGAGGCAGTAAAACTTCATCTTTGTACCGGATGCCCGTTAGATTACCATCAACGAGGAGCAGATCTGTCCTGTGATTACCAGAGATGCCTTCCCCAATCATAACGCTTCCACCGCCACAGCGATTGTGTTGCAGGAACGCACACACATTAGCGTAACGTTCGCCAGGCACGTGAACGCCCGTCACTACTGTCAAGATAAAATCGAGACTGGTCTGAGAACAGAACATAATCCCAGTGTCTACTGCCGTACCCTACATCTGGTCTACACCATAACAAACGTTCATCTCGGTGACGTTGCAACAGAGCTGAGGGATTGCTGGACGTCGTAGCCTGATCATTGATGTTCCAATCTTAAAGACGATTCCTGAAAGTTCTTGCACTGTTTAAATAGGCCTGAAGCTGGATGGTTGCGGGTATTAAGTGCTGCAGTTTGGAACCGATTTCCGAGATGTGAGAGTTTGATATAGTTGTCCTGACAGCGTGACGTAACGCGTAGTCTTCCTGCACGCGTGCGATCTCTCGTGCTGCCAGTTTGTTGCTACCGGTTCCACAAAGACATCGTATTTCTGTGAACGCCAAAATGTCGAGCTACAGCATTCTGTGACACCCAGTCTCCTGCAGGACAACGACACGTAAATGATCTTATTGAGATAGGTGTGACACTGTGGCTTTGAGTAAGGTGCAATAAACAATGTGAGTTTTTGGTTAGCGCTCGATCAAAGATCTGAGAATGTCTACTAAATCAGAGTCAATCATGCATTTGGCGATTTTTATTTGCATGGACATTTCTTGACGTGTTAGACGTGCTGCATGTAAAACGTTTGTGGGAGACACATTGCATATGAAACACATGCATGCTCAAATTATATCAACATGCTATGTCATCTGTAAGTACCATTACAGTAAAATCGATATTTACATACATGTAATGCACAGTTACTTTTTTCTTTTAGTACATATAAATTTTACACACAAAATTTGCATGTAGATATAATTTGTGCAAGCTAAGGCATAAATAACAAGTATTTTTCACTAAGGTGACATGATACCCCGCCGCAAATTAATATTTCAAAATTGAAAAATAATGTCAAGATCCGCAAATTCGACTGTCAAACATGTCGAAAAAGTCAAAGCTCCACTGTAACCTTGAGAATAATGTCAAGGTCACCAACATCTAATCAGCCCTTTGTCTTCCCTAGGAGGTGCTTTGTGTAAGATATGATGAAATTCCATTGAATGGTTCTTGAGATATCCGGCTGACAAGCTTTACATGTATATTATCATGTCAAAAATTCAAAGTTTTACTGTGACCTTGAGAATAATGTCACGGTCACCAAAATCTAATCAGCCTGTTGTCTTTCCTTGGAGAACTTATGTGTAAGATATGAAGAGAATCCAGCATATGGTTCTTGAGACAAGGATAAAATGACAAACCTCTGTAGGAACATTACACTCCCTATGATGAACCCATATGCAAAATATAAAAAGAATCCAGTGAATAGTATTTGAGTTATTCCATTTCGTACGGACTGACGCAGCCGAATACTATATCCCCCGCTTCGCGCTAAACGCGCGGCGGGGGATAATAAGGAGTAGTTTGTTATGTGCATGTATATTCTCAACACATTTAAAGTCAGTCAAAATTAATTGTGTTTTACAGATTTTGGGAGGCAAAATGTTTAAAGGATAGATGAAATGACATATGGTCCAAATCGGATTGATTAAAATGGGATGTCAATTTGACAATTGCTCGATTTTAAATTTCGGAAATCAGTCCATAAATTACTTATATCCGGCTTTTTAAAAAAACGCCTGATTAAGCCCCGGCGACCAGAATGAAAGTCTGCGGGGGTGTGACCCATGAAGGGATGACTTCTGTGACATATGTGGAGGAATTTGATTTTCGGCGATAGTCACAATTCAACGTAATTTCGCAACATTTTGATTGTTAATTTCACAAGGAAACCTTCAATAAACCAACTTAAATTTCCCATATAGCGAATGTTTAGATATCCAACTAGGTAATTCCGCAGATGACAATTACACAATTATTACATAAACATGTCTTTTTGGCGATGTAATACACCTCATAAATTCTTTTAGCGACAGTGATAATCATCATTAATTAATTAACGAGACACCGGCGGGTAAGCTATCTAGCCGCCCCGCCTGTCGCTTATCACAGTTACGCCTCAGTGAGCATTTTCAAAAGGATTCGCCGAACACATTGCGGTAGTGTTTAAATGGGTGAATTAAAATCTTCTTAATTATCAATTGCAAGTGTATATTGTCTCGATTTTATGCTCAATTGATTCCGATATACAATATACGAAGAGGTAATCATCTGTCATTCTTGAGAAAAATGCATTTCATCTATCCTTTAAGACAAAAGAAAATAAAAAATATTTTCAAAGCAGATACTGTCTCAAATGGTATTCAGTTTTTTTGCCTAAACAATAAATTATGATAATTAACGTGATTAAAACCTAAACAAGTATTAGCTGTACTTTGGACCAATTAAGAAGGTAGATTATAAGCATCAACTTCAATGAATATGGATTGTTTCTGATAGTTCGTTTTATCACCCACCATGTGGTAAAAGGGGGATAAATGTTTTTATCTCTCCCTCTGAGATAAAGGGACAGTTTTTCTCAGAAACCATTTATGGTAGGATAACCAAATTGATGTGTGGCTTTCTTAAAGATATCAATACCTTGGCATAGTTAAACAAGATGTGTTTGTTAAACATGGATGCCCCAAGATATACCAAAGTTATGGCCAAGGTTCAAGTTTTCTAAATATTGTCCACTGCGGCAAGGTCAAGGTCACAAGGTCAAATATGATGACCTCATCTGAAAGTTCTCATCACAAGGTATGCACATGCCAAGTATGAAAGTCGTAGCTCTGAGCAATCTAAAGTTATGGCCAAGGTTAAAGTTTACTGAAGATGTCCACTGCGGCAAGGTCAAGGTCACAAGGTCAAATGTGATGACCTCATCTGAAGGTCTCATCACAAGGTATGCACATGCCAAGTATGAAAGCCCAAGCTCTGAGCAATCTAAAGTTATGGCCAAGGTTAAAGTTTACTGAAGATGTTTACAGCGGCAAGGTCAAGGTCAAGGTCACAAGGTCAAATATGATGACCTCATCTGAAGGTCTCATCACAAGGTATACACATGCCAAGTATGAAAGCCGTACCTCTTAACAATCAAAGTTATGGCCAAGGTTAAAGTTTTCTGAAAATGTCAATTGCGGCAAGGTCAAGGTCACAAGGTCAAATATTATGACCTCATCTTAAAGCTCTCAATGCCCCCGGAATCTCCGATTTGGGGGCATAAAAATAAGTGGTGTGCAATGATTTTTCTGGCGTTATTGCCCTTTTTCCATTTTTGGGACTTTTTGGATTTTTTGTTCATAATAACTCCAAAGGAGACAGCCTTTCTCAGAAACTTTTTAAGATAGGATAACCAAATTTGGTGTGTGGCTTGAGAGCATAAAAACCTTGACAAAGTTTGCAAATGAGAAGCGGTAAATTATCATTTTTAGTTTAAATGAGTGTGCTCTGCTATGACAGCAGAGAAAAGTGACTGAAATGCGGCAAGTTTAAATGAGCCTGTGATGGAGACTGCTGCAAGTTTAAATTAGCCTGTGACGGAGACTGCTGCAAGTTAAAATGAGCCTGTGATGGAGACTGCTGCAAGTTTAAATTAGCCTGTGATGGAGACTGCTGCAAGTTTAAATTAGCCTGTGATGGAGACTGCTGCAAGTTTAAATTAGCCTGTGATCGAGATTGCTGCAAGTTTAAACAAGCAGACAGAGTCGGCCATATCCCCCGCCTTTGGGAAAATTTATTGAAGAATAGTTGTTGAATAACAGTGACTATGAACCTTTTTTCAACTAAACACAACACACAAAATTTCAGCTCCTTAGACAAAGTGGTTCTGGAGAAGAAGACAAAATGCGAAAAGTTTACAGACAGCTGGACACCGTGCAATGCCATAAGCCCATCGGGCCTTTCAGGCACATCTACACATGATGATTGTTCCACACACCAAGAGATATGTCTTATAGTTTTCGAGTTCTGTTCCGGAAACAAAATTCTAGGTTACATTTCTAAGGAAACGGTCAAAAAAAATAACTCGAAGAAGTTGAAAACCCCAAAAGGCACATCTACACATGATGATTGTTCCACACACCAAGTTTCGTTGAGATATGTCTTATAGTTTTCGAGTTCTGTTCCGGAAACGAAATTCTAAGTTACATTTCCATGGAAACGGTAAAAAAAAATAACTCTAAGAAGTTGAAAACCCAAAAAGGCACATCTACACATGATGATTGTTCCACACACCAAGTTTCGTTGAGATATGTCTTATAGTTTTTGAGTTCTGTTCCGGAAACGAAATTCTAAGTTACATTTCCATGGAAACGGTAAAAAAAAATAACTCTAAGAAGTTGAAAACCCAAAAAGGCACATCTACACATGATGATTGTTCCACACACCAAGTTTCGTTGAGATATGTCTTATAGTTTTCGAGTTCTGTTCCGGAAACGAAATTCTAAGTTACATTTCCATGGAAACGGTAAAAAAAAATAACTCGAAGAAGTTGAAAACCCCAAAAGGCACATCTACACATGATGATTGTTCCACACACCAAGTTTCGTTGAGATATGTCTATGTTGGCGGGGGATAATTAGCCTGTGATGGAGACTGCTGCAAGTTTTAATTAGCCTGTGATGGAGACTGCTGCCACTTATGTCTTGGGGAGGAAGTTGCCATAATGCAATGTACATGATTACTCACATGATCTACTCTTCATAATTAGTGGTTTCACGATTCTGATATGAAGATATACAAACAAAGATAAAAAAGAAAGACATCAGGATTTATGACAAATTTAATGGCAGCAGCTTTATTCTCACAAACCCTAAAACTCTATGAACAATTCTTCTATGACCATACACATTCACACATACTATAACAATCAAGTTATGACTGTGAGCATATGGATATAAACTCACTGCCAAACTGCAAACAATATATCAATGAATAAATACTTCTAGTTTATTTGAATGTGATTCATAAGTTTCTTCGTGTAAAGATTATGCTGCAGACACTGATGTAAATCATGAACATAAACCAAACAACATGAACGTTAGGAGAACTTAAAATGTTGAAGAGCTTGTCTCATGTTGGTCAAGACACACATTTACACACTTGAAGCAAAACATTGAACTGTCCAATCTAGGACACATGACTGCCAGATTCACGATGAAAATTATCAAATAGCCCTTATACAAAATCCATGGTGGGGAGTTGGGGCTGTCGTGTATTGTAATATTTGAAAGCAACGTTATGCCACCCATATTTGTTCAAATCACCCTTCTTTTCTGCATGAAAGGTGATGAATCGCCCTCAAAATTTGGTTCTAGATGGGAAACTGCATTGCAGATGTTACATTACTCTTCAGGCTAACTACTGCAATGATACTGTCTACTGAACTTCAGACTCCTAATAGTTCAACAACATGCATTGTAATGTCATACGCAAATTTAGATTGCTCTGCCTTGACACACAATGAAACTCTTTCAATTCAGTTTAATTGAATTTTAGCCTCTTAATTAAATTTAGGAAATGGTATTATATCAAGGATTGGATGCAGTCATATTGCAATATGTAATATAATTTTGTTTAAAATGCAGTTGTTTAAATAAATCATTTCTTAAATCTTGGCATTTCCATTGAACAATGATAGTGGTTACTTTTTACGGTCACACATCGTTTAGTCAAAGGTAAGGGATCAAAAACCTGTTGAATGTTATAAGTATGATACATGTACCAGTGACATAAAGAGATATATAAAAGCAAAGAGTTGAACATACTATCACATGGTGATGGTTTGACAATGACCGAATATTTGGATCTTTTGTTCTCGTACACCCATAATGAAATATTTCTCAAAGATACCTCTATAACGAATATCTTACCTAAATTAACACAGAACAAATAAATCATTAATTATAACATACAACTGCTCATACTATATATATGATAAACATCTGAATAGTAGGAGCTTTAAGAACTCATCTAATCGTAAAGATAATCACAGTGCAATACATCTATTCAGCTGAATTATGAACAAAGAATTTGTGACTGTCTACTGTGGCTAATCAAGGACTTTATTATACAATATACATACATGAGTATGGCCAGAGTATCTTTCCTTTCTTGCCTAGCATGTTTATAAACTTCTTTTGCTACACATCACACTCAATCTAGCTAATATATGTCATATGAATTAAGTGTCTTTCCATAATCATACGATATTTGTATACCACTTTTGCAGTCACATCCCACTCAGGGCTACTAGCCACACTAAATGACACTTTTCATACATGCACTTGATAAAATGTACACCTCATGAACTGTTCAAATGACACAAAACTCTCTGCTAGGATTGTGGGGTTTGCATTTGTGTTTGTAATTTCTTCATTGTGGCTTCATCTTGCTGAGAAAGTGCTGTTAGTTTCTTTCCTATCCGGTCGTGAATTTCTAGATATTTGGCCACACATCTGTCGATGCATACAGCTTCTCCTTTTGTCAGTTCTGCGTCTTTGTATTTTGCTGGAATACACTTTTTCTGGCAAGCATTTGTCATCCTGGCAAAAACAAAATCAATTTAGGTCATATTTAAATTTGTTTGTGTTTATTTAGCCAGAAATTAAAAAAAACGGGGGGGGGGGGTCATGGTTCACTCATTGAAAAAGGTAAATTGTAAGTTGTTACTGGTAGAAAAATATATATTCTGAATGATCCATTGCAAAACTCAATCACAGATCAATTATTTTCAAGTTTATATTATTTTACTTTATATTTGGGTAAAATTTACACTAATAACTCAGTCGGAATATATTTTGTAAATTGATATATGTTTAAGTACAATCGACACAACACTTTCCAACACAAATCCATGAGAGTCTTTATTTCAGATTTGACTGATGAATTTTGAGAAAAGACATGTCGTTTCATCATGTCGTTTTGTAATATTACAAAATAAATTTATCAAAGGAATGGTTTAGCTTACCGATTATACATGTCCGCCATCATCTCTATTTCGAGATCTGCTACAAGCTTCATCTGTGCTTCGTTCAAATTAGCCATTTTGAGTGATGTTGTTTGTCCTTGAATCAAAATATAAGTTACCCACGTGCAGAAATTGGAAATGTATAAGCAGTTTAGAGTGACGTCCCCTGAAAGAAAGTACGCAGCCAATGAAATCCGTTTTTTAAACAGTGATCTGACCAATTGAATTCCTCGTTACATTTACGTCCTGGAGCAGGAATGCCAACAAATGTTTGTTGTGAGTAGGCGAGTCACTTTTGTTTTCTTGGTTTCAAACACATTTGTCATTATGAAAGGTAAATAAATTGAAAGACGAGTAATCATTCTTTCTTTAAGAATGTGATTATTATATTATTTTGTGTTTTATTCACCGATTCAAAGACTTGGCGATTAAACCAAGGATTGTTTTACACTAAAACTAAAAGTGAAAATGATTCTCAAAAGGAAATCGAAAGGGAAAGTTAGATTTATTTTAAAGTTATTTTTAGCCTTTTTGAATTTAGGTAATTGAAATGTGAACAGGATGTACGATTACATTCATGATATTATACAATCTCTTTTAACCGTCAAATGTTTACTGAACATAATATTAATAATATTCTTATTATAAACAAACAAAAAACACTGAGACGTTATTGAGGAAAGTAAATTGTATGCGAGTGAATAGACTCAAACTGTCACCAAGCCCACATAGAGAGTACTGTTAAGGAAACACACATTTTAGGATATTTATCCAGCACGGTAGAGTTGTCTTCCTATGCTGTGCAGTCATCTACGCACATGGACCGAAGTTTAGTAAGTTCAGGTTCTTTTAGTCCATTGCTACATGTCTTCCTAGACCTACGTCAACGTGGTCGGGTGCGCACTCATTGCACATAAACTGATGTTTAGATTATCTGAACTAAGATTATCTGAACCGTTGCCCTATAGTGTACCATCCTGTTTGGTCAAGAGGCTATATCTTGTTGTGCGACTTGTTGAGCATTCGGTGGACAGAAGTTTCAGTCTAGTTCGGTATATGTCATTATAAATCTAGGAAGTATTCTAAATTTGGATTAGAACTTTTCCTTATGCATAAGGAAATATATTATGAATACTAAGGTTTTATGCTTATGATTTACGCTAAGTTTTAAATTTTCACCTTGTTTATAGGCCTATATATATGTTTATATCTGTTGCAAATTGTCATTCAAATAAAAGGGTTTTTTTCACATTTTCTTATACATTATTGACTTATCAAATTCCAACATCCTTAGATTTTAGCTTACTGGTGTTGAGCATCTTTTCATGAACACAATATAAATTACAATTTTGCAAGAAGATATATATTTTATGAAAGCGAAAACAATCACTTACTTTTCCTCATATATATAAATAATTTTATTGCAGAGGTTTATTTTAATTTGGAAAAATATTGAAGTATATCTTGAAATATAATGACATATCCCAAACAGGAAATTATATTTAAAGACCGAAAAGGATGTAATATTTCATTCAACCCAAAAGTTGTTGCTTATGTCCAGGCCTGACATATTTAGCAAGCTCAACTACCAGGTGTGTTCATATTACAAGTGATTAAACATAGTGGATTAATATTCAACTGCCTTTCCACTGTAGTGCTGAAAACACAACTAAGGAAATAAAAATCAATTTTACTATCTAACGTTGTTACATTTGAGATAACAATACTTTCAATAGTACATTTTCTTGTACTTTTTTGGGGCTATACTCCATGTAGGATTCGACCCACACCCTCAGAGTAAAGCAATTATCGACAGCACTTTGTCATGTCGTAAGTTGGTGGTAAGGTCAGTGCTGGTGATAGTTGCCTTACTCTAAGGGTGATGTGTGAGTTCAAATCCCACAAGGGACTCTGCCCAAAAAGGACAAGAATTTGTATTATTGAAGGTAGTGTTATCCCAAATATAACAATGTTTAATTTCAAAGCTTGGTTTGACTCTTGACTTGAGATGTACTCAGACCTGTTGTCTTCACAGATAAACCGTGAATAGCACACCGTAACACAGAGGAAAAAGAACTCGCATCACCATGGCAGACAAAGCCAAAGAAACGAAGCTTTGCACGAACTGGTGAGAAAATTTATACAAGTAGTCTTATTTCATTCATTTTCACAATGTTCACAATAGGATTTAAAATTGGATTATTGTAAACTTAAAGGCACTTAATTCCTCATGTCAACTTACCAGTGGTTTTTTTACCAGTTATTAGTTAAATTTTGAATATTTACATATATGTACTAGTCACTTAAATCAATGTCTAGTTATGTAAGAATTAATATTTAAAATGGAAATTATGTATTTCATAGACAACCAAGCCAAAAACTATGTCAAGTGAAAACAATGTTGACACTTGAATTGTGATAATTGACCTTTTAATATTTTTTTTTATCACCTCCACAATTTCATTGCATAAAAGATTTGTTTTGGATAAGAGTACAAAATGTTACCAAAGAATGTAAAGATATATATACAAGTGAGATTGCTATGTTACTTTACTAGTTTCAACTTCCTGTTTACAGCAAAAAGGACATCTCTGCCTCGAACTTCACCATGCACGAGATGCACTGTCGTCGCCACATCGTTCTCTGCGAGCACTGCCACGAACCCGTGCCACGTTCAGACATGGAGGAACACTTCAATGACTTCCATGCTAAAGTGAGCTGTTCACTTTGTGGCAAGCAGGTGGAGAAACCAGACCTTGATGAACACATGGTCAGTTGCTTTCAATAACCCGTAGCCTCCTACTCCCCTTATTTAATCGTCAGTCTGATTATTTTCTGAGGAATAAAACTTGCAATATAGTGCATATCGATATGCCGGTATATGAACTCATATCGTTTTGAAATATCCTCGTCAAACCAGCCTGTAGACTTGTATGTTTTAATGCTATTCAGGAAGCAATCTTATTTTGCAAAATAAAAAACAAAAAGCCAGTTACATTAACTTGCGATCTTTATTATAATTAAAGGCATTGATTCGAAAAAAAGAAGTCTAAAATGTTTCGATTCGTTGAATAAGATAACTAAATTACAATAATTTATAATGTCAGAATCTATTGTTTGATAAAAAAAACTTTGAAATACAACAATCTGATGTTACAGAAGAAGACGTGTAGCAAGAAGCCAGTGAGATGTCCATACTGTGAGTTAGAGTTGCCTCAGAGTGAACTGACGTCACATCAGGACTACTGTGGTACTCGCACAGAGCCGTGCGTCAAGTGCGGCCAGTTTGTCATGATGAAAGACCAGCTTCAACACGAAGTCAGCAACTGTGAATATCCCGCCCCCAAACCTTCCTCTAACGGGCAATCTGCTGATGCAGCTAGAGACACGTTTCCTGGATTACGCTACGAGTTTGCCGATTCAGGATTTGGAAATCCATTTGCTATGGACGAATTATCGCGAATGATGGACGAATCTAGGATTCACGAGCCTCTGAACTCACGTGCAGATATTCCGGGATATGGAAAGAGGAGGAATCCAGTGGCAGGAGTACCGTCTCGGTCCTACACGAACAATAATACAACACGATCACGGAAAAGCACAACCAACAGGAAATCGGAATTGAACCGGCAGCGACAAAGAGGTAAGTTGCTTTTGTTGTTTTAGGAAGTAGAAGTTGCGTAGAATCAAAGGGTCACAGAAATGTTTACCAATTTGCTTACTCAAGAAAATTGAACAAAAATCATATTTTAAAATTGTTTTTGCACATTATTGCCTATTATTTCACACCCCATAGCTTAAATTGTATTTGCATAATTTAAAATGGTACAATTTTCAGTCATTTTTACATCCAAATTATTTAAGATACATATAAGAAAGGCATTGTGAAGTTTCTTAATGAATATTGTGTGCAATTATGTGCCATTCTTGACCTTTTTAACGTTGGGGTCTATAAGACCCCACCGTGTGGGGAAGGGGGTGTGTGAATTTAAAATTATATACAATGTAAGTAATAAAGATAAACAAACAGCAATATTTTTTTCTTGTGTAAATATGGTTAATTTGATCATACACAAAACCAGGTTAAATTAGATCATTTTGTTTATGTACAACAGTACATACAGGTGGGGTCCAATAGACCCCGTTCAGTCATACGAGGGTTAAACTGGCATTTTCTTCAATTGATATTTAGTAAAACTTAAGTACACACTTTATTAATTTACAATTATAGACGTAAACCAAGTTCTAAAGGCCTCTCAAGAAGCTCATTAGGTGTGTGCTTCACTAAGACAGATAGAGATTTAAGGATGATTTGTGTGCTACAGTGGCAGAGCCTGAACCTCCTGAGAATGTGGATGTGGATGTGGATGTTGAAGCGGACGCAGACATGTTGTTAGCAATGCGGCTGCAGCACGAAGACGACCAGGAGCTGGACAGTATCATCCGTCAGATAGAGAAGCAGTCCGTCTCTCAACCTCCGCTCTCACCCGACACTGACAGTCCTGCAAATGTCAACACATATCCTGATGGTAGGCTTCAGATGCTTATTGTGGTCACGTCAGGGACAGTTGTTAGACAGAACTATCGGAAAATCAGTCAATAGGACAACATTTCAAGGCTTTATTGATGTCCTTGCATGTCCGTCATCCTTCGTCATGTATAATGCAGCTTGGAAATTATTCGGTTCAATCTAAAACTATTTTATTCTCAAAAATGTTGGAAGAGATGAGACACATAAACAATACATAAAGCCAGAAGTTGCTATTTTAAATAGACAATACAACATACTAGACAGTAACTAGACTGTATCTGTCCGGTCAGCACGAGATTTCTCAAAGTAAACATAATTTTTCATATCATTTGGCCTTTGTCACATTGATATAATAACTGTTGAAAGGTCAACTATGTTCTGTTAACTGTTAATGTCAGAAATCTTTTTTCTTCCAGAAGATGAACTGATTCCCTGTGAATTTTGTGGAGAGCCATTTCCAGTGGATATTCTTGTTCAACATCAAGTATGTGATTTTTACTTGTACTAATTTCACCATAAGGATTTTATTTCTAATATGTTAACATATATGAAACTGTATGTATATAGGGCAGGTGGTCTTCATACTGAGTACTGCTTGTAGAGGCTTGTAGATCTGTTGTGTAAGCATTGACATTGTGATTACTAGTTGCAAGAGCTATGAAAACAATACATAAATGAACAAAAAAAGAAAAATTTATCGATGATATCAGATCTATGGTCTTCTGATATCAAATATATCAACACGAGTTGATTAAAGTTACAAATATCTGAGGCTTCCCGAGGGTATTTTTGCTTTAATGAACAGATTTTATTTATCATTCAAAGTCATTCTTTAATAATTATTAGCAAAAGAATGAGCATGTATCTGAAACACAAAACTGACATTTAATTTCTTCATCAATGATCTTAGTAAGGTCATAGCATTGTGACATCATTGTCTTCAGTATTCTCAGTGATGCCAAAGGGAGAGCCTTGTGATGTCATAACTGATGATGTAATTAAATGACAATTTGATTGTAGCGATATCGACAATGAAGATATCGCTTGTAGATATCGTTTGATCTCACACAAGCGATATCTACTTTGGGAACCAGTTTTGGTTGATTAATGGAAATAAATAAATTATCTTTTCTTATCTTAGTTATGACAATGCCCACTGTCTCTCTTCTCTACAGAGTAGTTGTGATCCGCTGTCAACTGGTCAGTGGAATGAGGATGTGAGTTGGCGGGGCGAGAGGAACAACGAGGTTCAGGGGGGATCGCGGGGGAGGGGGGTTTCTATACCTGTCATCAACAACCTTGACACTGACTGGACGACAGCACGAGAGATCCCCATCCAGAGAGAATGGTATGCGCCATTTTATCTGTTAAGTTCTGTTTTTCTTTTCACATGATTGTAATAAAAAAGATGTTAATTGTGTTCTCAATGTGTACAAAACAAGCTATATGAATCAGTTAATTGTAATAAATAATTACAAATTTTGATAAATCCCCCAAATATCCCCCTCCCCCTACCACGGCCATCATGGTATAAGTAAGTGGTGTTATATTCAAAACTTTACTTGTATACACCAGGGAAACGCCCCCTGAATCTCCTCCCCCGCAAGATCTGCTGGACGAGGGAGGGGAGGTAATTCTACCGTGCGAGTTCTGCAATGAAACCTTTCCCTATGAGCTGCTAATTCAACATCAGGTTGGTAAATTCCTGTTTTTTCCTGATGTCACTGATGGCTTGGAATCCTGTATCTGCAGTCCTATCTGCAGTATTAACCCTTAACATGCGGGCGACTGAATTATCCGGGCGGGCTATAAGCGATTCCTAGGTGTCTGTATACGGATCCCGGATACAAGACTTAGAATAATTCACGGCTGTCTAAGTATACTCTATCACCCATACCGGGTCACGAGTCGATTGTGTCCGCGACCCGACCCATGAGAATGGCTGTATTTACGCATCGCGACCCGACATGAGAATAAAGCTTTGTTCAGTGTGTGGTCGGAATATCAAGCAAAATTCACACCAATTTGCGTGTGCATTGTTGACCCGTAACGCATCGATAATTAGCTTTACAAAAGGCCAATTATGTCGGGCTTAGCCCCCGAAGCATTAATTCGCTTGAGGCTATTTTCACCCACGTGTTTGTATTGCCTCGGGTTTGCCTCGCCCGAGACTGCTATCTGCCTCGCATCTCGCGAGACGGGGAAAAAAATCGCTAACTCGCCTTACTCCCGCACTTCATATCATGTGAGCGAATTGTTTGTTTTCAAAAAAAAATACGGCAAAATAAAGGGGAAACAATGGACTACATTCCCATATAAAATTAGAAAATCTCAAAAAAATAATAAAGACACAGCAAGCGCCGTGAAAAAGGTCATGTTTACACTTCATAAATTTTGAAACAATCGGCGATTTTCACAACTTCTAAAACATTTATCAAGGCTAAAATACTGAATGCATTTTCATAATTTTTATATCACAATAAACCGAAAAGAATAATCTTTTATTCTATATAAAATGCGCGGATTTATTCACAGAAATAAAGATACAATTTTACCTTTCTGAGAGGCATGTGAAACCAAACGGCACACAAACTAATCAACATATTTTCATCAGTTATGGTTCGAGGTTAGCGTTTATTTGAAAAGTCAAACAACATAACCATATTTGGGTTGACATGTGCTTATTTGTCAACTGGTTCGAGATTATGATTTCTTGGAAAAGTGCGATGAACGACCGTTTGCAATGCCGCATACATGTTGTAAGTATTGACGATTTTATAGGTGGGAATAAAGACAAACTTTACATAGCTATAGAATTATAACCAAAGGTCGCATTCTAATAATTTTTATATCATTGTGAAGCTAGACATCTTGTCTTCAATTCCGTATATAAATGGAATTTTTTTCGTTTCGTATTTATGATGTTACGAGGCCCGAATAAAAGACAATCTTTCGAAAGTAATAGAATAAAAACGAAAAAACATAGAAAATTCATTCAAAGTTTCGAGTGTGAATTAGCCATTTGTGTACGGGTTTCGCTACTTGAATTTGTATTGAACGCCCGTATATAGTCCTTATTCGCCATGTAGATGCGGTATATTTTGTAAAAACGATACCGGAATCGCCGCCTGGAAATTCCGCCAGCAGAGCTAGTTAGTGCCAAAGCCCAAACTACTGCTGCGAGCTGCGAGCCTGTAAATTCCGCCACAGGGGCTAAAAATGGTAAAATATATATACGCAACGTAAGGGTTAAACAGCACTGTTCTTCAGAGAACTGAACATCAAAAAGTCATAAATCCTAAATTCTTCATATTTTGATTTCAATGATTTCTGCTATCCTGGATAGAATTTCCTATGTGTAACAGGATATCTGAAATGAAAAGTTGATTAAAAAGGGGTGACTATTGACCCAAAGAGACTATTGCAATAGCGATAGTCTATTGCCACTTACTATTGCGATAGCGATAGACTATTGTAACTCACTATTGCAATAACTATTGTAATAGTGTTTTTTGTACAAATACACAATAATCAGCTAGATTTGTTTAAAGGTTTTAGCAGAAATGTTTAATTGATGTAAGGACTACGGAACCAAAATCAGTAAATAAATCATAAATGAAAAGACTCTTTGTCATTTTGCTATTTCCTAACTCTAGTTCTTCCCTTTTGACATTCTAAAATGAAAAATCTTGAATTAAATGCAGTGAGATTTGTGTAAATCATTCATAATTAAGGGAAATTTAATAGTTTTGATAGTATCGATAGTTAACCTTACTATTGCGATAGTGATAGTGATCGATATAGTACTATTGCGAAGCCAACTATTGCGATGCATCAATAGTTCGATGTATTGTTACACCCCTAACATTTTAGTTACTTGAAACTAATTCATATTGAGAATAATTTGTGACCTATACGGGTATACACAAGTTAGAAAATGACAATGACACCTGTAAAATTTGAGTTAGGCACACATATAAAGAGAAATATAAAAATCAAATTTTCAGTCAGGCCGAATCTAGTGAGCATAATTAGTTCGTTGTGATTCGCCCCAGGTAATTTGCGGGTATTCATTGTCATTCAGCATAGGCAAATCAACCAATCAGAATCAATTAGTCCCCTTGGATTATGTAAAATGTCTTGTTTTTCATTAGTTGATGACATTTCAACAAGTTTCGGTATCACAACTTCCCATTGCAGTCTGTATGTGATTTGAATCCCTTGATGACTCCACGAGTCCAGACGCCAGCTGACCCCGCTCGACGTAAAAGGACTCAGAAGCACAACGTGCTGGGAGTGGCTGCACAGGAAGCTTACGAGGCCTCTCTGAGGTCACAGCGACATCAGGGCATGCCGACATGGGTCGACGATGATGACTCAGGTATTGTCCTATTCAAGATCGTGATTACCTAAGTTCAAATGACAGTAGCTCTTATACAGAGCAAGAACTTTTGGGATCTTTTAAGAAAAAGTAAACTAACAAAGTGTCAATTACTCTTGACCAATTTTGCCAAGTGCTATTCTTAATTTATTTTATACTGAGCAGGCTTTCTCAATCTTAGAAAATTGTTCTCATCATGAAGTTTGATGTCACCTTTTCTCATCACTGTGAAAAAAATAATCTACACGTAAGAGAGAGCTCCCTTTCTAATCTGAATTCTTGACATAGAATTATTTAGTACTCGCTTGGTAAGGTAAAGATTTACATGGTTTTGTACATCAGGAAAAAGCACCAGGAGAGATTTGCAAAATTCTAATGATATTGATTCAGGTGATGAAATCATAGACCACATGAACGACGTCCAGACACATACACAGGCAGCAAACGGAGTGAGGAGTCAGGGTAGTTCTCGAAAGTCTAGTGGCAGTTCTCGGTCAGTCACCAGCAAATATGGTGCACCCCCGAGTCACTTTGACGACTACCTCACAAAGGGTGCTAGGGGGAGGACAAGAGATCACACGAGTCACGTGAGCCAACCCGAGAGGGGGAGTGGTCGACGGGAGGAGACGAGACGGGGGAGTGACGCAAGGACGAGGAGCACTCTTGATGAACTGCTGAACATTGAGACTGAGCATGATCTCCTCGGGTCTGTGGGAAACTCCAAGAAGAAATCTACTAAGAATGAAGACAACTACACGAAGAGGGGTTATCCACCATCAACAGGTAACTAATAGGGGTGACTATTGATCCAAAGAGACTATTGCGATAGCGATAGTCTATTGCCACTTACTATTGCAATAGGGATCGACTATTGTAGCTCACTATTGCAATAACTTTTGCGAAAGGATTTTTTTGTACAAATACACAATAATCAGCTAGATTTCTTACAGGTTTTAGTGGAAATGTTTAATTGATGTAAGGACTATGGAACCAAAATCAGTAGAGAAATTATAAATGAAAAGACTTTTTGTCATTTTGATATTTCCTATCTCTAGTTCCTTTCTTTTGACATTCTAAAATGAAAAATCTTGAATTAAATGCAGTTAGGCTTGTGTAAATCATTCATAATTAAGGGAAATTTAATAGTTTCAATAGTATCGATAGTTAATCGTACTATTGCGATAGCAATAGTGTTTTTGTATAGACTATCGATATAGTACTATTGCCAAGCCAACTATTGCCATGTCTCAATAGTTTGAGGTGTTGTTACACCCCTAGTAACTAACTCCATATGGAGGGGAGAGAGGTCTGCTCAGATGGAGAAGTGCTATGGATATGAGTTGACAGTTTGGAAATTAATGCTTCAAAAGGACATTGGTTGACTATAAGCAGCTGAATATTTTGACTGAATTTCCAAGCAATAGTTACAATAAACATTAACATTTTACCTGCAGATGGATGAGTGCAAAACCATTCTCAGTGTTCAATTTAAAGGAATTACACAAACACATTTATGTTCTGTTTTTCCTATTTCCTCTTTTTCGGAATAAATTGACTGGACAGACAGGACCAGGATGGCATGTTAGATGTGACGGGTCAGGTTTACAGTAAATTTTGCATTTTTCATCTTTTGGTTTATTCTTCACTCTGTCAACATCTATTGATTCAGGCTCCAGAAGAAAGCCTACCCCAGCAACGGGAACCTCTACACGCGATGTGATGCGTGAGTTGAATCGAACTTCCAACACAACTCAGGTGCAGAAACCCAAGAAGAGGTACGACCTGTTTCCTTATCAATTGTTTGCTCTACCACCGACTGAAAGGGACAGTGTTTTGTGTTTTAATATATAGGGTATATTCTCGTCAGTACATTTATCCTATTTATGCTTGTAAAATTGAAATCCTTGGCAAGATGTTTAAAATGAAGAATAAAAATTATGCATTAAGGTGTAAATGCTTCAAGAGATGTGTGTATCTCTTTGACTTCTTTCCACACAAAAAACCTGTTGTACTGTCTCTTTAATTAGGATCCAACCAAGCATTCTAGTTAAAGCCCTGTCAAAGTCACAGATATATTCCCTTATGTGTGGTATTAGTATTTTTCTCCCCATATGCATTGCCCTAAAATGAATATAAACTTTCCACTTTCTTCTACCTCTATCATTGACGAAGAAGAAAAATATTTATGGATGATCAACTTCTTTATTATCCCCCGCCGCGCGTTTAGCGCGAAGCGGGGGATATAGTATTCGGCTGCGTCCGTCCGTCCGTCCGTACGTACGTCCGTACGAAATAGAATAACTCAAATACTATTCTCTGGATTCTTTTCATATTTTGCATATGGGTTCATCATGGGAAGAGTAATGTTCCTACAGAGGTTTGTGACCTTGACCTTCATTTCAAGGTCACGACGAGACTTTGTCATTTTACCCTTGTCAGCGGGATATCACAAGAACCATTCACTGGATTCTCTTCATATTTTACACATAGCTTCCCCAAGGAAAGACAAAGGGCTGATTAGATTTTGGTGACCTTGACATTATTGTCAAGGTCACTACGGAACTTTGAATTTTTCGACATGTTAATGTACATGTAAAGCTTGTCAGCGGGATATCTCCAGAACCATTCACAGGAATTCCATCATATCTTACACAAAGCACCTCCTAGGGAAGACGATGGGCTGATTAGATTTTGGTGACCTTGACATTATTCTCAAGGTCACAGTGGAACTTTGAATTTGTTTACATGCTAATGTACTTGTAATTCTTGTCAGCGGGATATCTCAAGAACCATTCACAGGAATTCCATCATATCTTACACAAAGCACCCCCTAGGGAAGACGACGGGCTGATTAGATTTTGGTAACCTTGACATTATTCTCAAGGTCACAGTGGAACTTTGAATTTGTTTACATGCTAATGTACTTGTAATTCTTGTCAGCGGGATATCTCCAGAACCATTCACAGGAATTCCATCATATCTTACAAGAAGCACCTCCTTGGGAAGACAAAGCGCTGATTAGATTTTGGTGACCTTGACATTATTCTCAAGGTCACAGTGGAGCATTGACTTTTCCGACATGTTTGACAGTCGATTTTGCTGATTTTGACATTATTTTTCAATTTTGAAGTATTAATTTGCGGCGGGGGATTATGTCACCTTAGTGACAACCACTTGTTAACAATAGCGATGTTTCGGTATAGATGCTTATACCGTTATCAAGCATATGGGAGAGATGATAAAAAACAGAGGTTATATACATGAAACATTTTGGTATGATAATGGGATAACAAAGACAACAAGATGAGATAAGAATAAGATGAAAGGTGTAACAAGCAGATAGTGATAACATGGATACCAGTGGAAGGTAAGTTAATTCAGTTGGGATGGGGATACAATGCAGCAGTGAGGGTGAGCAATCAGTGGGGGATAATGATGGAAGCCAGAGTGAGTAGAGTGGATTAATTATTTGTGGATTAAGTGGTTGTAAGCTGATGGGATGAAATAGCCTTGATCATCCATAATTTTTTTTTTTTTTTTTTTTTCTTCTTCATCACACCAACTTCTAGAATGCCTCTCAAACAGTCTATCATTGACCATGAAAAAAAATTAGTCATTGCAAAATATTGTCATAGTCTGTTGGAAAATAAAAACAACTTTAATTCATGTCATTGCTAAATATTTATAAGATAAATAGTTGCGTTTGTAAAATTTCCGGGATTCATTCCTATTCAACACCCACAAATTTAGTTTAAAACCGACAGTGTTATGTTGTGAACTAAGCTGTCCAGACCCTATTTAAATCACTGTTGGAATTTATCATTTGTAGAAAATCTTAATTTCAAAAGGAAACCAGTGAAACGTTTGAGTAATTTGGTTAGAATCAAGGATACACCGAAATCATGTTACAATACAGAATATTTGATATAACAAATGTGAATGTTGTCACTATGGCAAATGAAAAACATGAAAGCATGTATTATGTATTTTATGAAGACACTTCGTATGTTGATACAGAGTCTGACAATTATAATGACAATACATTATTATTTTAATGAAGCTCATTTGCTATTGTTCTGTGAAGATGATTTGTGGGCCCTTGATAATTTCTACTCCAAGGTATATTCTGCTTTTTTTTTATCTGTAACTTTATACTTGCAGAGTGAATGGTAATGTTGGTTACCACAACGACATGACAAATCCTCCCTTTGACATCCGGCCTGTCGGATCTCGACAGCGCTCAACTCATGTGTTTAACCCAGATGCAAGGAGTAGGAACAGCCAACCAAGAACAAGGACACAGGTGAGCAAATCTTTCATGGCAGTCATATTAAATTGAACAATCAACCCCTGCGCAAGAAATATAAGTTACAAAATGTTGTCTCTACTGTGATACATATAGAGAATCTCACCCAAATGTCTTCTGATATAAAATATATCAACACGAGTTGATAAAAGTTACAAATATCCGAGGCTTGCCGAGGATATTTTGACTTTTATCAACGAGTGCTGATATATTTGATATCAGAAGACACGAGGGTGAGATTTTATTTATCATCCAAAATCATTCTTCATTAGTTTTTAATGAAAAATGAACATGTCTGAACACAAAAGTGCCATTTGGCTACCAGTGCTGTGAGGTCATAGCATTGTGATTTCATTGCTTGGTGATGCAAAATCATTGTGATGTCATTTAGCTGATGACAACAGTGCATTGTTCAAAATCTACTGTCAAAACGATATCTCCTAGGAGATATCGCTTGATCTCATATAAGCGATATCTCCTGTGGAACCCAGTTTGGATGATAAATAGTAGATAGTAGTAACTAGTTCGATGAATTCTTTCCACAGTCACAGCGTTAAACAACAACTCACTCACTCCTCTCCACAGGATCTGACACATACTTCTCACACTAGTTAGTAAGCCAATCAAAAGGCTAACAGCATTGTATTAAATATGCTTGGAAACTTGTCAGTCCTAATATTCAATATAGTGATTGTTCGAGAGGATGGGTTCAAGACTTCTACATAATTGTATCAAGATATATGAGAAGATCAAGGAAAATCTTTAGATGTTACCAACCCTGACTAAGAGTTGTGAGATTACAGTTAAACATTAAATACTTATCTTACAGACTTCTATCCATCTTCTGATTATTACAGTTTTATTTTTTGAAATGGTGAATAATTTGTTTGACTTTTTTGCAGCAACATGGACTACGAAGGTTTGATGATGAAGATGACGATGACAATATTTGATGAAGAGCAAGACTTTAGTTTAGTCCAGAAGTCGATTGCTTGTGAAGGACAGTTGTCTTTGTAGAGTGTTCATGACCGTTTGGTAATCAGAGATAGCACAAGTGTTCACAGTTGGGACGTGATATTTATCCAGTTTGTCACATATTTTTACTTTTACTAGATGTCTAGTAATGTCCCATGGGGAACATGAAATCACAAATATCTATGCAATGACTCTGAAACAGATGCAAAGTCTTAACCCTTGTGTCAAAATTATCCTGAAAATCTTTCTGAAACAGCAGCTGGATATTTAGCTCTCTTAATGCTAAGATAGTTGTAAGTACCATACAGTGATACTGGCTTACAGCTATCTTTGTGTGGAGAGGAACTCCACTCAGGTGAAAGTCAGGATACATTGGTGCCCCCATATCTTGCAAAGTTTACCGTAGCTTGTCTTGACCTGGGAATCTGTTCAAGAACATATCCAGTGATAAATTTAGAATTATGACCTGCCGAGTCCAGGGACTCGCTATTACAAGATATTGTGAGTCCCAGTCGATAATAAGTGAGTCCCCCAATCAGTAAACAAATACTACCAAAAAATTTATCATTGCATATCCATTCTTTAACATTACATTAAGGTAACCAACGTGACTTGAATCCTTAGTGATTTGTTAAACAAGTGTCCGAGCTATAAAGAGACAGTAATTTCACCATCTTTGATGTTGAAATTGTGATTTGTTATTTTGTATATATATAATGGAGGCAAGTTAAGGGTTAAAAGGGTTAATCTGTATTGCTGCTGAACATCCCTGAACAATAGGTGTTATTTTTCTACCTGTACCTGGAGATAGATGTAGTGTCTGCCTACTGCTGCAGTCAGATGGTTGTGTTGATCACAATAGTTGTGTTTAGTGTGTTCAAGGTACTCTTTGCTTTTGCACAGGGTTGGTATTGTTTATTACATGTGTTATCGAGGCACTGACATGTCATCAACACCACTTCTCCTACAAGGCATAACACGCGCCAGTCTTTATCACTGGCTAATTTAACCCTTGCTGCATTTTATCGCCTTTTACGTGCCAGAGATATATGTTTCCTCTATCAAATCCAGGTGCTGCATGCTGATATGCTGGAACAGAAAAGTTGACAAAATGCAGCAAGGCTTAAATTTGCCAGTGATAAAGACTGGCACAAGGTATGCCTTGAGGGAGAAGATGTTATTAACAAGGAACAGGTATTAACATGAAGGTCTTCTTGGACTAAATTGATTTCTTATCAATAGGAAAAGTAATAAGAAAATATGAAGAAAATTTTAAAAAAGTTCAATTCGACAAAGCTTTAAATATATTGTCAGCATTATATTTTGAAACAACAAAAATAATTTTGAGAAGGAAAGTTTTTTGGACGGTCAGGATATTAGAGACAAAAAATAAGGATGGCATGAGCAAAATTGGTAAATAAGCTTGCGCAGTCTAAAGAAGCTGTCATTTTTGATTGCTTGTGTTCAGTTCCTTGTCAAGTCATGGTGAACCTTTATAGAGTTGAGATCCAACTGTTGATTTATATTTATGTGTTCAAAGATATGTTATTGATTGATGTGTTGTTGATCTTGTGTCTGTGGATACAAACATATTGCTGTATTATATTTGTATTGTTGTAAATAGCCATATTATGAACTAATCTGTCGAGACCCTGTTTAAATCACTGTTGGAATTTATCATTTGTAGAAAATCTTAATTTCAAAAGAAAACCAGTGAAACGTTTGAGTAGTTTTTGCTTAAAACCAACATGCAAGTTTCCTTTTTGTATATAGAATGTATATAGGGAAGACCATTATAATTATGTTGATTATTCTTGATGAAAACCTTTTTCACATTTGTTTCCTTGATTAAAATGTATTTGGTTAGGTTATTTGTTTATATTTATTTGTTAAACATTTTCAACTGCTATTGTGAAATGCAGAGTAAAACCATATCATCAGTCCTCAAAACTAGTTAATCTGAAGTAAATCATACACCAGCTTTATGTTATCTTAGAGGGGGGTAACCATCCAACGGCATGACAAACTCAGTGGTAACAATTAAGAATTTAATAGTTACGTTTGCCACCCCTTAGGTGCCTGATGAAGGTAAGGGGTGGCGAAACGTAACTATTAAATTCTTAAGTCTAAGTTAAGTGTAACCACTGAGTTTGTCATGCTGTGGATGGTTTCCCCCTCTAAGCTACGTACTTCTTGTTCTCCATTAGTCTGCCATCCCGCATCCTTTAGTAGATCCAGTATCTCAACTCCGTACCACCAGCCGCTACTTTCACCGTGGAACACCCCGCCTGTTATGTCAATAGTTACATCATTCAAAGGATGGAGTCAGTTATTCTTTATGTGTACCTGATTTCTTTGAGTTATATTTCATTGTTTGTTAGCTTCATGGAGTTGGATTTGAATTGGTACAACTGGTCATCTTTCTTTTCTTTTGTATATTTTGTGTGTGCTTTTATTACGTTCGACGGTCAGAAAGTGCTGAACATCTTGTTAAGAGGAAGTTATGAAACAGGGTCGCAGATTTTCAAAGCTTTCTTAGTGTAACGATAGTCGTAAACCAAAGGTAATGTTACTTGTGACTATCTCAATGCTAACAGAGTTATAAAATCTACACTGTTTATTTGATAAGAAACCATTTTTGTTGTTAGTGTTTTATTTGTTTTTGCCGTATATTTAAATGATTGTTGATCATAAATATTTTGTATGTTTCAACTGTTGACAGTTGTGTAAGTTATTATATTTTAATATTCTGCAGACCTGCAGACCGTGAACATCTATTGTACAGTTTAAAGTAATTAATGATTTTCCCAGCAAAGAGTTAAACATATTTCCTTTCTGACATCAAGGAGACTATAGAATGCAAAACTAATGGTTAATTGATAAATAAAAATATATCTCATTTTAAACTTGGTTTTCACTTTTCTTTTCTTTTTGATAAATAGGAAATGTTTGGCCTCTGTGTTTACAATCAAATTGCATAAAACATGTAATATATGAGATTGTAAATAATGATCAAACTAGTATGTAGCATACTGATAAAATTCTGATCATAAAATAGAGCCATTGGCTCTGAAGCTCATCAGGGTTTATATTGTTTAGAGAGTCAAGAGACAGACTGGTGACTAGCAAAATATAGATGTCATTAGGTCTTTGTTATGTTCATGATCAATTGTTTTCACAATATCAAATAGCATATTTCTAGGAAAACACATTAAACGAGAAAATTTTTATTTTAGCATTATGACGTGTCATTAGCAAATGTCACTTTAACAACGGCGTCGATGATTGCACAGCTAGACTTAAATGCAATCAATTCTCCCTCAATCTCATTAATATCTAACCATTGATTCGTTCCTTAGGCTTATTTGCTAATTTGGGTTGTCACTCATCTATGATCTGACGGAATCTCATAAAGATCCGTGTCCACAGGAAGTTATTTACAGGAAATGACCCCAAAATCGACAGCTAATCAGCTGGTAGGGCCGACCAATCAGATTCCAGCTTTCTTGGCTACTTCGGCTTATTGTGTTTCCGTCAGAATAAATGAAAATCCATAAAGCACTCATAATTAAATAATGTGCGACAGTTCATACGTTTCGATTTGCCAGATTCGTTTGCAGCCATGGTGAATCGCTGTTTCTGCTCATGGAGATACCCTATAGAGGGTAACATGTGCACCGCTAAATTGCAAACATTCGGAAGACTTCGGCAAATTCTGTTTCTATTAAAAAAAAGTGATGTTGGAACTTCTATGTTACTTTCAGAAATTTGAAAGCATCACAGTGGTTGGTAAGATTATAACGGTTGTTAATAATTATTCCATCAGATCATAGATGAGTGACAATCCAAGTTAGCAAATAAGACTAAATCACGAATCAATGATTTGATTTTAATGAGATTGATTCTCCCTTTTCTGCCACCGAATTCAGGCCTGTTAGAAAAGAGTTTAGGACTGGAAATCTGAAGGGAGTAGCCTCTGTGGGAAGTGAATGACCTCGCTCAAGTTTCCAACATTGATAATCTAGGGCTTGCTGCATTTCTGTAACTCTTTTGTGAGTGCATTGCACCTGAATTTCATGGTGCACTCTGCTACAGAAGAGGAAATGAAAAAGCTACATCCACACATGATGACTGTTCCACATACCAAGTTTGGCCTTGCAGCTTTTGAGTTCTGGTCCGGACACGAAATGTTTCCATTGGAATGGCTAAATTTAAAATTTCAAAGAAGTAAAAAAAAAAAGAAGCAAATCTAGACATAATGACTGTTCCACATAGCCAAGTTTCATTGTCCTAGGTCTCATTTTTTTAGTTCTGGCTCCCGAAAACGGACGGACGGGGGTTATTGCTATATCCCCTGACAACTTTGATAATTTGGCAGTGATCAAAACTGGCGTGAGTTCTCCTTACCTGTTTTGTGTTGAGTGTATATTGGGTAAAAGACAACACAACTAGTCACTGTAAACGAGGTATTTTTAATGTCACCTTGCATGATAAAGAGTACAGTGTATGAACAACACATTGTACAACATTGTATGCATATCACATCCGCCTACCGTGATGCAAGTACATACAAACAATCTTATAACATCTGTGTGTGTAGAAGTGGGGAAATAGGGCTAATTGTATCACTGATAAAGTTATACTGTATGCATATGGCGTAAGTAGATAATAATTGGGTTACAAAGAAAAATAATAACATATTTAGCTTTTTAAAATAAAAGTTCATAATATACAAAAGTAAATACATTTATTCTAGCTATTTAAGCAATAAATAAGGACATTGATTTTTTAGAGAAAGTTGGGAAAAAATTTAATGACCATTTTAATGATAAACAACTTTATTTTAAAATTCTTGTACTGTTGCCTGAGTATGTTGATTCAAATCTTTTTATTGATACCAGAACCTGGACACACGGACCTAGCAAATTCTGAATAAAGTACATGTGAAGCTTTAACTTGGTTTAAATATCCACAAGAATTTCAGCATAGCATAAAAATAATGATGTAATATACCTTGAGGACATGTCAATAATTAGTTTACAATAGAAACAATTTTGATCAAAAGATTATCAAAATAATTCCTTTCAAAAGAATTGCATTCAATCATGTTCATATGCCAACCTCCAATACCAACCATGTTGGTAGATTATACCTACCTAGATTATACCTACCACACAGAGTATATAAAATAACAACCAGAGAAATACATCCCCAAAGTTTTCAAATTCAAATCCCTCTCCCACACTTATAGCATTTACATTTGATACCATCACATGCCTGCAGTCATATCAAATTTGTACTGACGATTTCCTGGCCTCAACACTGATTGGCTAGAATAAAAGGGCACAAGATGTGATCAGGCATCCTCGATAATCCAGAGTATATATATAGTGTAGATTTATCGGAACGTATATCCTGGATTATCGAGGATGGTGATCAGGGAGTTTTATGCAGAGAGGCAATATCTTATTTTAATGAAATTTAAGATACTAGAGATTGTATTAGTTTATTTACTGAAGCTTGTATTTATCATTTACATTCTAAAATTTCCGAGACGGTATAATACTTCAACAGAAAATAAATCAAAGCTTATTTTCAAGGACAAATACAATTTGAGTTAACAAGTTTCAATTAAGTTTAACCATTTCGTTGTTGATTTAATTTATTCTAAACAATTCTGAGTAGCCAACTTACAACTCAGAACAGGAAGATTTTCTGGATAACAAACTCTTTAATGTGAAAATACACAACGTTTCGGAGTATATGCTCACTCCTTCATCAGGTGGCATGTGCATTTTCACATTACAGAAGTTGTTATCCAGAATATCTTCCTGATCTTATGTATACCACTTCTAAATGCCCTGAACTTACAACTCAGTAATATTTAGAGGATATTTGGCTTTTCTTTACTAATACCATGTTTATCTCATCCAGTGAGGTAGAAAGGTTATATTTTCCCGGGTGGCGCAGCCACGAGTGAAAATATATAACTTTTCTACTTCACGAGATGACATATACATGGTATTTGTCAAGAAAAGACAAATTTTCTATTTATTATATGACCAAATCTTTGCATATTCACCGAAATAGACTTGCATTTACGTTAAGTCGGCTTCAGAATGAGCCTGTCGCCTCAGCAACAATGTGACGTCATGAACGTGTCATGACATCGGAGCATTGTTTTATGACGTCAGGTCATTGTTATATCAGTCACTAGTGACTGATAACACATTCCATTGTTATTTTCATTAGTGACTGATAACACGGTTTATTTTCATTGATAGATCCCGGTATTTCACCTGCAATCATATAATAAAGAGAATAATCTCTGATAGGCCAGTGGCTAGACATATATCCCATAATATCCTGGGATCTACAGGTAAATCAGAGTAACAAGCAGAAATCTAAATGACTAGAAGCAAAGCACCCACAAATTTTCAAAAGTTTTAAATTCTTTCTTTTGAAACATACAATACATATTCCCCGTTCAAGGCGTGACACTGTGCAATTCAAACTATCTGTTTCTGTAGCAAGGCCGTAACCAAGCAAGTTATCTAGACTTTCACAATGTCGTGGAATTCATTCGAAGATTCATCATAACCGAACATAGTAGATGCGTCATGATTTCGCTTGTCACAAGTGTGATTGTCTTGTACAAATAAGGCCAGAAAATAATCCCAAAGGACCTTTCCAGAAACCAAAGATATGCATGCTTCTTTTGACATTAAACTTAGCATTAATTGTAAGTATTTGTAAGAAAATAATTGTTCTTGATGTCAACTTCCTTATTATGAACATGCACAATGTTTCGTAGTATATGCTGACTCTTTCATCAGGTGAAATATGTAGGTGGGTCAGTAGTTCAGTTTCATATCATTCATTTTTTGTACTCTTGATTTTATACATATTGAGTTTGACATTGGCTTATTTGGTATTTGAACTGACCAATATGTCACGAAAAGGTCAAAGTTGACATAGAAAATGCAAGATGTACAAAAGAATGGTAGTAAAAAAGATATCCGAGTGGCGTTACATTTCCCACGTCAGAAGAGCCATTGTCCAGTGGAGGATCAAGAAGGATCTTTATCTCAATACGACATACAGAGATACATATAATGGTATAGATGACTTTAAAGTAGACTACTTTACCAATTTACCACTTTATTTCAGGGTTGAATTAAAATGCGGAGTTAACCTGATTGAACGGATACATACTAGCACTTCATTAACGACACAACCAGTTTAATGTTCACCATAACCCATAGGCCTGGGTAGCCAAAACGTTTATCATCCCTCCAATCAAACAATTTCCAAATCATCAAACAAATGACAGAGCATTCGTCAGTGGCAAATTTTTTGAATGACAGCCTTGTACTTTTGTACCTATGATATCATTAAAATAAGATGAACATTTTTATCAAATTTTGATCCATAAAATAGATTTGCATTGAATCCAAATTGTATCACTTACAAAATCATCTTTAGAACATTCCACATTTTTCCCCCTAATTGTATTACAATACTCTTTTTAAAAAAAACCAGTCCATTCACAAAGGCCATTCAACACTGAATCAGGGATGGAGGATATGATATAAAGGAATGTGCAAGTCCTTAACTTGAGAATCAAGTGTCTGCAATCATTAATTAACAATTCTTAAATATCAAGATAATCATGAGTCATGAAAGTATTTTGTAACTGTCAAATATTATCTATACCAAAAATGCTCATTTCACAGAGTCTCAAATTTAGGCACGTTTGAAAGCTATAATCAAGTCACTTTCTGTTTTGGCAATGTTGGGCATATTTGGTAAAAGTAACCATATTTGGTGAAACTAACCAAAACTCGGGGGACGTTCAAATCTTGTAATAAAATTACATGTTATAGAGTGCACACACATTAGGCCAAAACTAAAAAGAGTTGTGTTTCAGGTCACATGCTGTAAATGATTTTGGTAGGTAGGTCAGGACAAGTTTGTTGTTTTATATTTTTCTTACAGAGGTTTACTTAATCCATTAATAAAACACATATAATATAAACTATAAACATTACATGACACATTTTGTGGAAAGCAGATGATAAACTGCAGATCATTTTGAAGGTAACTGAGGAAAAAGATTGAATTTTAAAAATTTAAGTTATTTATGAAGGAATACTGAGAATTTTCAAACATAATAAAAGTTTTTCAGTCGCACATCAAATTATTGGATTGTAATATCTGAAACACAACATATTTTTCTTTTGGCCTTAAACACATTTTTTTATTTCATATTTTGATTAATTTGCAGGATATTAAAGAGAAAAACATATATTTCTAATCACAGGCAGTCCATACATGATACCAAATCCCAATAAATATACATAATTGTAACATATACATATATACTGTGCTAAAATGTACTCATAACATAAAACAAGTATAGCACTGTTTGATTCATTGCAACTAACTGGACAGTTGAATACTCATTTATAAACAATCTAAACAAATATAACAAAAAATTTGATAAATTAACAAAGAATAACCATATAATTACACATGTACATACCATGAAAATGACTTTGGTATATATATTGGGTGTAAACTATAATTGTATAAGCAATCTTCACAAGGAGATCATTACAAATAGATATAGGGCACTTAATGTCATTGTAAGTTCATTGAAAGCAACTAAAACAAGCATTAATATGTTGAATATGGATAAAATAACTTCATCATTATCATAATAATATTTTTTTCAGAAGAATAATTGTTGGTTATTTTAAAACCCCAGGATGTTTATCTCCTTTCTACATAACAATGATTTAATATTCAACGACAGTCAGACGCCATTTCCCATACGATTTGGCTATAGTCGAAAATTGTCTAGAAGGAAAGTCGTGCAGTTAATAACTTGTATGGAAATGGATACAGAAGATTTAAAATACTATCGTCAGATAGCCAGATTTCCAGATATACAGGGTCCAGGTAAATTCATCTTCCACACGTATCGAGCCATATACGCACATTTAGAAAACGCATACTGACCCTTGCAACAACTCGAAGGGATTTCTGACCCTGTCTCAGAAATCCCTTCAAGTTGTCGCAAGGGTCAGTATGCATTTTCTAAATGGGGTAAATGAGGTCTCACTGCATATTTTTGGTGTTGAATCACTTGTTGATTACATTTGACATATCCTTCTTGACAATTGTAAATATATTTATTTTGTACCACTTTAATCAAGAGGAGCTAACCAATCAAAGGGTGACAAACAGGGGTGCCATTTTAATCAGAACATTTCAAGGATTCTTGTGCTCACTATTGTTGTTTACAAGGTAAAAACTGAATACTATATAACAAATTATATAGTCTGTGATTTCTCACTGTAGAAAATCACAAATAAGTCTGATGCAGAGTTAAGTTAGAATAAGCATTTAAACTCGCATAGAGATATATAAATGGATACTTCATGTATTGAACATAGCTTCGCTTGGCATATGTTTTTTGGAGTGTTAAAATTTTGACTTTTCATACTAAATTATGAATAAATTAAATTCTCATAAATAAAAAAACTTGTTAATCATTAGCCATTTTCACCCTTTTTAAGTTACTTTTCCATATAGTGGTAACAGAAAAAAATAGATGGACAAATTAAATAAAACAAATATAAAGTTTACAACTTACAAAGAAAAATATAATCTCTTCATAGAAATCTCATATCACAGTGACACACTATCAATGAAATGAAAATCTGGAACATGAATGATATTATGAATGAATAAATGGAATATAAGATATGACAATATATTCACTGTGCAAGTAAAGGTGGGTACATTATAATCATCACTTGGGAATGCAAGGTTTTGTGCATTGTACTAGTTGTGCTGCCTAGATCACCAGCCCTGAACATGTACATGTATAATGACACTTGGTAGCTATTTGAGAACTGGAAGGTCGTAGAAGCTGTAGCCGGGTCGACCCAGCACTGCCAGGTAGATGTAGAGGAGATGGTACACTGGAAACAAGAGGATCACATGGAATCACATGGAAACAAGAGGGATCACATGAAATAACATGGAAACAAAAGGATCACATGAAATCACATGGAAACAAGAGGGATCACATGGAATAACGTGGAAACAAGAGGATCACATGGAAACAAGAAGATCACATGGAATCACATGGAAACAAGAGGGATCACATGAAATCACATGGAAACAAGAGGATCACATGAAATCACATGGAAACAAGAGGATCACATGGAATCACATGGAAACAAGAGGATCACATGAAATGACATGGAAACAAGAGGGATCACATGGAATCACATGGAAACAAGAGGATCAAATGAAATGACATGGAAACAAGAGGATCACATGGAATCACATGGAAACAAGAGGATCACATGAAATCACATGGAAACAAGAGGGATCACATGAAATCACATGGAAACAAGAGGGATCACATGGAATCACATGGAAACAAGAGGATCACATGAAATCACATGGAAACAAGAGGATCACATGAAATCACATGGAAACAAGAGGGATCACATGGAATCACATGGAAACAAGAGGTTCACATGGAATCACATGGAAACAAGAGGGACCACATGGAATCACATGGAAACAAGAGGATCACATGGAATCACATGGAAACAAGAGGATCACATGAAATGACATGGAAACAAGAGGTTCACATGGAATCACATGGAAACAAGAGGGACCACATGGAATCACATGGAAACAAGAGGATCACATGAAATCACACGGAAACAAGAGGATCACATGGAAACAAGGGCTCATATAAAATTACATGGAAAATAGAGGATCACATGAAATCATATGAATCAAGAGTGATTGAATAACAATTACTTTCAATAACATTCTGGATTTGTAACCCTTAAAAGCATTAGATTTGAAATTCAATTTGACTATACTACTACTAAATTCAAGTTTATTCCTTCACTACTTACCACCAGGTATAAAACACAGGAGGCCGATGATGAAGAAAACTAGACAATGAAGACCTGGAAAAGATGGAAATTTAAAAATGAGGAAAACCAATACAACAGTTGGAGATATATAATCATCTAGCAAGGTTGAATATACAATATCTAATCTCAGATATCTCTATCCTGTTATGTATTGTAATGTTCTGATAGCCACGGGAATGCAACTACTTTCAGGCTGCATAAAAAAGTTTCAAAAGTGACGAGGACTTTATTTTTATTTTTTGTTGGACAAAATAATGATGCGGGAAGAGTACTTGTTTTTTTTAATCAAAATATAGCGTTAAAGTGGTAGAAGTATACAAAATTGATGCACATCTGTTCCTATATTTGGTGGTTTAGCACAAATAACGATGCAGCAAATTCTTGGCCACAAGTGTGGAGAAACAAGTTTATTGCAACTTCACCTTTCATTAGATTCACAAAAACTTTCCTTTATAAAATGAAGTATATAATGAAATCTCACTTGCCTCTTTGTGGTGATGCTGTGATGGCTATTCCAACGATGAATAAAACTAGGAAAGAAATGTTTCTCACATTAACAAGTTTCCAAGATCAGCTGTAACTCGGAAAATAAAATAAAATCAGTAATTAATACTAATTATCGGTAAAAACTCAAATGCTTTTGTGGTCAATCTTTACAAATCTTTAAAGATATTTTGGGATATAGATATATATGTTCATTGATGAAATAACTTTATTCGAGTATTGTCCATTGGTAATTTTAAATATCAACAAAAGTTGTAATTCCATTTAAAGTTTTAAAACGTAACTAAATTTCATCTCCGAAGCTGTTTGGCCTTCTGTTCTTTATATGTTTGGTGGATGCACCCCCTTCAATCTACTTCACAAATGTTTAACCACATTAGCCGTTCCTGTCCGCATCCTTAGTGCATCCATATAATCAATGGAATTATAACGCCCTCAAGCCCTCAGAAATACTTACTCAATCCTATTGCTGTCAGAAGGAATGATCCAAGAACAACTCTCCAGTTTTCCCGAACTTTTGGATGTCGCATCCAACTATAACAAGAAGAGTTTTTTGTTGTTGTTTTTTTTACTTTTTTTTCCAAACAATTTTATTACAGAAAAACAGTATATTGTCTTTAAGGCAACAGAAGAGTTAGCTTTAGATTTGGCCAATATTCTTCAAATAAAAGAAAATGAAAATCTATCGAATGTTCCCTTTCTTAACAATGACTTTATGAGATAACGCACACATGATCCAATAATTTTTTAAAAGGTGTTTGGGTCTAAAATAGGGATGCAGAAATCGGTCTATTTGCCAGACATGTCCGCAAAAGGATCTCTATTTTAAACGTTCACTAATTCTGACCACATAAAATATTGAAAAAAGAATAATCAGAGGCCTCTGGTGCAATACAGTGTACAATAGACATACCTGTCTGAATCTGAGAAGGATCGAGTAGATACGATGGTTTCACTGGACCAGGTGGAAAGCGAGTGAGAGGACACGCCCCCTGGCAACAGCTCACCTGCCCTATAGAAATATATATCGTATATACATATATATATTATAGGCAGTGTTGTTCCTAGAGGGGGTCCTGGGAACATTTGCCAACCTTTTTGGCTTGGTGTCCCTTAAAATTTGGAGAAGTAGGATACTTTTACCATTGCAAAGGGTCCCACTTGTTCAGAAATGGCCAAAAAAAAACCTTCAGGAGATCACCTAGGAACAACACTGTATAGGAGTTCTATTTCAAGGGATCACTTTTGACATGGGATTAGTAGTAATCACTAGTAATTATACATTGTAATTGTAATTCTTTTGGAGCGGCCTTTATATAAGCACCTCTGTGCTTGTTGGCCAATCCATTCATGAATTGTATGTCTTTTCATGAATAAATATGTTTAAACCACATGGGATTAGGTGATATTTACCCATTGATGTATCATCAGATCATTATATGAAAGTTGACATTTAGGGCAAAAAAATTACTTTTAAACAAAAACACAACAAATTAATCAAAAAGACGAGATTTCATCTTTCATTTTCACATTCATATATAATATAAATGTATATATCTTCTCTAAAAGGCATTTAGAAGTTGGTACGTGATATGAAGAATTAACAAATATATGGATTCACAAATTCTTTATTGTGTCGCATATCTATGCAATAAAGAAGTTGTAAATCCATATATTTGTTAATTCCTAACCCTTAACATGCGGGTCCCGGAATTATCCGGGCGGGCTATAAGCGATTCTGAGGTACCTCAATACGGATCCCGGATCGCTTACTTAGAAGAATTCACGGCTGTCTAAGTACTTTTCTATCTCCCATACCGGGTCCCGAGTCGATTGTTTCCGCGACTCGCTGCATGAGAATGGCTGTATTTATGCCTCGCAGCCCGCAATGAGAATAAAGCTTTCTTCAGTGTCTGGTCAGAACGTCCAGCAAAATTCACACCAATTTGCGTGTGCATTGTTGACCCGTAACGCATCGATAATTAGCTTTACAAAAGGCCAATTTTGTCCTGCTTCGCTCCGATGGCTACACTGCCCGGCTAATTACGGGAAGATATTGCGATAAGCTACCTTTCTCTCACACTTCGTATCATATGAACCAATTGGTTGTTTTCAATTTTTTTTATACCAAAATAAAGAGGAAAGAATGGCCTTTATTCCCATATAAAAATCGTAATTGCGCTAACATAACTGAAAATACAGCAATCGCACAGAGATAGGCGACTTTTGCACTTTTGAATTTTGATACATGTGGCGCATTTACCCCAACATGCCTCGGCGCTCTATTTCTAAGAAACTACTTGGGATATTTTCATAATTTTTTTATCAGTATATAGATAAAAGAATTGTCTTCAATTCCATATAAAATACCTGTATTTTCGGCAATAACTTTTGATGCGCCAGGTGTCGCGCAGAAGGTGATATTCGGCTTTGAATAAGTGGCGCTCTTAGCATATACCATCATTACGGGCTTTATAACTTGTGAACCGCAAGTCCGATTTTTATAATTTTTACATCATTGTAAAGAGAAAAACATTGTCTTCAATTCCATGTATAATGCGCATGTTTTCGGGAAGAACTCTGCATGCGCGAAGCGCCGCGCCAAAAGGTATAATTTTCGCACTTCATAACTTTTGAACCGCAAGTCCGATTTTTATAATTTTTACATCATTGTAAAGAGAAAAACATTGTCTTTAATTCCAGATATAATGCGCATTTTTTTGGGAAGAACTATGCATGCGCAAAGCGCCGCAATATTGATGTACGCATAAGTGAAGAAGTATGATAATATATAACTAAAATACTGTTCTTTTGATACGCAAATATAGAGCTTTATAAACGATGAACAACTGTCATGACGGAATTTTGTTTCCAGTTTTGGAAAAAAATATAACATAAAAGCGAAAATATATTTGAGTACGGGACCCGCCGCTCGGGGAAAAGCCTTTTCGGGGGAATATTTTCTCAGGAAAATATTTCACTTTTCGGAGTTTCTAAAAATGCGTGAACATTTTTGTTACTGATGCCATTTGCGAAAGGTTTTTATTTCTAAAATTCAAATGCGAGGGCGCACCTTTCCAAACCATTTGAATTGAATTTATTATTTTATCTTTTACATTATTGAATAAAAGACGTTTCATTCAATAAGATTTGAAGAATTATTTATATGTGTAGCGGACTGAACTGAGCAGATGGAGAATTTGATTCCTCACCACTTTTATTACCAAAGTTCTTTTGTATCACAATTACTTTTTTAGGTATTAGTTTTTTCGTGAGCAGGGGAATTTCCGACAGGATTCGCCATGACATAATGAGAAAAAATTCCCATGAACATGGGCGTGGTCCGTCATCTTTGGGACCGACCCACAAGTATAAATATCTACCGGGGGGTGCGCGGACCCCCCCGCTTTTGGTCGCCACCCCCCAAACTTTTTGTGCAAATTATTTTTTTTTTTCTACTTTGAAATAAAGGTTCGTGTCATTCCGAGGTATGAAGGTTTCTGCAATATATGTCGAGAGGGCATGGGAACCCATTCCCAATAGAATCCGGGGTTCGTCCCATAGGATTGTTCCTCGGAGTCTCTCGTTCTCAAAAGAGAACATGGGAAACCTGTCCCGCGATTGAATCCGGGGTCCGCCGCGGAAGACGGGGATGGGAATTCCCGGAGAGCATGGGAGTATGCTCCCATGGGTCCGGGCTCCGCCTCGAGAGACCGCTCCTTGGATGCTCTGCTTCTCGAAAAGAGAAGTCATTCGGCAAATGACAACCCGAGTTTCCCTGACGTAGTAGTTTATTTTCCGGGCCTCGCGCCCGGTGCTACACGTCGCCGAGGAAATCAGAAAATGGTCCGTTTGACATATGCGTCGGAAAAATCGGCGCGATGTCAGAAGCCGTCGGCGCTTGCGGCGCAGTCGTCCTAGATGCGCCGGGAGGTTCTGAAACTGGCAAATGAACGTCCATGAAGCTCACATTCATTATCTCTGTATGTTTATTGTCTCTAATCACATGTTATATATTGCATACATCTAACGCATTTTCAATCATTTACAGGTTGAAGCAGAATGCTGCGCGGACGTGGACGCAAGGCCCTGCGACGGCCTAGGGCGTTGCATACCAGGACACGCAGCTTTGAAGCCGTTTCAAGCGACGACGACTTCATCAACGAGATCCATGCTGATGAAGCCTCTGATATGGAGTCAACTGACAGTGATGGTAGCAGTGGTTTAGACAGTGATGATGCATATGATCGGGACACTGTAATAGATAGTGAACATGGTGACACAGATGGTCTGAGTGATATAGAGACAGAGATTGCCAGAAAGATTCTAGCCGCCGGTAATTCCACCGAAGAAGACTTTAGTGGTTTTGAGGAGGAGTTTGCCGAAATACCACAATATAATCAAGATAATTCACAGACGTTTGATGAGTGGGTGGATGGTCCGCGGCCACGTGTAAACTTGCCTTTCACTGGTCAAACTGGGTTGCGCCAGTTCATAGAACTTCCTGAGAACCCTGAACCTATTGACTTTTTCAATTTGTTTATACATAATGATGACTATGAGGATATGGCAACGGAAACCAATAGATATTTCAAACAAGCAATGGAGGACAAAATTCTAAGACCCCGTTCAAGAATGCAACAGTGGCAAGACACTAATGCAGAAGAGATGAAGGTATTTGTAGCCATGACAATTGCCATGTCATTGGTTGTGCAGAGAAACTTTGCTGATTACTGGTCAACAAGTGATGTTACCTCAACGCCTTTCTTCGCCAAGTGCATGCCCCGAGACAGGTTTTGGCTTCTAATAACCTACCTACACTTGGCTGACAACAGGAGGATGCCGGGCCGTAACACCCCGTGCTTTTCACCAATAAATAAACTGGGACACTTGTATAACCGGATAGTTCACCGTTTTTCAAGAGTGTATAAACCGCATCAAAACATTTCAGTCGACGAGGGCATGGTGCCCTGGAAAGGTAACTTATCTTTCAAAGTTTATCTTCCCGACAAGCCTAAGAAGTATGGGATAAAGGCTTTCATGTTGTGTGACTCGCACAAAGGATACGTTTGCAAGTTCAAACTCTACACTGGAAAAACGAATGAACCGGTTTCTGAAGGTGGCAAAACTTATGATGTAGTCATGGACTTGGTGAACGACTACGTTGGACAGGGGCATCATATCTTTATGGACAACTACTATTCGTCCACAAATCTGTACATAAATTTGTGGGAGCGGGGAATAGGTGCCACGGGGACGTTGAGAGCCAATCGAAAGGGACTTCCTGATTCAGTCAAGAAACCTAAAAAGAAAGCCAAGCAAGCGGACATGACAGTTTCTCACAACCATGGCCTACTCGTTCTTCGCTACGAAGATAGAAAATCAGTGCTTCTCATGTCTACTGTTGAAGATACAGAACTTGAACAAACAGGGAAGAAGAACCGGGCAACAGGGGAACCAGTTCTCAAGCCGCACATTGTAACAGCGTACAACAAGTACATGGGAGGTGTTGATCAGGCCGACCAGATGTTGTCGTACACGCCGTTCCGAGTGAAGACCCTGAAGTGGTGGAAACGGGTTTGGTTTCACGTTCTCAACGTTGCCTTGTTGAACTCTTACATCGTTTATAAAGAATATAGCAAAGATAAACCTCTAAAAACAAGTCGGGAATACAGGAAGGCTTTGGCGCAACATTAGTAACATTTGCGGACAAGGAACAAGTTCCATCACTTTGCAGACGTCCCCGTGGTCGGCCGAGCACGAGCGACGAGAGTGTCACTCGTCTTCATGGACGTCACTTTCCGAAGAAGATTGAGCCTGTCGGAAGGAAGAAAAACGTCACAAGGATGTGTGTGGTATGCTCTAAGGCAAAACGCGCTGTCCTCGCAAAACAGATTGAAGAAGGCAATGGGCCAGCAAGGAAGAAAAAACGAGTAGGCAGAGAGTCTTCTTATGAATGTACAGATTGTAATGTTTCTCTGTGCGCCGCACCATGCTTCAAACTGTACCACACCGCCACTGACTATTCCAGGGCTTACATCACTGCCACGGAAAAAGAAAGAAATGAAGAAGGGAATGAAGAAGAAGAAAATTGAAAGTAAAGAGAGCCGAAGTGTGGACAACCAGTATATAATCATTATATACAGACCTTGTTAGGTCCCTAAAGCTGTTCTGCGCACTGCCGCAGGTAAATATGTGTTTCTATTTGTACATAAATGTAATGTAATTTCATTGTAATGTATGTCATTGCAAATAAAATATTTTTTATTTTATCAAAGAGACAGAGAAAGTGAATGCGAGCTTTCATTGGAAGTTCAGCCAGAACCGCATCATAAAAAACACCCATAAATGGTGAACCAAGTGGCCGATTTTCATAAAACTTACATGGGGTAAAGAGGAAAGATTCGGCTTTGATTCAATATAAAATTTACACATGCGCACGAAAAACTAAAGTTGCGGCACGTGCCCCGATATGCGCGATAGTCAAAACGTTGCCTCAAAGTACCGAGGGTACCTTCATTTGGCCCGCTATAGCTTCCGAACAAAGTTGCGCATTTTTTTTCTTTTTACATCATCGTAAAGAGCAATAAATTGTCTTCAATTCCATGTATCATATGTATATGCGCAGCGAAAAATAAACATGCGGCAAGTGATGCGCCAGATGTCGCAAAAAGTTAGTTTTTCAAAAATGAATTTTCTAAGTACTGGGGGTGCCTTCCTTACGCTCTTCATATATTGCGAACCATTTGATGTATTCCAATAATTTTTATATCATTGTAAAGAGGAATAAATTGTCTTCAAGTACATACGTGTTTCGCATGCGCGCGAAAAAATTTACGATTTTATAAAGCTGGAAATAAAGACAAACTTTACACCGCGCAACATGTATTGCGTTCGCCGCGGTGATAAGTGTATGCTGTGCTCATTAGTACCCATTAGTTCCACGCGCGCTCGGCTCTGGCACCCTTAAGGAGGTCTCGAGGAGGTAACGGTACTGTAATTAGCACAGTCCCGGGGGGACCAAGCAGTGCCAGTAACTTGGTGCGCGTCGGGACCATTCACGTGGTACTGTCGGGGTAGCGTCACTCTCCTTTGGTTGGTTATATTTTCTGAACCATAAGTCGTATTCTAATAATTTTTATGTCATTGTAAAGAGGAATGAACTATCTACAAGCACATATAAATTTCGCAATATGCGCGCTCAGGAGTTTTGATTTCATAAAGCTGGAAATAAAGACAAACTTTAGATGACAATAGAATTATAACCATAGGTCGCATTCTAATATTTTTTATATCATTGTAAAGACAAACATCTGGTCTTCAAGTCCATATACAAATTTCAGTAGCGCGCTCCAAATTCATGATGTTATAAGGCCCGAATTAAAGACAATCTTTACAAAGTAATAGAAAAGTAAAGAAAAATCGTAAAAAAATAATTCAAAGATGCGGGTATAAAGCAACCATTTGTGTACGGGTGCCGCGACTTGAATTTGTATTCAACGCCCGTATATAGCCCGTATTCGCCATGTAGATGCGGTATATTTCGTAAAAACGGTACCGGAATCGCCGCCTGGAAATTCCGCCAGCAGAGCTCGTTAGTGCCTAAGCTCAAACTACTGCTGCGAGCTGCGAGCATGTAAATTCCGCCACAGGGGCTAAAAAGGGTAAAATATATATACGCAACGTAAGGGTTAGGTATATTAAGAGTAATGTGTGTGGTAAGGAAAACAAATGAAATTTCAACAAACTACGCACCTAAAGGATTTTCTTTCATTCCTCAACAGAGATTCCTCCTGAGTTCGGAACTGAAAAAATAAAAACAATTATAAAGAGAGCCCCTAACTTTGTAACTTAGTCTTAGAAGGGCATTAGAAAGCCCAATTTCTTGATAACACTCAGTTGAGAAATAACAGGATATTTCACAGTACAGTACATGTACAGTAGCTTCTCGTACCAACGTTCTGTGATTAGCTGCCTTAATAGCATCAGGACATCCAAGTCTACAGGTTGTTGTTAGACAGCTTTGCGAGGAAACCTCTGAAGAATATGAGTCTGTATCAAAGTAGATGCACTATTTTAAAACTTTTATTCCTCGGAAAATGGTTGATTTTAATCAGCCTGATCTCAATCATGATATAGGCCTCACAATGGATTTTAAACATTTCAATTGAATTGGTTCATTTCCACATCAAGAACATCTAAACAGAGCTAAAGATAAGCTGCGTATTTGCGTAAATTACGCATTAATTTTTGTAAAAACCCAATTCCTCCAAGTTCTATTGCGAACAAGTACGCTTACATTTTCGTAAATACTCAATAAGCTTATGTCTAATGAGTACACAAAGTAATGTCAAAGATTGACTTGCATACATGGTAATCGGTTTGAGTAACTGAAATCTGAAAACCGATCTCGACTGGTATTACAGGGCTATAGTATTATCTCAGCAGTTCTCTACAACCACTCAAACTTGTTTTTATAAACTGGTATGGAAGTACCTATAGTCGAGCTTCTAACGTTCCTTGGTCTGCGTTCACTATCTATCAAGAAGTAGTTTACGCTGCTGCGCTGGCCTATAAAGCAACCAGTTATATTCTGGACCATACCATTCGATAAAACTGACCAATCTGGCTATCTTGTTACTGTTTCAGTGAAAATAAAACCTGTTTGAGTTGTTTGTAACATTATCTATGGTTAAGCATGGACTTGGGACACCTCCGACATGGCTACTTTGAACAAATATGCGAAATCTTAAGCAATGAATGAGATGTTAAATATTTTCACATGTTCTTTAGAATCATTTCTCATATTACAGTATAGATCAAATATCTACTATGAATAACAGATGAATCAGCATTTAAAGATGTTCAACAAACCTTTTTTCTGAACACTCCCAGTTGTCAGAAGTGCATTGCCATGTAGCTTCTGTAGTCATTTTCAGTAACAGTGTCATACATGTGCATTGGAATATTTAAATGTATCTACAGGAATAGGGTCATTATTATTTTATTGTAACTAATCGAAATAGACTTTGTTTTATGAAAACATATTTGTCTACAATATATTCAAAGTGAAAATGGTATTTCAGTAGTACTCAGTCAAGCTTTGGAGTTATCTCACTTTGGATAAAATTGTGACAATATCTTAGATTTTTATAAATACCATTAAAATAGTATGGTGAGCTCCCTTTCGTGATATGGAGTTGTATTTTTAAATTCTATGGTTATTTGAAATTTGGGGTCACTGTAATTGGTTTTGAATTTACAAACCTCCTTATTCCACAATTCCTAGAACTTTATATATGTATACTTTTTGTTTTTAAACATTAATGTCATTGATACTGTCGTTTATACTCATTTATACTCTTTAAATTGAGATCAAAATAAGAAACAAATATTACATATTTTTAAAATTTCTAATTTTGTAAGACAGAGGCAAAAAGTATTACTAACTTGCGGCGCCACCTTGTATAATTATTTCAATGGTTAGGTACCTTTTGAACATTTTCTTTGTAAGAGTCAGTATTCACTCAGTCTTATGACCAATTTATATGAAGATTTAATGGATTTTATCTAGCGTATAAAACCTACTTTATGTTTGGTCATTTTGACAGTTAATGCAAAATTAGTAAAATACTCAACTGATTTGACTGAGCTGCGTAAAATTTATTTGGTTACTCAAAAGAAACGTTGAATACTCAATTAAGGTGGACGCAAGCTTGTACATTACTCAATCAACCAAATACTTATCTGTAGCTCTGTCTAAATAAATGTCAATCTTATTCAATAAATTCATTTTATCAATCTAAAGTTTGATGCTATTGTGACTGTACAGTAACCTTTGTCATGTCTGTAAATATTTGATAAAACTGTTAGTGGACACAATGTATTCAGCGACCTGGGTGTGATGATAATAACATCTCTTAGGTCCAACTATCTACATATAATTAATGTGCGTGTACATGTACCACAAAAAGAAATACATTTTTTTTAAATATGCAGGGCTAGATAATTGTCAGTGAACCAGATTTTGACCTAAGACGTAATTATTATCAGCAACACAACTCCAGTGGTTTGTGGATTATCAAATTGTATTATCGGTTGCTCAAGGAACTTTAGTACACTCTCTTTTTTAATCACGTAGATCCCTCCTTTCTGAAATACATAAGCATATCTCCTACTGACTCAAGTTAATTCCACAGAGACTAAACGTGTCAGAATACAAGCCAACCTGGAAATGCTGCAGGGGAATCTCTGTTGGTTCTTCGTCCTTCTGTTCGTTGAAATCTCTCAACTTTGCGCCTTGTAAAGGTGCAGAATCTTTGGTTGATCCATATATCTTTATTCTATCCTCATCTTCTGAATCGGAATCCTCACCAACAGTTAGTTTGTCGTAGGGACTGTTAGCTGTCATTTTCCACTCTACAGTCGACCATCTTGTCAACATTCAAAGGGAAACAACTCCTGGTCAAAGTCTTCAATGTGTCCCGTTAAAAAAAAGTCTGTGTCATTTCCGATGACAATAGAAACACAGGGGCTGGTATTGCTGAAAACAATAGCCCTAAATATAAAAAAAGGTTCGTCCTCTGACAGTTACCAACACTTGAACAATATTTTTATATGTAGGTAGCTGTCAGAGGACGAAGTTTTTTACTTAAAAAACTTCGTCCTCTGACAGCAGCTAGGCTACATATAAAGATATATTTTGTATTTGTAGCTTGTCTTCGAAACCAAATTTCATCGGATTGCACATATGTCATAATGTAAAAATTATATATCATATGTCATGTTGTAGATAAAAGATTTCCCCAGCAAGTGATATCAATAAACAACATATTATGTATTTGAAACACTAATTATATAATTAATTAACACGTACATTCGATGCCTCTTTAAAATGTGATGACTTCATAAGCAGAGAAATAACAGTTAGCATAATCCAGATCAAAGGCTTCCTTTAATACATATGTGTTCACAACTGAGGGGTCTACTCACGGATGTGTCAATTTCATACAAACTCTTAATTATTTTATGAAGTCTGCACAAACAAACAGAAATTCACCTACCTCAATTTTCGTTATCCGATAAGTACGTATCAAATCTTCAAGCGGCTGATTGCATACGCAAACAATGTCATGTAATGTAAAAACATCTCTTTATTCATCTTTACTACATCTACAATTAGTCAAGCATCAACTATATCTATCATATTAAAACTGGGGCGAACCGACCCTGGGACGTACCGGTTTTGGTACGAGTGAGTGAGTGAGTTGGGGTTTCACTTATATCGCGGCTGCTAGTATTACGGCAGGGAGAAAGCCCGCAACGCCACGTGGCTATGCATTGCGGTGAGTTTTGGTACGAACTGATCCGGAACCCTTTACAAACTTTATTACATCAAGCATCCACTATATCTATCATATTAAAACTTGGGCGAACCGACCCGGAACCCTTCATAGTTGTGTGACATGAAGTAATTCTTTTAAAACATTGAGGGTTAATTGTGAATTAATTATTTCTAAAACAATGACTTTTAAAAGGGGCAAATCTCTGCTGAAATTAATCAGTCTGATATGTTTGCACATTCCACATCAACAACTTTTTTTTTTCTAGAAGAGTATTTCGCTGAATTCGTTTTTACTGTTATCCGACTTAAGGCACACGTCTAGGTAATACTTCTCATGTTTACTTGAAGAGAGTCCACCTGGGCGGGCGGATCGTTTCCCACTAAAAACGTAGATATGGCGTATTATGATAAAAATATTATCTGAAAGATTCATTATTCCTTCCAAGTTTACGTTGACATTTGAAATGTATGTTTATTTAAATCCATTAATGATGAGGGGAATTATGTTATGTAAACAATGGTTATATATTACTGATAACATTCTGTTTGCCATCGAGTCATTTCTGACGTTAAAATACGATGTACAAATGTAAACCATTAAGACGAACAAGTGTAAAACTATGTAACATTGTTTCATGTTACCTCACCATCTGCGATAGAAATCTTTGTATATTTACTTTTTCGAGGATATTCCATTTAACAACAAGTATATAGAGAGTATGTTATATATATCCTATCCGGCCAAGTGTGGAATATATTGAACACTGATTATATGGATTTAAATATTCAAACAATCCATTAATCAATCACATTTGTGTTGACAAATATTATATTCTCAATTCATTGGTAATTCAACCGCGCAGTCTGATTAAAATCGACGGTTTTCCGTGGAATAAAAAATGCAAAATAGTGCATCTACCGGGATACGAACACGTTCGTGGGTTTCCACGCCAAACCGTCTGAAAGCACCCCGTACACTAGCGTGTTCGGGCGCAATTCAGCTAGCCAATCAAAAGATGCCCAACAAATGCTTTCGGTGCGAGAAACTAGGGGCAGATAACTCCAAACAGCTATCCTTTTGTCTGTTCCGAATGCTTTCAAAACCGCAACCGTTTAAATACTATGATGTGATTGGTCAGCTATTTGACTGGGTTTTGGCTGCGCTAAACTGGTTCTGAACACACGCCTATACGGGGTGTTCTCAGACCTTGTGGCGAGGAATCTACAGAACCTGTTCGTATCCCGGCAGATGCAAAATTTTGCAAATTTTATTCCTCGGAACAAGGTCGATTTTAATCAGACTGTTCAACCGCGCTAAAAAGGAATATTGATCTAGCTATTTACCCCTTTGTTTTCAAATTCTGTTCTTCACGGACAGCGCACATAACCTAATCGCATTGGACAGTGCTGGCAGATACAGGTATCTGTACAAACTTGCACACTGCATGGTCAATTTCGAGCAAGTTTCAGCTAGGCCATTACTAGGATGATATCATTTCCTATACTGGCCCAATTCAGGTTCACCTTAGCCGTATTTGTACATAGTATTGGGCCAGTAGAATTTTATTACCAGAAGGATGCCATTCCATTTATGGCTCAACAAAGTTTAAACATTACTGTCGGGTACCTTTTCTATCATTGCTTTAATAGTCTAAATATCCAAATTCCTAAATTCCTAATAAATCAAGTTGTAGAATCACTCGAAAGGTACTGAAAAATGTTGACAAGATGGCGGACTGGCCAATTATTTGAACTGCAAAGTACGGGCGATATACATGCTGAATACTTTCAATGCAGTATTCACTTCAGAATTGTCAATTGACCTTCAAGATATCAAGAAGTAGTATAACACCTTTGATGCAAGAGATTTTTTTCAAACTTTTGTTTTGTTCATTTCAAATAGACTCCTTACAAGTTTGGCTATGGATATTTGTTTAGAAATCGGATTCAATTTGAGCTAGACCTGAAAGGCCCGATTGGCTTATGGCATGGCATCCGGCCATAAACTTTTCGCTCCTCCAGAACCAATCACTACACAGAGGTGAAATTTTATGTTGTATGTGCAGACTCCTTGGCCAATGGGGATTCTAAATTGTAGATTTCGTGACGCCCGGACCCCAAATGGGATCACAGGGGGTCACATCCTTAAAACCTATTTTTATCTTCAGTTCCAAAAGTTCTAGAGAGCTGAAAAGTTGTGCGCAGACTCCTTGGCCAACCAATGGGGATTCTAAATTGTAGAGACCAAATCTAGGTCACGGGTCATGATCCAACATCCTATTTTCATCTTTATCTCCAGTATGTAAAGCTCTAGAAAGGTGAAATGTGTAGAGACTTTGGTCAAAGGGGATTCTTAATTGTAGGATTGGCGACCCTGTGCCTCCAAATGTGGGTCACAGGGGTCATGATCTAAAAACAAATGTTTTGCTTGTTAACAATGTATTACTCGAGATAACTTAGATATTCAAACTTAAATAAATCATGAAATCTTGACGAGGTACAGAGAGCATGGCTCTATTTTTTTTAAGTATTAAGATCTTTTTCTGTTCTACCGATTTAGCTTTTGATCGTATATCTGTTTTCAGTTTATACTAGTTTTAGTAAGCCTTTTTCAATTTCATCTTCAGAGCAATCCATCATCAATCATTCTAAATCTTTCTCAAGTTTGATTTCCTGAATACGCCATTTGAAGAAAACTAATTACTTAGCCATAATATTTCCCTAAAGTAGTTGGTCATTTAAGATAAATCCTTGTGGTATTTGTTCTGTCTCCTCAGTTTTCTTTTATAAGATCTACGTACTCTACGTACAAAGTGAATAATTGAGTTTCCAAAAACTTAATTGTCCCTCTTTACACACCTGGTAAGAAGTGGTGTTAGTGATCAGAATGTATACTCATACTTTATTATCCTTATCGGTAATAGATTGCAAAATATTATGCAACATTCTAATCTGGCCGTTTTGGTGGTGTATTAAATTTCCGAATCCGACTGGAATTTCATCTTCAAACTCTTGGTGCATCAAACTTAACCATTGCACATTTGCAGCTGGATATTAGATTCAGATGATTGTAGAGATGCTTTATGGTTTTGTAATTTTAACACATCAGGAATCCCTTGAGTCGACCATTAGTGTTTAAAGATCGACACATACACGTTCCCAAATGACAAATCAGTTGGGCCCCGAAGTCAAATTAAAAAAGACTAAATACCTTCAGACACATTTATTATGCATGTTATTCCACAAAGTACATAGCGAAATGGAACAAAGTACATTAAACATAATATATGCAGGGGGGAATATATACACTGCCCGTTTCACTTGTAAGTGCATTGAACTTTGTCTTAGAAGTTAATATTCTTCGCCCTCTTCCTCTCCTTCGCCATCAACAGAGTCAACTCCAACTTCTTCGTAGTCCTTCTCAAGAGCTGCCAGATCCTCACGGGCCTCCGAGAACTCTCCCTCCTCCATACCCTCACCCACGTACCAGTGGACGAAGGCACGCTTGGCGTACATCAGATCGAACTTGTGGTCAAGACGCGCCCATGCTTCGGCGATGGCGGTGGTGTTACTCAGCATGCAGACAGCTCTCTGCACCTTGGCCAAGTCACCTCCAGGGACGACAGTGGGCGGCTGGTAGTTGATGCCGACCTTGAATCCTGTTGGACACCAGTCGACGAACTGGATGGTTCTCTTGGTCTTGATGGTGGCGATGGCAGCATTGACGTCCTTAGGAACGACGTCACCACGGTACAGCATGCAGCAGGCCATGTACTTGCCGTGACGGGGGTCGCATTTGACAAGTTGATTGGCCGGTTCAAAGCAGGCGTTGGTTACCTCGGCAACTGATAGCTGCTCATGGTAGGCCTTTTCAGCGGAGATGACAGGGGCGTATGTAGCCAGAGGGAAGTGGATGCGTGGGTAGGGCACCAAGTTGGTCTGGAACTCTGTCAGATCTACATTCAGAGCACCATCGAATCTGAGAGATGCGGTAATGGAGCTGACGATTTGGCCGATCAATCTGTTCAAGTTGGTATAAGAGGGCCTCTCAATGTCAAGGTTACGCCTGCAGATATCGTAGATGGCCTCGTTGTCGACCATGAAGGCGCAGTCTGAATGCTCCAAGGTAGTATGAGTAGTTAGTATTGAGTTATACGGTTCCACAACAGCAGTGGACACCTGGGGAGCTGGGTAAACCGCGAACTCCAGCTTAGACTTCTTGCCGTAGTCAACTGACAATCTTTCCATCAACAAAGACGTGAAACCAGATCCGGTTCCTCCGCCGAAGCTGTGGAAGATTAGGAAGCCTTGGAGTCCAGTGCACTGGTCAGCCAACTTCCGGATCCTGTCCAGAACGAGGTCGATGAGCTCCTTTCCAACGGTGTAGTGACCACGGGCGTAGTTGTTGGCGGCGTCCTCCTTGCCGGTGATGAGCTGCTCTGGGTGGAATAGCTGACGGTAGGTGCCAGTTCGAACCTCGTCTGAAAGAATGTTAATTCAGAAATTTGTGATAGCTTGTTGATATCATATAATAATTAGCATACATTGAACTGTAAATGCGGTATTAAAATTCAAACATAGCAAATACTAATAATTAAAAACAGAACAAAATCCTTTGTAGAGAAGCTATTTAAAAAGGCAAGTGATCTTATTTTTTCGTTGAAATTGACATCGTGGAGTTAGGTCTGTACGGTTTTAATTACGGATTTAAGTTACATTGTCTGGAAACTAAGGTACAATAAAATTCAAATCCCAGATTACACCCAAAGGCAATGGTTTCAAATTAGTTTCCCTGGAATATCAAAATGCACAACTTCATTACTCTCAGTATTGCACATGGAAAGTTTCAAAAAACACTTTAACAGACTGATACCGAGATGGCGAAATTTATGCATTATATATGAAGGGAGATCAAATGGAATTTTCAATATTAAAACAGTTGCTTTATATATACCCTTCAAAGAAAAGAAACTTGAAGTAGGTGTAAAACAACTTTCCTCAAAATAGTTTAAAGCATGATATAAAAAGACCTTGAATTTAGCAAAGAGAAGGTAGCTTTTCCCAGATTCACAGAACATCAAAACAGCGCTTGGATAACAAATTTACCAATTCCCCAAAATGCAACGGGCTGTGAAAACGTGCATCACACGATCCTGCATTTATACATGCAGTAAACATTGCCCAAAGGGTATGAAACGCCATATAAACGGGTGTTCCCAGACTGTATAACGGCAGTAGACGCAATTTCAGACTGCCAAGACTTAAGACTGAATAGATCTCAACGTAATAGCGCCATTGGCAGATTGCAAGTGGACCAACTCCAGAATTTCAGATCAAACATGTCCAGTACGTTTATTTAGAAGAGATTGATTGAGGCCGGTCGACATTTCCTGTACCCCTGTGAAGTAAAGAAACTACAGCTTTGTGTATGTATATCTGGCTGGGTGACACGATCATCAACAGCGTTGTGTGCTTGGATCCTCAAACGAGGTTTGAGTAATGATTCATGTGTCCCCATTCAAATTTTTTCATATTGAATTATTAAATTTGAGTACGTGTCAAGTCTTTTTGAAGAATATATTTAGTGTATGTACTAGAGTCTCGTAGAAAGCTTATTCTATACCCGTGTTCTTGTCCATAGACAATATGTAGCAGTAGCGTTAAACAAGACTCATTGAACGCTCGAAACAGCTGGTCTTGGTTGAACCTATCCTATCAATTTTCAAACAACTTTTATTATATTTCGATTTCTCCCCATGTCATGGATATGCAACATGTTGCATGAACATGTCAATGCAATCTTATTGAACTGTCTTGTTACGGATTTACGAAACAATACCTTTGCGTTACGTTGGTTTGACAGCTTTGTCAATTCGTGGGCTTGATAAATCTTCAATTTGGAAACTGTCCAAAAACTTGTGTTGCTTGTATGCACACCCTACGGAAATGATGCGTCAACGAATTTAAACGCAAGATTGTTCATTATGTCACTAACATCTTCTATGAACTTAATTTCCATAACTCATGCATTTAAAATTAAAATGCAACACATTGTCCAGAGGAAACTTTAAAATTGCGATTTAGCACGACATCGGTGACCGAGTGAACGACATTGACATTTTTTCCCCTACATGTTTAATCCATTAAACACTTTTATAAAGCACTTTCATTTGATTTTGAGAGCAAATCTATGAAGATGGTATATTGAGTGTGAGTCGGATCACTCCCTAAAGGATATATATTTCTACTTCAGATGAAGTGCACGACTCATATCATAGCCAATGCTCATTTTCACTACTTTTTATACAATGCTTATCAAAAATATTTAAGACGTCCTTTGACAGTACCTTGGATTTTTAACTCCTTTGAAAAGCTGGTTTCGTTTCTGTTCAACTATTAGTTTATTCAAAAAAAGACAGTCTACTACTTCAGTTAGTGGGTATACACATGCCGAGATACAGATATGAGCAGACCTATATCTGAACAAAGTCCAAATCAAACAAGTTTTCTATGAAAACGGGAAAAAAACCATTTCAGAAACCTGAAAATATCAAAGGGCACCACTGCAGTTACTAGGTAATACACATGCAACGTTTCAGGAAGGTATGATGAAGAGTTTGAACTGTGCTCCAGAAACGAATAGGTCACTGAACAAAGTACAACACGCTTCTATGGAAACGAAAAAAAATAATACAATTTTCAGAAATCTCAAAATATCAAAAGGCACCATTTCAGTAGGTGGGTAATACACATTGGAAGTTTCAGAAAGAGATCATGAACGGTTTTCAAGTTCTGCTCCGGAAATGATTACGGACTGACGGACGGACGGACGGACGGACAGGGCGACGACAATATCCCACGGTATTACATACCGGTTGGATAACAATGAGTATAATGTCCTGGCAACTACGTTCTCGATCTTAACTCCATAAGTGTAAGGCGTTACTGCTCTATACGTAAATATATAGGCCTAAGAAGTGTTATCCAAGACTTGCGACTCAATGTCAAAGCACGCAAGAACATACAAACTGTCAATGCCACATCGTTACAAGTACGACAATGACCTACCGACAACGGACGGTTCCAAGTCTATGAAGACAGCTCTTGGCACGTGTTTACCCGCCCCCGTCTCGCAGAAGAAGGTATTGAAGGAGTCGTCACCGCTACCCACAGTCTTGTCCGAGGGCATCTGACCGTCGGGCTGGATTCCGTGCTCCAGACAGTATAACTCCCAGCATGCATTGCCGATCTGGACTCCAGCCTGGCCCACATGGACAGAGATACATTCCCTCTGGAAATAAGATGTTAAAGAAATGTTGACAAGTTCCATTTTGCTTTTCGGTCTTATTTCAGATCAGACATACACTTTGAACAAAGTTAAACCTGGGGCTATTTAGCCAAATGTACTTTTAAAACGGTGATTCATAGGAACCCGGCTGGTCAAATAGCCTTTTAGCAATGTATATTTAGAATATGAATCCAGTTTGGCCAATGATTTGAAACCAGGTCATATTTTGGGCGTTTGACAATGCCGTTTTAATCCTTTAAGCCGAAAATATGACACTTTCGCCTTCTCAAGAACCGCTACATCCCAAAATACTTACATTTTTGGGGACGTTCCTTGCAAAATCAAAGTTTTTCTCTATATAGTTTGTCTTAAATATCTGGATTTGCGTTTACATCTCGATTTTGGTACCCAAAAAAGTTTAGGCTGCGGATTTTTTTTCACAAAACATGCAGTCTTTAATTTAATTCTCAGCATTCCATGTTATTTTCATTTCATCTTAAAATGTGGGACGATTACTTTGCACTGAGTTTATATCCCGCGCATCTGGTGGGGATAAATGAGCTAACGAGGTCCAAATGCAGTATCACCGAAACCCGATAGTAACAGGATTCAGATCCCCTGGAAAGTCATGAAATCTAAATTTAAACATGGAATGTTTGTCTTAAAGGTGCATTCATTGCGTTTCAAATTTTATTTGGCTTTAATACGTTCCAACACCATATGTGCCGTTTACAATACAATTAAATTCACTTAGCTTGCATATTCATCCCCAATCGCCAAACATATCATAATTACCATTTTCCAATTAAAATCGAGTAACATCATTATGCATGTGTAGAAACCGAAAGTGAACGTACTATTTACATGCACAGTAGTTATATGATCTATTGAACATTAACCCAAATTTGTTATTGTCTGGTGTAAATAAGATTCCAAAATTACGTTTGACTCATTGGCGTGCGCCACACGCAGTGCATTGTCCGGTTTTCGATCAGAAAACACTACTTTTACCTTCATATCGTCAATATACAAAGTCGAGTATCATTAAAATGGTTATTTTCAGTAACAGTTTGTACTTCTCGATAAAATAAGACCATTTATAACGTTTGTCATATTTGACCGCCAACAACACAATGTATGTACCTTTAAACAAGTCAGTAGTAGATGACAAATCTCCATCCAGTCTCTTAACCAAACCAGTAACGAGACTAACGAGCGAGTTATTGCTTAACGCCGCTTGGGCAATTTTGCAGCCATTCGCGACGACGAAACTGACGAGGTGAGTTGAGCTGGTGTTTAACGTAAATTTAAAATTGCCTTGCAGGTTTTGGCACTTGCATGTACAATACTTGGGCTGGCCAGGATAAAACATAATTTAAGGATTTAATGTAAGGATATTTTATTTACGCATTAGACTCTTGTCTTTTTTACCAGTGTACTTTTTATCCTATATTTGTAATGCCGAGTGACTTTTTAATATATATTTGTAATATTGTTTTTGTACTTTTTAATACATATTTCTAATAATTACTGTACTGTTATATATATATATATATATATATGTAATATTTACTGTACATTGTAATACCGTTCGTCTCTCGTAACTCCAAAAGGAGTGGCTCTTTTAATGTTGTATATATTTTTTTATGTAACATTTTGAGGCGAGACGTTAATAAACTGTCTGTCTGTTTAACGCCGCTTTCAAGTATTTAAGTATTTCACTTTTATCACGACTGCTAGTATTACGACAGGGAGAAAGCAGGCAACGCCATGTGGCTATGTACTGCGGTGAAACCTGCGAGCATCGGCTGGAACTAGCGAACCATGGGTGGTACTACGCTGAAATTCAGTGTAGCATTGCACCCAAACCTTACTGTGTGTAGAACAGTTCTCTACTGCAGACAAAGTTGCCGTGCCCCTGGCTGGATTCCGAAACTGACGAGGCGACTGCTCTCTACATAAACTGGTGGACAACATGAACATCTTGGAAAAATATAATTTCTTAATTTCCTATAGAAGGGACATTCCATTCATTTTCTACATAAGGTATGACAAAGTGGGGAAAAGCGATCCTTCCTTTTTAAGACCTAAATATCTACCACATTCTATCAATACATTGTTTGAACAACGAAATCTGAGAAAAATACGAAACTGTCTTACACAGACTATTGATGTCAGGATGATATACCTTATGTGTCAAGTTATATTGAGATACAGATTCATGTTATGTACGTTTGGTTTTGATAACGTAACTGATCTGCAAAAAAAAATGAGGATGGACTAATTCAACTCCACGTGAACGCGTAAAAACCATCAGATATCTGAACTGAACGAAATATATATAATACAGTACTGCAGTAGGGTCATGATACTTTTGCAGACCGATATATTGGATATAAGGATGAATGTGTTGGAGGCATGGAACAAACCTATATTGACGTAATTTGTATTTATAAATCAGGATGTGCTTTTCACGAATCATTCTTTACTAAATTGTTTACATTATACAAGTTAATACTTAAAAACTATTGTGCAATGTATAGTTATGTGCGCGACATGAGATATTACAGATTTATACCAATATAGCTTGATTAAAAAGTAGTTACGTTTAAGGAAATGAATCAAATTCAGTATCTATTAGTCAATAGGTTGAAACAATAATCGAAGTAGTAATTAACTTACCATGATGAAAGGTTAGTTGATAGACCACTCCGTGACGCGATGAAGGGGCGAAGTGCAGTGGCGTTGTGACAGATTCTCGGCGAGCGGCGTGGTTTTGTGTCTGTCACAGCTTGCACGTGTCGCACGAGGCGATGTGTCATCACGAGAAGCACGTGCAGATCGTGCACATCACAAGTGAATTTAATGATTGGCGACAGGTTTGACAGATTTTCTCTTCGTGTGCAGTCTTTTTTGGGTGCAGTTCAAGTTCGAATCCCAAAAATGTCGCAACGTGTGGGCTACATCATTAATTTAATTATGAGTTATTTCCGTCATTTTGAACGAAGTGAACTTAGAAGAAACACCTAAATAGATACACAATTGTTTGGCGTTTTTTCTTTACTCTTGTGGCAACTCTGAATTCGGTATATTTCGTTTGAGATTAGATTGTTAACGATAAAACAAGAAGACATTATGTACGTACGATTGTAGGTAACTGATGCAATTAAGATTTAATAAGCAATATTTAATAACAAATAAACTTACACACTTTTAACAAGTTAAGTGTTGAAATGGTAGAACATGTAGAAATGATATTTTAATTCATTTTTCACAAAGCCCCTACATTTGAGTGTCCCGTTGACTATTACAAGGCCAGATATGCAGCTGCAGATATGCAAAATACATAAACTTGAAGAATGTCTCAACATTCCAAGTCGCATTGAAGCTTAAGCGACGCCTCTCAGAACACATTGAACAGTTCAACTGTACCGTATACCATGGGTGCTAAGTAGTCCAGTACAATGTACACTGAATGTTAACAAGTTTCACGTTTCTATAATACTCTGATTAAAGAGTCCCTGGTATGCAGTCTGCAGTCAGCGGTCTCCAGGGTTCAAATCCCGCCTCACCGCTAATGTAACGGCTGATATATTGCTCAAGTGGCGTTAAATAGCAACTCACTCACTCGAATCCCGCCAGAGTCTCGGCAACTTTCTCTACTCGAACTACATGAGGTAAAGTTTACATGTATAGGCGCAATGCTACAGTGAGTGTTAGTTGTTCGATTGTTCCAGTCGATATGAGCAGGTTTCACCGCAACGCACAGCCGCAGTGGTGTTGCGGGCTTTCTCCCCGCAGTAAAAATAATTGTATAATAATAGACGTTGAAAAAAAATTTACAGGTGTTTTCCATAAAATAACTTCACATAAGTAGTGATGAAATATTCAGGGAATAAAAATGTAAGGTACGAATGCATCGTGTGGTTCCTTCATGCTTTGTCATACTATCCGTCGTGACACAATTCTCGAAAATAGATTTAAAGTAACATAATATGGCCTCAAATGTAAGAGTGTATCGTAACATTTACATTATCAGTAATTCATGTTAATTGCGTGTTATAATATATAAGTGTGTCATTATTTACTGATATGTTTCCAATCCCTTACTATAGGAAATATACCGCCCGCCCAATGATCGAATAAATATATTTTAATTTGAAAACATATACAGTTTACAGAATTATTGACAAGCATTTTTACAACAAGTTATAATGTTTCAACTAATTTTTTAACAATTCGTCTAAATGTATCCTGACATGTTTAACATCAACATCCCCCGCCAGACCCAAGAAATTGGAACATGGGCAATAATTTGAGAAGAAATAATTGTGCACTTCACATTTTCATTCTATCAAGGTATCGATATCCTCAAACCACACAACTGATTTGATCTTGAACAGTTTCAATGAAAAGTTATCACCTTTGACGGTACCTGAATCACACGATTCTAATTTTCAAACCCTCAAGCCACACACCAAATGTAGTTCTCCTATCTGAAACAGTTTCTGAGAAAAGCTGTCCCCTTTTGAATTACCTGGAACAAAGTCGAAAAATACGATCAAGGGCATTAACTCCCGAAAAAACAATTGCACGCTTCTCATTTTCGAACTCCACCAACGTATTTATTGCCGCAAGCATCACACTTAATTTGGTTATCCTATCTTAAACAGTTTCTGAGAAAAGTTGTCCCCTTTGGAGATACCATGAACAAAGTCCAACAATACGGAACAAGGGCAATAACTCCGATCAGGAAAAATTAATTGCACGCTTCTCATTTTCGAACTCCATCAAGGTATTTATCCCCTTAAGCATCACAACAAATTTGGTCATCCTATTTTAAACGGTTTCTGATCAGAGAAGCTGTTCCCTTTGGAGATGCCATGAACAAAGTTCAAAAATACGGAACAATGGCAGTAACTCTGGAAAAAATAATTGCACGCTTCTCATTTTCGAACTCCATCAAGGTATTTGTCCCCTTAAGCATCACAACAAATTTGGTCATCCTATTTTAAACGGTTTCTGATCAGAGAAGCTGTTCCCTTTGGAGATGCCATGAACAAAGTTCAAAAATACGGAACAATGGCAGTAACTCTTGAAAAAATAATTGCACGCTGCTCATTTTCGAACTCCATCAAGGTATTTATGCCCCCCTCAAGCAAAACACCAAATTTAGTAATCCTATCTCAAACGGTTTCTGGGAAAAGCTGTCCACTTCATCTCGGACGGACGCACTGACGGATGGACACATGGACAGAGCCCAAACCTATATCCCCCTTCCACTTCGTGAATAATAACAAATTTGCAATGTTACGTTCATCATATCGAGTGAAGTAGAAATAATATATTTACACTCATGACTGCGCCACTCTTACAAATATACATTTCTACTTCACTCGATGAGATCTACATGAGAAATAAACTGTTTGAGAGGCATTCTAGAAGTTGGTGTGATGAAGAAGACAAATATTTTATGGATGATCAACTTCTTTATTAACAATAGCGACGTTTCGGTATAGATCCTTATACCGTTATCAAGCATATGGAATGGATGGTGAAACAGCAGATTATATAGAGGATACATGTTGGTATGATAAAGAGATAACAAATACAACAAGATGAGGTAACAATGGCATAAATGGTTGTACAAGTGAAACGTCGCTATTGTTAATAAAGAAGTTGATCATCCATAAAATATTTGTCTTCTACATGAGAAATGTCAAATATCCTCTTTATATCTGGTGGAAATAATTATATTCCCAATTTCGATTACTGTTGATGTAGTTATAAAGCCTCTTTAGATTAGACGATCGGTATGATTGGGCAGGTAAACCTAAATATAGGTTAATAAAACTTATTTTCAAACGAAAAACATCAGTAATTTCCCTGAAGGTCTTATGTTTTTACCAATTATGACATGATTATGATCATGTTTATGATTTGACAGTGTACACAACTGCCTGCAGTTATATTTTTGGAATGCATTCCGGAAGAACATTGTTTTACCAGCTGGATACCTTTCGGGGTTAAAACGCCTGTATACGCTTGACGATCCGGAAGCCGGAACTGAATTCTGATTGGACCATGCAATATATTCACGAAAAAGTAAACAACCTTAAAACGGTCATGAATATTATATCCTGTATGTCAATTGTGTATGCTTGGTTGCATTAGTCTTGAAGATCTGAAGGTATGCAGTTGCTGTATATATCTCTGGTAAGTATGTGCAGGTTTGAACACCCACGGAACGTTATTGCATAACGTCTTCCCACAACCTCGTTGCAACGTTACACATTACTTTATTATAACGTTCTTGCAACGAAGTTTTCACATATATCGTTCATATAGGACTTCTCGTTTTAATATGTCACCAATTTACATATTGTATTATGTTTGCGTCTGTAGTAACTCTTTTATTTGATATTCTGAAACCACTTTGCGTAATCTTGCCATGTTATGTTGCTAAATTATTGACCTGAAATTATAGGAATACTTTAACATGCTTAAACCGTTACTTCGCTATTTGTAAGGACATATGTGAGTCATTCTAAAAAAATGTGGACATCCTCCATATTTTATGCTGTCTAAATCAGCGAGAACAGCCAGGATTGAGCTGTTTTTTTATGTTTAATATAAATATAAACATCTAATATGACTAAAACACTTTCATTTGTAAATATACACCCCTATAATTTTTAATTTGATTAATAAGATTTTAAAGTGGTTAATTTGCTATGTCCCAGCAAAGAGAAATGCAATTTCAAACGCCTGTCATTTGAAAATAAATGTCTGAATGTTATCATTTCCACATGTGGTTGAAAGTAACAACAATTTAAGCACTTCTTATGTGTATCAACTCAATCTAGGCTTATGTTTAATATTATGTTCACACTGTCTAAGGATTGTCACAGGAAAAAATGTCTTTCCTGTAACGGTGCCATATAACCTTGAACAAATAGATGATCTCGAAGTTTCTGCCAGGAAAAGTCCTTTCATGGTGAGTGCTATATTTTGCTTCACAAAACTAGCCATGTGCTCTGGAATTCAGACAGATACTTCTTGTAAAAAGTTCACTTCAGGGAATCAATTAATTAAGAGAGTATTTTGTATCGATGCCTATCCTGTAACACTTATTTTCCATATGCTGTCCAGTTCGAAAGAAGTAGGAGTCTGTAATTCAATCTGGGTTGTTGAAAGCAACACACACTATAGGTCTGGGCAACTGGAGGGATCAGTAAGCGTTTTTAATTGCACTTTTGTAGAGATATTGTCTTTCATGGAACAGTCCTTTCCTATAACAAACGACATGCTACAGGAAAGATCAGAATGTTACAGCAAAGACATTTCATCTCTATTTGTTTAAATTCTTATCACAATAATGTTATATTTAAGATAAAAATGAAAGATTCAATAAACATAATGCATCATCCTCATGTGCAATACTTCAAAGTCTTAAGGAAATCACAGAGATCAAAGCATCAAACGTTTACACTAGACATTATTTCTGTAAAGACATGATATTGTTACAGCAAAGAATCTGCGGAAGATTGTCACAACTAAAACAAAAAGAAAAGACATGTTCAAATTATGAGTTTGATTATTGATAGTAAAAACAACCTCAGGGGGAATCTAAGCTGATAGGTGCATTATTTTCTATTATCTAAAAGCAGCAAAGCATTATACAAAGTGTTACAGCAAAGACCTTCATTGTTACAGTAAAGACCTAACATATTGTTACTGAATCTTTTGCAATGGATAAGACTTCCAAGCTACCTCATGTCTGTGTTTAAAATTAGAACCTATAATATAGTGCAGATCTTTGTTTTAACAAATCTAGACAAACTGAATACACAGTACTGAAGCTTAAAGAAATAAAATAACATTGATGAAGGTAGAATAATTATTGAATTTCATAGACTTAATGTTGCCTAACGTGAACTAGATGAGATAGAATTCAGTAGTACCCAAGATTAGTCTTGAATTGATTTTATTTGGATTTCAAGGGAGAAATCATGCTGTGACAGTCTAATTGGTCCTGATGCTATTGATACATCTGCATTGTATGATCAACAATCTCGTGGATCAGTACCATTCACAGGAAATTAAGGATACCCAATATACTGCAAAAACTTATATGAAAGTATGATGTATCCACATCCCTCTCAGACTATTGTTTTGGGGGAGGGGGTGAGGGGTAGATACTTTTATGTTACAGTAGGATATTGGGTATCCTAAATTCCTGTTTACCAGTTATATAGCACGATGCTCCTGATTGCTGAGGAAACAGGTCACTGGAAACTACAATGGCAGGCTATACTGGTTTAACCATTAAAACGGAGTTATATTATGCTCTTTGCATTTGAGTTTGTTATTTCAAAGTGTTTATCAAGTTTGATTGCCAAATCATTTAGTCCCTGCATTGTTCGAATGAATGTACTTCAGTTTAACTTTGTAGATAATGTGTTAGTGTTCCAAATAATAATTTACACATTCCTTAGATATTCTCCAAACACCTTTCAGCCTGTAACATTATTGTCTGTCCTGTAACAAATCTTTGAAAGACCGTATCTATTTTATTTTACCAAAAAGTATGTATATGGCAAGAGAAGCTGTTATCCAGATGTCATTTCAACCATAGCTTCAGTTACATTTCAACGTTTAGTCATTCTTTCCACAATAATTTTCAACTTGTTCTTTAATTTCTTTCCAGTAACACCGATTTGTCTTTACTGTAACGCAATATTTAAATGTGATCAATACCGAAAATAGATACAACGTATCATGAACAAGTTCATTGTAGATATTAAGCTATGATTGAAATGTATCGTTTTTGCTTGGCTTGATCTAAATGACCAATCCAATCTCATCGAAAATATCGAAATGTTATTGAATTGTCTTTTCCGTAACATGTTATGTCTTTACTGTAACATTATTGTTAATATAGTTGAAGTCGTTAAAGTCACATTACTAAAAGTTTAATTGCGAGTTATTCCTTTAATACTACATGTGTTTCAACCAATAAAATTTGGCAATGTCTCGAGATATCAGTAGAATTCTGGGATACTCTCTCTGTTTGTCTGTCCAGTAACATAGGGTGTCTTTACAATAACAGTGTTGTCTTTCCTGTAACATCATTTATTTCTTAATTAGTTACATAAATATTAATGATATAATGTCGACAATATCCTGAAAGAATACATTAATATGTATGTGAAAATGTCAGTAAAATCTGTTATTACAAAGTCAATTATTTTGGAATCTAGCGGTTTTGAAAATTTACTCCAGCATTCTGTTTTCCTAGGGAAACAATTGGTCGCTATTATATTTAATTCCTAAGTAAATTATTAGCACATTTTGTGATATACCTACTTCTTAAAAGACAAGGTTTTAACATGCTTTTGAATTATTTGAAATAATCACTATATTTAAACATTTTTAACACAAAATATAGCTGTTACAGGAAAAACACAAATGGTCACACTAGCTAATTAAATTAATTGGCCACAGACTTAATATATCTCATTAAGCCCTGCGTTTATATTTTTCACATATCTTAATGATATGTCTCCAAATTTGTGAAAAAAAAGTTCTGAAAAATTACATTTTTTTTTTATTTTAAATTTTGTCCGGAATTGTGCACTTTTTTTTAGAATGACTCATGTACGTTCCCATAACGCCACTATTAACTTGGGCGTTTTCTCCAATTATCAAAGGAATGTATGGTAATGGAATATTTGAATGTCAATAACATTCATTAACATACACAACTGTCCAGGACATGAGGAGTACATTCACTGAAGCGTGAATTGATGATCATTACAGTGTCGTACTGTGATCCCGCTGTTTATATGATCAACCTGGTATTTTAGAAGTTGGGAAGCATAAAAATAAGGAAACGTCTTTACGGATTTTCTTTTTTTTGATATGCAACGTTTCGGAGAAGTTTCTTATACAGTAAAACATTTGCCCAGGGATTTCATAAAATTTATATGCAAAAAAGCCTCTGGTTCACTGTTTCAATTTGAATTATTTTCTAAATGTACTCGAATCATTTAACAGTCTGGGGTCAAAAGTTCTTCCCCACACTCGGATTTCCTATAGACTTACATGTTAATTAACCTTTGCAAGAATAATTTTTATAACTTAAGTTTAAGTCAAATTGTTGTAAACAATTTAACAAACATCTTTGAAATTATGTTACCTGTGCATCAGTAATTTCGGTCATATTTATGTTGATCTCTCATCAAAGGACATCCGACTGAAGAACGTATATATAAGTTCATGTACCAATGTCCCATTGGCCGCCATGTTAATTATTGACGTATGGTGTATATGCTTTGCTTATATAAAGATAACTTTCTTGACACTCAACGGAAACTAACTTGGAAATTACGTGTATGTAGCTGAAGTGATTTCTCATCTTTTGGTATATGTTTGATAACCATTTTACATACAGTTTAATTATGAAAATTATTCTTGCAACTATTAATTAACATGTAAGTCTATGGAAAATGCGAGGGCGGGGAAGAACTTTTGGTCTCTGGGTGTATATAGATACCGACATATGCTGGTACAGTGATACGCTTTAGTGCGGCTACAAGCACTTCTCTCTGTTTGTTATACAATGTACATTGAAACATATAATGATAAGCATTCTCAACACGATAACCACATGTACAGTTTGCATTAAGTCTAATTCCAACCTTGCATAAATCATAATTCAACGAGCTAACAGTTTTTCGCATCTTAGTATGAATAATATTCAATTTTCTTTTGCCACATGAATAGTACTGTGGTGCAGAAGCGTGCTGATGAGTAATATTTCATTTAAAGTTTGAAAGAACGGTGGTAGAACGTTCCAAGAACACATTGTTGATGGAAAGAAGGAATTGATTGAACCAGACCCTAACGATCCTGTATTGCGTGTGTTGTGTAACGCAGTGCATCGTTACTATAGCTGACAACTTCCCAATGCATGCACGAAAGCTCTGGCCAGTCTCCATCACTGGCTGATTTCAGCCTTGCAGTATTTCCCATAAAGTTTCTATGCTAGGAAATCGAAGCCCATTATGCAATTCAGGTGCAGGGATCCACTATCTTAGCACGGAGAAGCGAGGGAAATACTGCAAGGCTCAAATCAGCCAGCGATGGAGACTCGCAAGAGTTATGCCTAACATTGTGATGTTGTTTAGCTGCCTCACATTGGGATGTTGTTTAGCTGCCTTACATCGGGATGTTGTTTAGCTGCCTTACATTGGGATGTTGTTTAGCTGCCTTACATTGGGATGTTGTTTAGCTGCCTTACATTGGGATGTTGTTTAGCTGCCTTACATTGGGATGTTGTTTAGCTGCCTTACATTGGGATGTTGTTTAGCTGCCTAACATTGTTATGTTGTTTAGCTGTCTTACATTGGGATGTTGTTTAGCTGCCTAACATTGGGATGTTGTTTAGCTGCCTTACATTGGGATGTTGTTTAGCTGCCTTACATTCACGCGTTATGGTAGGACGATATTCTGAGTGTGACATCCCACTGGTCCAACGGCCAACTAGAGCCGTGACCATTCTAATATTGTGTTATAAAGTGGACCCCATTTCGACTCCACTCGAGAGACGTTGTGAGGACATTGCCGTATATGCTGACGTTCCCAGTCATCCCAAACAGTTGTATATATATTAGTTAAAAGTTATAGTGTCAGCTTGAGAGGCCTACCTCATTTCTCTAACTTGCGCAAGTCCATCTTTAGAGATCAATTCAATTGACAATGCTATTGGTTAACAGGTGGTCTGTGTGGTGATGGTTGAGACGACCCTACAGAGAACATGTTTACAATCAGCTGATTGCCGCAGGTCGGAACTATGCGTGTATTCGAGCAGTTCGAAAACGGGCATATGTAGTAAGTAGATCAAACGTCATACAATACCGGTAATGGTACAACCAAGATGTATGAATAGTGAACTTGTTTTTTGCAATAAATATAAACACCGTTATCAGGCACGTTTTTCTTCATCTGTACAACTTCTAAAATGTCTCTCAAAGAAGAGATACCGATAGCAATAAAACACGCACGTACTTCCTGTTGCTTTGCGCAGGGATTCTATCATCACCCTATGTATGATTAAAGAGTCGCTGCTTACCGTGAACAATAAGGATAATGTATTGTAACATGATTTCGGTTTATCCTTGATTCAGATTGGTTGAGTATCCTATGTTGAATGACAATGAAATTATTAAACGCAACTATTTTATATTATAATTTAATTATTCAAGAGCATTGCATTAATATCACTCATCTACATAATTTGATCGGTAATTAGCAAGCCGTGGATGGTAGTTTACTTAATTTGAATGAAGCCTTGGACCTACGAGTGATTGGAAATATTCGTCCTTTGATCACCATGGAAGCTGCACATTGTTTAGGGTGGGAGCACACTACGTCCGAATTTCCTTGCGATGCGTTATGCGATGCGTTGCGTTGCGATTTTTCCGCGCACACTACATGCGTTAAGCTAGTGCGATAAAAATTGCATATTAGGAAAGCTTTGTCATTTTGTCTGTATTTGAGTAGTGTAGTAGACTATTGTCTGTAGTGTAGTAGTAGTGTAGTAGTCTGCGAAGACTATTGCTATCTGACGAATGTCACCAATAAATTACAGAAAAAATGACAAAAACCTAAAATTACATTTTTACATGTTTTTTTGGGAATTTCAAAGTGTAGGCACTTGCTTTTTGTGCAACATGGTAGTTACGCCTCTGGGTGACATGCAACGTGACACATACCTTACGTATCTTCCACTTGAGTTGTTTCTTCCAAGTGAGTTGAGAGGAAAACCCCCTGTCACACGTGCGAAATATGACGTCAAAAGGGAATCCCTCATGCGATTTCGTTTGCGATGCGTCAAAAATAGGTGCAGCACCTATTTTCATCGCATCGCATCGCATCGCATTGACGCATCGGACGTAGTGTGCGCGGTCAATGAAAAATACACTGTCTGCGTTTTTTTAACGCATCGCATAACGCATCGCAAGTAAAATCGGACGTAGTGTGCTCCCCACCTTAGCCAGATTTCTGGTACTGAGGAGACTCGATTACAGTCTTTACGCCGGACTCCCGGATATTCTCCTTGACAACTTCAAAAGGTTCAAAATACAGCAGCGCGAATAGTGACCGTCTCACATCTAAAGGATCGCACAGTTACTCCTGTCCTTCAACATCTTCACTGGTTTCCAATTAGAGCAAGGATTCAACTAAAAAATCTCTGTCTAATGCATAAATCTCTGCATGATCAATCGTCTGCCTATATATCAGAGTTGATTTCAACTTATTTCCCAGCACGGGAACATAGATCACAACACCAGAATCTACTGACAGTGCCGAAGTATAATCTCAAGTGCTTTGGTCACAGATGTTTTGGCCTCTCTCAGCAATGAAGACTGAGTATGCAAGAGCGCTCTGATTGAATCCATGAACAAGAAACATAGCCGTCTCTACTTGGTCATTTTTATATTTAGAAATCTAAAGGAATATTCTAGGAGGTCGTTGCACAGAACAACCCGAACACCGTGGACCCTTTGACGTCGCTTGTATAGTGTGATGTTTGTTTCAGGGAGGGAGTGTTCGAATACAAAGTCCTGTGGAGAAGGGGAGTGTTGTGAATCCCTAGTCCAGCCAGAGGGGAGAAGGAAGAGACGAGCCAAACTGATAGAGCGTGTCTGTAAACCTCTGAAGGCTGAGGCGGAACGTGAGTTGGAGCAATCTCATTAAAACGACATCGAACGTAGTTAACACTCGTATCCCGCTGCGTTTCGATCTGAGTACTGCTTCGCATCATGTCATGTCTCGTGACCTTTTCACTCCAGCCAATCAGCGACAAGGTTAGGAAATTGTCTGTAAAAAACATTGTGAATGCAGACTTGTGATTGGTTGAATTTATGGAAGATGAAAGGTCACAGAAAATGTCATGAAATATAACCCATGATACTCAGATCGAAGCAAAACCCACTACAGTGACCCCAAAATGTATAGAACCAAAACAATTATTATATATATCAATATAATAAAAGAAAAAGGGAGGTCACCATTCTATTCTTAATAATATTTTTTTTAAATTATGATACAGTCACATTTTTTCTAAAGGGAGATAACTCCAAAGCTTGACTGAGTACTACTTAAATACATTTTCACTTTAAATAAATTAAAGACAAAAAATGTTTCATCATGAAATAAAGTGTTTCGGTTAGTTATAATAAAATGATTTAATAACCTTTTTCCTATAGGTGTTGTAATGGCCAAAAAGGAACTTTTGATTTATTTGCCTTACTCTTATTAGATTTACTTTTCTTTATTCTTAAGAATGTTAATCTTTTCCAGTAAAGTCACTTATTACATTATTTTTCTAAGAATAATCTATTTTTTTAATCATTTAATGTATTATTATTATTAATTTATGTTTAAGCAAACATAAGTTTCTCTTTTTATGAACTTGAATTGGCTTAGTACTTTTCACTTAAGATTTATCATTTTAAGGGGAGATAATTTCATTTTTTCTTCAGTTTTAAGTATTTAACTTTTAAGGGGAGATAATTTTATGTTTTCTTCAGTTTTCAGTATTTAACTTCTAAGGGGAGATAATTTAAAGTAAGTTAAGGTCTGGCCCTTGGCCTGGGGAAGGAAGCCCTGTTTTACCACAGTTGCACAGTAGCACATGTTATTTGGAAGCAGGTGGCAAGTCTGTGTCTGGCTTGTCTCCTGAGATGTTTTTCAAGTCTTAAGTCAAGTTGTCTTTATGGGAATACAGTAATGGTGAGTTATTTTACATTGTTAATTTGCTGTTTTTATCATAATATGTATATTATTTTGGCTAGGGTTATTCTGTTAGGAATTATTGATATATTTTACATGTTCATGTTTTCTGCAGTAATTTCATTCATTTATCTTGTAAATGTTTAACAGGTATTTATGAAAGTAATTTGCTTAGTTTTGCTAGGGTAATGTCAAAGAATTTATCTTAAATGTTTGTTGTTATTGGTAACTTCTCAATTCTAACAAGTAACCTTTTTATAAAAATAAGTTTTATTCATTCATGAATTCAGTACAAAGTGATAAGCATGTAATTACATTTCTCAAGTACCGAAGTACATTTCTTGGGTTATGTTTCGAATTATATTTGCTATATGCTATTTTGTTAGTCACTTTCTAAGGCAAATGTTTCTATTATATTGCAGTTAATCTGCTAGTACTACACACCAAAAGAAAAGAATAAATACCAATTGAATCTGAGACAAGTTTTGTCAAATATATTGAAGTAATGAAGTCAGAAGTGAAGTGAAGTTTGTTGGTCCTACAGCATTAACATTACTATCCATGAAAGATGACTGAAGAATTAGGAAAAGAAAGTAGAGAAAGAAAGCTAACAGAAAAGGGATTAACTTACACTTTGGAATTAAAATCTAAGAATGTGCAAAGTATTTTCAAGTCACTAAAGGGTGAAATAGAAGACATTACGGCTGGACTTGTTGATGTAGCTGTCTCTAAAGACCAGATAGAAATTGTGAGAGTGAAGCATAGTCAGTGGTTAGAGAATTATGACAAGTTGTACAGAGCTAGGGAAGAGTATGCCAAACTACTTGCTGAGCCTGGATTTTCAAACTTTAGAAAAGAATGTAAAGATCAAGATACTACATTGCAAGAGTTCAAGAGGAGAGTTGAAGACTATTTCATTCAGTTTGGGGATGTACAAAGACGTGATTCATGCGACTCATTAATTTCTCCCCTAAATAAGAAGCAGGCCGGTTCAAGAGCAAGTCAGAAATCTGTTTCTTCCGTACTCTCAGCTCAAATCCAAGAAAAACAAAAGCAAGTAGAGTTACAAGCAAGAGCTAAGGCACTTAAAGAAAAGGAGAAGCTTGAGATTGAGAAGTTAAAGGTTCAGATGAAAGAAGAAGAATTAGAGATACAAACCCAGTTGGAAATTTCTGAAGCCAAATCTAAAGTATTAAATGAGCTAGAAGAGCAAGGTTCAACTGTAAGGTCAAAAGCAAGACACTCTGTACAAAGATACTTATTGAGGAGGGAATCTATTGGAAGGGAATCTATTGGAAGAGAATCTATCGGAAGGGAGTCTATCGGAAGGGAATCTATTGGAAGGGAGTCTATCGGAAGGGAATCTATTGGAAGGGAGTCTATCGGAAGGGAATCTATTGGAAGGGAGAGAATAAGAAGAGATCTAGTTGATAATGAGTTGGAAGACCATGCCATTCAAGTCCCTCAAGTCCCTCAAGTACACACAGAAATGTCTGACGTCTTTAACTCTGTCATCAAACATTTGAAAAAACCAGTAGCAGACATTCAAAAGTTTAGCTGTGACCCCTTGGACTTCCCTAAATTCATACGGCAATTCAAGACGAAAGTTATTGCTAATACAGATTCAGACGATGAAAGAATGAGTTATTTGGAGCAATTTACGACTGGTGAAGCAAGAAGAATAGTGACAGGGTACAGTTTCCTGCCAGCACGAAGAGGTTTTAAGGCAGCTATGGAAGAATTGCAAGAACGCTATGGTGATGAAGATTCACTTGCTAATGCCCTGATAGGACGCGCGTTGAAGTGGCCTGACATTAGAGTTGACAGTGCTAGGATGCTTGATGAGTATGGGATCTTTCTCTCAGAGTGTGAAAATGCAGTGAAGTCGATACCGGCAGTAAAGATATTGGAATACCCTGACAATCTGCGCAAGCTTGTGATGAAACTCCCACGTCATTATCATGAAAGATGGAGAAATGTTGTCTTGCAAGTCAAAGAAAATGGAAGGCATATCAAGTTTAGCGACTTTGTAAAGTTTGTAAAAAAAGAAGCAAAGAAGGCCACAGATCCCATGTATGGTCGTGATGCGCTACAAGTGCCTGCAAAGCCATCTACAGGACAACGAAGTAACACTGTGTTTAAAAGAAACCCAAACAGTTCCTTTAGCACCAGTGCCACACAAGCAAGCTACAACTCTCAATCTGTAAACTCAAGAAGTGATATGCAAGCAAGACCCAGGAAGCCAGCTCAAGATAACATCAAGACATGCATCTACTGCCACAAGCAAGGACATGAAGTTAACAGTTGTCGAGATCTGATGACGAAACCCCACATGGATAGACTTCTCTTCATTCGTAACAGCAGCCTTTGTTTCAGATGTCTCTCCCCTGGTCATGCTAGTAAATCATGTACTCTAAATGTTAAATGTAACAAGTGCCAAGGCAATCATCAGACCATTCTACATATGTCAAACGATACCACAAAGAAAGAAGTTAGTGCACACGCAGAGCTTGAAGAAAGTGGTGATCTACTGGAGGCCGGAGAAGTTGAGAGTACTTTAGCAATTATTCCAGTTTGTGTGACAAGAAAAGATGGTTTGAAAGTGTGTACTACCTATGCTTTCTTGGATCCTGGGAGCACAGTATCTTTCTGTTCCGAAGCTCTGTTGAAGAAACTGGGTTGCAGTGGCAAGAAAGTTGAAATTACAATTGACACAATGGGTGAACCTCACACGTCTACAGTTCAGGCCGTCAGTGGTTTACAAGTACACAACCTCAACTGTGACAACACTATATCCCTGCCAACACTCTACTCTAAAGACAGTCTTCCTGTTACGTCAAGACACATCCCTACAAGCAAAGATGTGGCCAAGTGGTCTCACCTGTCTGACCTGCATATCCCTCAAGTCGACTCTGACATTGATCTCCTAATCGGATGTAATGTACCTGAAGCCTACTCCCCCCTTGAAGTCAGAACAGGTCCTAAAGGCAGTCCCCATGCTACAAGAACCAGTCTGGGCTGGATTCTCTGGAACGTGATGTGCATCACTCAAGAGGAACCAACTTATCCAGTCTTTCAGACAGAAATCAAGTCAATACATGAAGTAGAAGAAATCAAGACACTGAACAAGTTAGTAAAGGAATCTATTAACCATGACTTCCCAGAGAAAGGAATCGACGACAAGCGAGAGCCGTCTCAAGAAGATAGAAGATTCTTACAGATAGTCTCAGATTCCATATCTCTCCAAGATGGGCATTACCACATCAGACTCCCCTTCAAGCAAGATAATGTGATAATGCCTAACAATTCAAGTCAAGCTCTCAAACGACTCACCGGTCTAAAGAAAAGATTCAAGCATGACAAGGTTTATCACAATGACTACAAAACCTTCATGAGTGATATCATCTCTAAAGGCTATGCAGAAGAAGTGCCCATGGATGAACAAGATGGCGACGCGGGAAAGCAGTGGTACATCCCTCATCACGCTGTGTACCATCCAAAGAAGCCGGACAAGATCCGGGTGGTATTTGACTGCGCTGCGACATATCAAGGCGTGTCACTGAACACCTCTCTCCTGCAAGGCCCAGATCTCACCACAAGTCTCCTCAGTATCCTCCTTCGATTTCGAGAAGAGTCTATAGCGGTCATCGCAGATATAGAATCCATGTACTACAGAGTGAGAGTCCCGCCTGAAGACTGCAACTTCTTGAGATTCTACTGGTGGCCAGACGGAGATTACAACAAGGAGCCAAAGATGTACAGAATGTTAGTCCACCTCTTTGGAGCCGTATCCTCCGCAAGTTGTGCGTCATATGCCCTGCAGCAAACAGCGAGAGACAATGTAGATGACTATGACCCAGAAATCCTCAAGTTGATAAAGTCAAGTTTTTATGTGGACGACTGTCTCACATCTAAGCCCACAGAAGAAAAGGCAATCCAAGTTGTAAAAGATATAACCAGCCTCTGCGGTGAAGGGAACTTCCGACTGACAAAGTGGATCAGTAACAGCCCAGAAGTACTTAAGTCTGTACCTGAAGACGAAAGAGCAAAGTGTATCAAGCAACTAGATCTAGACTATGACAAACTCCCCAGTGAACATGCCCTAGGTGTATTCTGGTCTGTAGACGAAGATCTCCTCAGCTTCAAAATCAATGAAAGAAACATGCCAAATACAAGAAAAGTATTCTGTCGTTAGTCAGCCAAGTCTATGATCCCCTAGGAATTGTGTCACCATTTGTACTTCGAGCCAAAGTACTCCTCCAAGACCTGTGTATAAAGTACAGCTGGGATGACACAATAGACGACCAATCTGCAAAGCTCTGGAGTGACTGGCAATCAAGTCTACCAAAACTGAAAGACATTCAGCTAGAGAGATGTTACAAGCCCCGTCAGTTTGGAACTGTCAGCTCAAGGTCAATTCACGCCTTCTCAGATGCTAGTGATGTTGGATATGGGGTGGTCATTTACTTGAGACAAGTCAACGAAAACGGTGATGTCCATTGCTCCTTTGTGATGTCTAAGTCAAGGGTGGCGCCAGTCAAGAAAGTAACTGTACCTCGCATGGAGCTTGCAGCTGCTACAGTATCTGTACGCCTTGTACATATGATAAAGAAAGAGCTTAACATCTCAAGTGTCACTTTCTGGACTGACAGCATGTCGGTGCTTCGCTACATTGCCAGTGAAACAGCAAGATTCAAGACATTTGTCGCCAACAGAGTCAATACCATAAGAGAAGGCTCTGATGTCACAGAATGGCAGTATGTACAGTCAAAGAGCAACCCAGCTGATTATGCTTCAAGAGGAATGAAGATAGAAAAGCTTCTGTCTACACCTGCCTGGTTACATGGTCCAGACTTCCTTTGGGGGAAAGCTAACACTTGGCCCCAGCCTCCTCTCCTTTACAACGTAATCCCGGAGAATGACCCTGAAGTGAAGAAAGCTGTTAACACAACTTTGGTAGACACAGTTAAGTCTCCGCTCTCTGCTGTTGACGCATTGATAAACCATTATTCAAGTTGGACAAAAGTGAAGAGAGCGGTTGGATGGTTTCTAACTGTCATAAAATTCTTACATCAAAAATGTAAAAGAAGTTCCAGCGTCATCACCAGGAGAGCAAGTCAAAAAGAAAAGTTTACCCTGACTACTCAAGTTCTCGAGGAAGCAGAACAAGTCCTGATTCGACACAGTCAAAGACAGTATTTCAAGAATGAGCTGAAAGCCTTGGAAGTCAAAGAAGCAAGAATAAGTAAGTCAAGCTCACTCTACCGCCTCAACCCCTTCCTTAAAGACCAAATCATCAGAGTGGGTGGTCGGCTGACCAATGCCCATATGTGCTTTGATGCAAAACACCAAATCATCGTTCCGAAAGCATCACCAATTGCAAGACTTATCCTAGAACATGTGCATAAATCGGTCGGTCATCTCGGAAGAAACGCAGTATTGTCCAAGTTAAGGCAGAAGTATTGGATTCCAGGAGCTAATTCTGCTATTAGAAGCCTAATCTCCAAGTGTGTCATCTGTAAGAAGTACCAAGCCCCGCTATGTGAGCAGAAAATGGCGGATCTACCAGAAGACAGGGTGATTAGCGACATTCCTCCTTTCTCACAAGTCGGTATGGACTATTTTGGGCCATTTGTCGTCAAACGCGGCCGTGCCTCGGTCAAGCGTTATGGTGTCATCTTCACCTGCCTGAATATACGAGCAGTTCACCTGGAGCTAGCTAGCAGTCTGGACACTGATTCCTGCATAAATGCTATAAGAAGGTTTATAGCACGACGTGGTCCCCTGACTCTCATCCGTTCAGATAATGGAACCAACCTTGTCGGCAGCGAACGCGAACTATGAGAAGAATTAATGAAGATGAATGCTGAAAGATGTTAAGAACACTATGCTGACCAAAGGGATAGAGTGGGTGTTCAATCCACCAGCTGCGTCGCATTTCGGGGGTGTATGGGAGCGCATGATCCGCTCAGTTAGAAAAGTTCTTACATCTCTTATGAGTGAGCAGACAATTCGATTGGATGATGAAGGATTGTACACACTGATGTGTGAAGCCGAGACCATCTTAAATGGTAGACCTCTGACCGAGGTATCTAGTGACTGTCATGACGTCTCTCCTCTCACGCCTAATCACCTGCTGTTGTGTCGCTCGGGAGAGAAGATGCCCCCTGGACTGTTCAGCAAGGATGACCAGTACTGTCGTCGGCGGTGGCGACAGATCCAGTACCTTGCTGATATCTTTTGGAAGAGATGGGTGAAAGAATATTTACCCCTTCTACAAGAACGACAAAGATGGACTGTGAAAAGAAGAAATCTGAAGGTTGGCGATATAGTTCTTCTCGCTGACAATACTCCAAGGAACTGCTGGAGTCTTGGTAAAGTGACTGAGACTATGACGGACAGAAAGGGCTACGTGAGAGTAGTCAAAGTGAAGACTGCTACTACTGAGTTGTCGCGTCCAGTCGACAAGTTATGCCTAATCTTGGCAAATGAACTCTAAAAGTCAATGTTTAAAACGTTTCCAATTATAAAGACTTTTAGCTAAAGTTTTTAATGCATATTTCAAGTGATTGATTGTGTTATTATAAGTCTTTGAAGTTTTTGCCCATAATTTAAGAGGTAAAGTAATTGTTCTCATATTATTTCACAATTAGGAGGCCGGTATGTAATGGCCAAAAAGGGACTTTTGATTTATTTGCCTTACTCTTATTAGATTTACTTTTCTTTATTCTTAAGAATGTTAATCTTTTCCAGTAAAGTCACTTATTACATTATTTTTCTAAGAATAATCTATTTTTTGAATCATTTAATGTATTATTATTATTAATTTATGTTTAAGCAAACATAAGTTTCTCTTTTTATGAACTTGAATTGGCTTAGTACTTTTCACTTAAGATTTATCATTTTAAGGGGAGATAATTTCATTTTTTCTTCAGTTTTAAGTATTTAACTTTTAAGGGGAGATAATTTTATGTTTTCTTCAGTTTTCAGTATTTAACTTCTAAGGGGAGATAATTTAAAGTAAGTTAAGGTCTGGCCCTTGGCCTGGGGAAGGAAGCCCTGTTTTACCACAGTTGCACAGTAGCACATGTTATTTGGAAGCAGGTGGCAAGTCTGTGTCTGGCTTGTCTCCTGAGATGTTTTTCAAGTCTTAAGTCAAGTTGTCTTTATGGGAATACAGTAATGGTGAGTTATTTTACATTGTTAATTTGCTGTTTTTATCATAATATGTATATTATTTTGGCTAGGGTTATTCTGTTAGGAATTATTGATATATTTTACATGTTCATGTTTTCTGCAGTAATTTCATTCATTTATCTTGTAAATGTTTAACAGGTATTTATGAAAGTAATTTGCTTAGTTTTGCTAGGGTAATGTCAAAGAATTTATCTTAAATGTTTGTTGTTATTGGTAACTTCTCAATTCTAACAAGTAACCTTTTTATAAAAATAAGTTTTATTCATTCATGAATTCAGTACAAAGTGATAAGCATGTAATTACATTTCTCAAGTACCGAAGTACATTTCTTGGGTTATGTTTCGAATTATATTTGCTATATGCTATTTTGTTAGTCACTTTCTAAGGCAAATGTTTCTATTGTATTGCAGTTAATCTGCTAGTACTACACACCAAAAGAAAAGAATAAATACCAATTGAATCTGAGACAAGTTTTGTCAAATATATTGAAGTAATGAAGTCAGAAGTGAAGTGAAGTTTGTTGGTCCTACAGGTGTATTTAAAATTCCAAAATACATGTATGACACTGTTACTGAAAATGGACACCAAATGCACTTCTCAATCCATTTTCCCACGCAAGGCATAATTATGACTTGCTTTGGAAGATGGTATTGGCCCTGTTTCCCTGTATTGGCTCAGTTGTCGAATTATATGGCCTAGACCTTAAATACGTATTAGTGCCATAACATTGATAGTTAATTAATAAAACATGGTAATTGCCTAACGTCATCTTCTCTACAGCATGTCTTGTGAATTCTGGCTTCACATGTCCGTGTAAGTCTGGACTATATTGCGAACCCGATGGACAAGAAATTATACCCCAGGGACCAACGGGTGAGTAAAGAATGATAAGAGTACCAAATACTTCAAGGGCACTAGGGTCTACCATATGGGACCGTGAATGTCGTGTGTGGGTTCATAAAAAAAAATCAACAGAAAATAACTGAAGTATATTTAGACCTGGGCTGCGTTCCATAACAGCGAGCGCTTATAATCGCTCAATGATTGCTCAATGTAGCGCTCAAGTAGCGCTCATTCTCTCCTGAACGACGACACGGTGCAAAACCTCAAAGTTCGCTCGCTTTGCTACATTGAGCAATCGCGTTCTAGAGAGGTTTAAAGGTAATCGTTAATTGAGGGATTGCTTTGAAACCTCTCTTGAACACGGCCCCGGGTTCCTTAATTGACTCCCTCATCTACAGTGGGCCCACATTAGGTTTCCTCAACAGTGAATTATATAGTGGACTGACATTTAGTCTATGGAAATATTTTGAATTACTGTTCTTTCATCCTTATGGTTATAATTTTCCAATACTACCAGGCGCTCCTTTCACAAATCAACCTTTACTAAGGTTAACCATAACTCCCATTCTTTAACATTGCAATATTGTTACCTTAGACTTTAAAGGGGCAGTAGCACGTTTTTTCGCTCAAATAAGTCGATAAAATGTATTTGAAAAATAATGTCACCAACAGTAAAACACCCTTCTCTCTTCGTAAAATCAAGTTATAAATGAGTGTACATGGTTCCGTAAAGCCATGGCAATTGTTTTTTGTCATTCGAAATAATAAAATGTGTTCACAATAAAATGGCCGCCATGCAATTTTTGCTTTATACACAACACCGGTATTACCATAACGGATTATTGGTTTGTGTAGTGATAAGATGTTGTACCTTCTAAAGTAAATATAAATGACATAAACCATTATTCTAAATGGGAAATTTAAAAAAATAAAATTTGCAAAAAACGTGCTACTGCCCCTTTAAAGGGGCAGTAGCACGTTTTTTTTTCAAATTTCCCATTTATGATGATAGTTTATGTCATTTATATTTACTTTAGATGGTAAACCATATATATCGCTACAATTGAATCGTCATAATTATCTAATGATTTCACATAATCAGTTACATCCTAGCTGACAATAATATGACGTCACACAGTTAATTATATAAAAATGATATGATATCATAATGATGATGATGACGTCACAATGATATGACCTCACTAAAATCACTGCTGGAGTAGTCTGATGGCAGTTTTGTGTTTATTGAATAATTATTGAAGAAGACGTTTTGGTGGTTAATAAAATCTCACCCTAAACTTGCCTCGGATATTTGATATCAGAAGACACTCAGTTGGATGAGGTTCACAAAAATCAGCATTTATGTATTTCGTTTCGGATGCTTTTATACAAAATTTACTTCTTCAAGTCAAGTTCTGAACTCTCTGATCGAATAATAACGTTTGTCTATTTTGTATCAAATGTCATTTCTCTTTTCAGGTGTATGCAAAGAAATAAGGAAGACATAAATGAATGAATAAATTTATCCTTGGAGGGGGGCTCAACCCTTACAATGAATGAAATCCTCTTATCTTTTAAATTAAAATCCTCAAAATTATTGTGTTTTTTGTTTATTCAATTTTAACAGTTCATTGCTCTTGGAGTATACTTATATTTATATTTTATAAACTTTTTTGAAAACAGTAACATAGTGGGTTTCCTACAGAGAAACTCTGCATTTTGCAATAAGATTTATCATCCAAAACTGTGTTCCACGGGAGATATAGCTTTAAATTTATGAGATCAAACGACATCTCCTAGGAGAACAATGGCCTGTCATCTCCAACCACATGAAATCACAATGCTTATACCTCATCAAGTAATGACATCACAATGTCATGACGTCATAAACCATGGTAGCGGCACAATGCTATGACATCACGCATTGGAAGTGTATAATTGCAGTGCTGTGTTCAGAGACATTTTTCATTGAAAGTACCGAAGAACGATTTTGAATGATAATATTTAGAATACCACCCTCGTGTCATTTTATATCAAATATATCAACACTCGTTGATAAAAGTCAAATATATTCGGCAAGCCTTGGGTGATATTCTCTATATCACATTCAGTTGGTTTCTGCTTCGTCTTACTAAAATGCCAAACAAAGAAGAAGAATAAACAACAACTTTTGCTTGGATGTCACAACAGTCTTCAAATACATGTATTACAACTTCACAAAATGTCAGCTTGAACAATAGATTTATTTACAACACACAAGCTTTTCAATATTTGAAACTAGCATTTTGAGGGTTTCAGCTTTTTTTCATTTTTATTTTGTGTTTGTGTGCATGATAACAATTTTGAAGGGTTTTGAAGGGTACGGTTTGTTCCCAGAGCAATACTTTGAACTACCGGATTTCCTCGGCACCGGCGTCTGTTTTTTCACACCTGCTTCGGCCCCGATGTCTTTTCGAGACCGACGTCTATAATTATGTTTAGAAAAATTGAACATGCGACTAAAAAACATAAAACTGCGATCATGACAAACTTTCTTAAAACATGAATTTGTTTTGGTTTATTAATTATATTCATTATTGAACGTCTCATACATGCGTACATGGTTTAAACAATATTTATTTTAAAAGAAAGGGGTTGGTAAACCGGCTAGCAGTCTATCTTAATACCTCTTCCACACACACAAATATATTTTTACAATGTATGTTAATTCATCATCCATACACATTTCAGCAGAAATGATAACAGAAAGGGTCAGCTAAATGAATACACAGGGGCTTGTATTGTCGAAACTAGCGATTACAAAGAATATGAAGTCGACGATCCAGCTCCATATACTATACGTTTTTTTTTATAGTATATGGGGCTGGATCGTCGACTTCATATTCTTTGTAATCGCTAGTTTCGACAATACAAGCCCCTGTGTATGAATATAGGGATTAACTTAGGGGTGCGGTGAATTCGTACCCAAAACGAAATTTATGTAAATTTTTATATCACAAAGTTCATAAAAACATTCTTTGTATTCGATTACTTTATCATCTTATTACCCGGTGTCTATTCGAGGAAATACGGTATTTGTAACTTTTCTTCACCACATTTGGTTTACTTTCTTTCTCCGTATCATATACATGTACGTGTGTGTGGGGTTTGAGATTTTCTTCTCTTTTTTTCTGTTTCCATTGCAACGATTTTGGACTTTGTTTTTTAAGGGTGATACGGTGAATTGGGGGAGGGGAGGACGTCTGTTTTTACTAATAAAAATACCTTCTAGTTATATCTTGTTTCAGTTTATATTTAGTTCCTGCAGCTGTCGAATGTTTTTTCGTACTTGGTTTTGTGCTTGATTTGCATATATCACATGTTGTGCTTTTAAACTCAATAAAAATATATATATAATTTAACTAAAATAATCCTATTTATTTTTTTATTTGGATTTCAATGTATAGTGTATTGAGATAACTAGTGTTACAATGGGATACATCTAGACTTACACAAAGCTCCTAAATCACTAAAGAACAATTAAAATGTTATACAAGCTGAGAGTAGCGCCGAGAACGAAGGCCCTGGAACCAGGATGAACGTATATAGCTTTCGGTCGGCACTTGAGGCAATCCGGTGAAGCAGATTCATGAATATTCATAACCTGTCGTAAGTGCTCGGCAAGATTTCCGAGTCTATTTATAGCTCATTAACTCTGCGCATGCGCAGAGACCTACCAAACTTTTATAGGGCGCGATATTCAAACTTCATGACTTCCTTTGATGGCCGTTACCATGGCCGATAGGGAATTTGAGTTAGACACGTTTGATGAGGTTATAGATCTTGTAAATGATGAGAGCAATTCAACGAACACTGCCTTCTGTGTGTCGAAGAGCACAGTTTGTTCTTGTTTCTCAAATGAGACAAAATCAAGTAGGAATGATTGTGAATTTTTTCATTATTTTGAATCAGAAATTTGCAGGGTTTTGTGTATGTGTTATATTTTAAATTAACGTCCTTGTGAACGACTAGTTATAACTATACAAGGCATATATTTCTGTCTTCATTAATGCTTTTTTAATGTAATATATTGTAAATAGTACAGAAGCACTTTTAAAAAAAAAAACACCTTTACCTGTCGTGTTCAATTGAAAAAAATAGCATCTATGTCAATGAAATTCTGAGCAAGCCTCGTAAATTAAACATTGCTGATTCTCACATTCACTAAGTACATTTAGAAGAATTTTGACTTTCAGAAAGTTTTTAAAAATACTTTTTGAAGAAAAATTTCAATTGAGCATAGGTGACATCAAAATATATTATCAATGTATTATATAGTATACAAAATTATCCCAACCTAATGAGATTTATTTTTGTACATACCTTTGCGACTTGCTTCACACTTTTGTTGAATGAGATACAGCAAGATTACACAAGAAATAAAAATTAATCAATGTGCAAGGGTAGAAACTAAATTCAAACACATGGTAGCCTGTAGGACTACTAGTTTTGATTAACTAGCCCAATGAAAGTATCACTAGCCCAAATCCCCCTAGAAAGCGAACAAATATAAAATGTTATTTGAACTTCAATGGCAAGTATTTTCCCTACTTCCCTAATGATTGAGATTTTTTTAAAGGTCCACAGGGCTAGCAGAAGGTAACATTTATTACCCTTGTGTCATTTTTAGTAGCTGAACTAGTGTTAATTTTAGTCTTGCAATGTGTATGGCCTTGCAAATAAATGATAAAAAAACACGGTCAATGTAATGAACTTTTTTTTTATTGTTGTAATCACAAACTTTCAAATTTTTTGTACACATAATGGAAAAGATTTCACACTGATATCCCTAAAAAATAATTCACGACACATTTGTATCATATGGAAACACAGATGGCTAGTTAAGTGTCATTATTTTTCAATATCTTACAACAATTACATAAGAACAGCAACATTTTTTTGACAACAGGTCCTCTAATGTGAAATACAAGACTTTTCGGAGTATATTCTTACTCCTTCATCAGGAAGTAGGAATGTAAGGAAATTAAAAAATGTATATGAATCCTATTATTATGTATTACATTCCCCCTGTTGAAGTAGTAAGTATATACTCCGAAATGATGTGTATTTTCATACAAGAGAAGTTGTTGTCAAAAAATTTTCCTGTTATTTTATTACCACCTCTAAATGACATTCAAATATATAAACATTTACAGACTTGTTATTTAGAAAATCAAATATGTTACAAAAACACAGATGTTAAGGAGTTATACTGGGGTCATTACAACTAAAAAAATATTGAGTGTAATATAGTCAACATTCATAATGTTATGCACAATGAAATTCAATTCACAGGACTATCACATGTATATATCTATTCCCTTTTGACAGAAATATTTTTTTAAATTGTAACGTGGTACAACCATAAATATCTATCAATAAATACAAGGGTTAATATCCAATAAACCACTATCATCGAAATTCCCAGGGTGTTAATGGCAATTACAGTTAAAACGTGTTTCATCATGTTTGATACATTTAATGACATTTTTAATTACGTATGAAAAATAATATATTTCTATACATTTATTCAGAAATTTGCAAGCACAAGATCTATTTTGAAGATCCTCAGGCATCAAAAGGTTCTTCATTACCTAGCGGTGTAGCGTTTATAATAAACGGCATCATCCACTTGGACTTATCAAGGGCCAGACCGACACCATGCAAGGAAACAAAGAATAAACAATGAGGTTCAGGTAACTCGTCTTAATGAAATCATACACAGACATTATACACTTTTCATTATTGGAACATGTGGAGCACATTAACAATTCACTCATAATTACAACATTTCTCTGTAATAATAATTCACAAAAAAGTTAAATAAACATGACATAATTATGAAACTACCTGGAAAATAAATGTAAAAAACACAGTATGTCTGATAATCTTAAAAGTATCATTTCAGGGTGATCATGAGTTTGCCAAGAAGAAATTCCTGGTGCAAAATACAAAAAAACGCAACTGTGCTGCTGGCGTGACTATCAGGGAAATTACAGTGTTTCCCGAATATTCAGTAAGTATCTTTGAATGACATATAATTCTAATTATGAAACTCTTAATCATAACAGTAACTATTGTTTCAGTTTTACCGGTACAGCTTCATTGCCTATACAAGTCAAACTTTTTATATTTTATGTATTTAACCCCATTTTAGGTTAAGGACAATGACACCAAACACCACAGAGATAGAACATCTGCGACTTTAAAGTCAGATCTTCAATCACCATCATATGATGAAGTGTTGTACCACAAAAAATACTTTGTGAAACTGCCCCATCCAGATGAACACACAAACCATTTCAAAGGAGAGGTAATAGAATATTGCATTCGACTATTTCAATTTATTGCCTACGAGGGCAATCATATTGTGGTTCACATTTTTCATACGATGCCCAGGGCAAAATATCAATATGTCCTGGTGACGTAAAGTCATAAAATGAATTCATGCTCCAAATGCTGTGACGGCGGGTCGCCAACCTATGATCAAAAGTGGATTTTAGCGTATTTTCCTTAATTTCACGACTTTGTTAATAAACCGAATATTATATTCGTGTCTGTTGTTCTATGTTAACTACACTCGTGCCTGAATATTGGTATATTTTCTCGCTCTCGCTTGTGAAATACTAATATTCCGGAACCCGTGTCGTAAATATAGTATGACATAGACACGAATATAATATCCTTAATAACGGTTATCATATATGCTTCACTGGTTTCACCTTATCTGGGAACACCCAGTCAAGTAGACGCTAACCGAGGACACTTTCAAGGCAATGACCGATCGTCAAAAGTGTCCTAGGTCAAAAGAGACAAATAACTCGGCTCATACAAATTGATTGACTTCATAACGGTTATCATATATGCTTCACTGGACTGCACCTTATCTGGGAACACCCAGTCAAGCAGACGCTAACCGAGGACACTTTCAAGGCAATGACCGATCGTCAAAAGTGTCCTAGGTCAAAAGAGACAAATAACTCGGCTCATACAAATTGATTGACTTCATAACGGTTATCATATATGCTTCACTGGACTGCACCTTATCTGGGAACACCCAGTCAAGCAGACGCTAACCGAGGACACTTTCAAGGCAATGACCGATCGTCAAAAGTGTCCTAGGTCAAAAGAGACAAATAACTCGGCTCATACAAATTGATTGACTTCATAACGGTTATCATATATGCTTCACTGGACTGCACCTTATCTGGGAACACCCAGTCAAGCAGACGCTAACCGAGGACACTTTCAAGGCAATGACCGATCGTCAAAAGTGTCCTAGGTCAAAAGAGACAAATAACTCGGCTCATACAAATTGATTGACTTCATAACGGTTATCAAATATGCTTCACTGGACTGCACCTTATCTGGGAACACCCAGTCAAGCAGACGCTAACCGAGGACACTTTCAAGGCAATGACCGATCGTCAAAAGTGTCCTAGGTCAAAAGAGACAAATAACTCGGCTCATACAAATTGATTGACTTCATAACGGTTATCATATATGCTTCACTGGACTGCACCTTATCTGGGAACACCCAGTCAAGCAGACGCTAACCGAGGACACTTTCAAGGCAATGACCGATCGTCAAAAGTGTCCTAGGTCAAAAGAGACAAATAACTCGGCTCAGACAAATTGATTGACTTCATAACGGTTATCATATATGCTTCACTGGACTGCACCTTATCTGGGAACACCCAGTCAAGCAGACGCTAACCGAGGACACTTTCAAGGCAATGACCGATCGTCAAAAGTGTCCTAGGTCAAAAGAGACAAATAACTCGGCTCATACAAATTGATTGACTTCATAACGGTTATCATATATGCTTCACTGGACTGCACCTTATCTGGGAACACCCAGTCAAGCAGACGCTAACCGAGGACACTTTCAAGGCAATGACCGATCGTCAAAAGTGTCCTAGGTCAAAAGAGACAAATAACTCGGCTCATACAAATTGATTGACTTCATAACGGTTATCATAAATATATAAATGCTTCACTGGACTGTACCTTATCTGGGAACGCCCAGTCAAGCAGACGCTAACCGAGGACACATTTAAAAATGATCCTTTAACGGCCGATAGGGAATTTGAGTTAGACACGTTTGATGAGGTTATAGATCTTGTAAATGATGAGAGCAATTCAACTAACACTGCCTTCTGTGTGTCGAAGATATGATATCCCCTATTTATTGAAAGCAAAATGTATTTTTGCTTCAGTGGATTGATTACTAATTTAACATTGCACTTCTTACTAGGTAGCTGGATTTACTTTGCCTATCGACAAACGACTCATTGGCAGAATAAAAGATCTGGTGGCCGATGGCATAACGAAGTTCAGAGACACCTGAAATTCTTTGTACAAAATGAACTGGTATTTGAAAACAACTTCAAACCAAGCATGAACAATAAAAGGTATTACCCAACAAAATTGGACATACGTAACCATATATATGCAGCCAGAATGTCTCAAATGGACTCTAAAATAGACAGTGAAAGAGTAAAATCGCTTGTTGAAACTTGGAAAAAATCGGACAAAGGGGACAGTTTCTATTTAAGGTGTCCTCCTCTTAATAAAGATAAGCAATCCAATGATTCTTTTCTGTTTGTTCATCAAACAGAATGGCAAAAAACCCTTCTTAAAAAATATGGCGAGGAACTTGTCATGTTGGACGCAACATACAAAACTACAAAGTATGCGCTACCACTATTCTTCCTTGCTGTTAAAACAAATGTCAATTATTGCGTTGTTGCAACAATGGTAACACACGGGGAGACAACAGCTCACATCACAGAAGCATTAGATATAGTGAAAAGTTGGAATCCGGATTGGCATCCAACAAACTGGATGGTGGACTTCTCAGAGGCGGAAATAAATGCCATCAGATCCGTATACAAAGGTAATGAGATAATTATTAACATTGATTACATTTATTACTTGAACACAAGTACGATGGTGTCTTTCAATAAGCATATTTTATTACCTACAAGGGCAATCAAAGAAAACACATGAACGGCAGTCAACAAAAATCCATGATAGATAATAGATTTTGAAAACTTACTACACTCAACTGTTCGCCATTTAAATTTTTTTTAGCACATTATACTTCAAGTTTACTTCATTAATTTGTGATAAGATTTCATCAATTTTTGTATTTTAAATTACAGGACAAAACATCCTCATTTGCGCCTTTCACCGTGAGCAAGCCTGGGACAGATGGTTGCGTGCAACAAAACATGGTGTAGATCATCTAAAAGACGAAATTCTAGAGCAGTTACGAACAATAGCCAATAGCAATACAAATGAAACATTTCAGGACAATTTGAAGTCATTTAAATCTTCTAAGATTTGGAGGGACAGCAAAGAACTTCGTGACTGGATGTAAAACAAATGGCTACCCCATTCAGAGGTAAGTAATGATATGTTAAATACATTGGTAATAAGGTCTGTGAAAGTAATTTGGAATTGGGATACATAAGAACAGAAAGATTTTATGGATAACAAATTTTTTAATGAGAAAATTAACATTAAAGAAGTTGTTATCCAGAAAATCTTCCTGTTCTTATTGGTAATATGTGTCTTTAAAGCATAATGTATACATAGTACATCACAATCTCAAAGTCAATTTATGATGCCAAATAAATGTTACATCAAACATTATTTTATTTACCATTATTTTATCACTTTGGTAAACTATCAATTCCAGAAATGGGTGCAAGCATTCAGATCGAATCGCTTCAAGGTAGATATCCAAACCAACAATGGACTGGAGAGGCTGAACAGTTCGTTGAAAAATTGTTTGAGAGAGCATGGTGATAAAACAATCAGCGGAGTTCTGAAAATTGTAGTTGAGGAATTCACAGTCAACCTCTATAAAGGGTAATTACTATTCAAACAGTAAACACTCACGTCATGAAACTTAGGAAAATACGCTAAAATCTAATTTCAATTGAAATTCTAATTTCTGTATAACTGCCCTTGTAGGTAATATTAAATATAAGTTTGACATCAGCATGATGAGAAAAGGTCATTGAAAAGAAGTAATGCTTATGAATTAGTTAACACAATTATTACATTCAATTTCAGCTACACAACAAAGAATCTGCAATCACATGAATATTACAGAACATACAATGCCGAAATACCAAATTTCTTGTATAATCGGCCAAGGCCATTTGTGGATCATGTTAAGTCACGAATACTCAGCGCAATGGACATTTCTTCCATAAGAAAAGTTGAAAATAACGACTCGATCAATCAGTTCTTGGTAGAAAGCTCAAATGGAAAATGCTACAATTTAAGCTTTGGGACAGATAAAGATCTGCCTTACTGCGAATGTAATGACTGGGAAAATTTTCATTTTCCATGTAAACATTTCTGTGGTGTTTTCAATAAATATCCAAATTTCGGTTTTGAGAAACTGTGCACAAAATACCTGAATTCCCCCTTCATCACTATTGACAATAGTCTGTTCAATAAATATGAAGATACCTTTATGATGAAGGAAGAAAATCTTCCAAGTAGAAAAAATTCATCAAAGATTGAATTATCCAACAATTCACTATCAGCATCATGTAGGGAGACACTAAAAGAAATGATTGACTTGACATACAAAATCGTTGATCCAAAGTTACTCCAGATCCAAGAACAACTACAATCCCTACGACAAAATATGATAAATATGGCTCCAAAGGATGGATCATTTATCTTTGAAAAGGTTCAAAGGTTAGTATGGGTATGCAAACATTAATCATTTAACAATTTCATGATGTACTAGCCAAGTACCATATATCATATTTAAATTCAAACTAGCCATTTGGACTACCAGTAAAAGATTTACTATCCCAGCAACTTTTACCCAGTCATCTGCTACAGAACTAGTACTAATTTTGGACCCCGGTAACTCACTACATAAAAACAATAATCATCACTACAAGTTGACAGGTAACTACACTGATCTCAATTTCAGGAAGAGAGGTAAATTGACAAAGAGGAAACCGCAAGGGACGCTTCGAAGTACCATTGAACAATGTGGTAGGTTTAATGAATAAAAATCTAATTATGGGATTACCTCTCTACAGAAGCATCCTAGAGCCATAATGAGAATTTTTTTCTTTCCCAATTAGGAGATACTATTTCTTAATTAGGACTTAATTATCGCCTAATTAGGACATAACCTTGTCCTTATTAGGAAATAGTATCTCTAGATAGGAGATAAAAAACAATTCTCACGCTGGCAATAGGATGCTTCCGTACATACAAGAAAATATATGGGGTCATAATCTTACTGTAAGTAACTTTTATATTTGTCAAACAAATTGATCAAAATGTCATAAATTTCAAATTTTGCTATTTTATTTTCAGAAAAAAGACCGTCTAAAAGAAAAGTTTTCCTTATTAAAAGGGATACAGGTTATTTTAAAATTTTAATCTTTTTAATACTTATAAAATGTTAAATACAGTCCTATCAGGGCAATTTGTATAAACGAAAGTAGAGGTGACATTATTAAAAATATACTAATTCTCAGATATTCCAAATAGAACTCGGATTTCTCACACTTTACTCATTACCCTGAAAACTGTTTCAGGAAAGTCTACATTGCCAAAAGACACGTCATGATGTGACCAGCTTGATGGTATGTTAAAATTTCCGATCATTTTCAAATTTATAATATAAATTTACCACTAACCATTTTTTGACAAAAAGGAACATTTATTCTTTATTACTTCACAAGCATAAATTTTTTTTTATTGATTTGCTCATCTTCTGTCTTTATCAAGATCCCAACTTCAACTCAATTTGGCAGAAGAAGAAGGTTGATAACTACATCATTGGAAAACTTTATGGTCAGAAGTTAACGGACACAGACGTCATATCCCTTAAAAGACCCAATTACATCACGGACAGGGTAATGAATAAGTTGCTGGATAAGTAATATGTTTTAACAAGTAGCTAAATGATATGATCCAACAGAGGTATTTGGATAGCTCCATTGGCTTTTCAGCTAGTTCTTTAAAAAGGTTAACTTCTACCCCTTATTATAATTAAAAAAAATTAATAAAACTAATGACATTTAAAGTAACAAGCATTGTCAATATGGATAACTAGTGTACTAACTGTCATGTAACATTAACTCTGAATTTTTTTTATTTTGTTTTAAATCTCTTTACAAGGTCCTTGATACAGTATTGGAAGGATTGATTGCCCATCATCCACAAACCTGTCATATCTTCACGCAATCATGGAACAATATTTTTGAGGGATATAGTCTGAAAATGGACATGCACCATAAAAAGGTAATGAACTTTAAACTCTTAATAAAAAGAAATACACTTTGGCTTTTTGAACATTTTCTATAAAAAACCACAATAGTTATGGAGGCCAGGGTCGCCAATCCCTGTCAGATTTAATGAAAACTGCAGTAACCAAACAAGCATCCTTTACACTGTATTGGAAGGATAAATTACCTTTCAACCAGAAACATTTCATGTCTTCAAGCAATAGCGGAATAAAACTTTTGAGGGATACAGTGTGAAAATTGACATGGATCATAAAAAGTTAATGAAATCACTAAACAAATGGAACTGTAAACTCTGCAACTAACTAAAAAGAAATACACTATGGCTTCTTGAAAATTTTCAGTAAAAGCCACAGTAGCTCTGGAGGCCAGGGTCGCCAATCCCTGTCAGATTCCAAAATCAAACTTTTGGAAAAATGCCATAACCAACACTGTAAAAATCATTCTAAATATAGAACAGAAATGGCAAAACATATCAGAGTTTTGTTTGATTTGGTTAGAAATATTCCTTTGGACAAGTCAAGGGACCCAATGTATACATCTTTTACTCTTTTTATATATTTTTAAAATTTACATCCAACATGAATTTACAATGTTTAATTTCAGAAACGGTTCCTCGACTACAAAAAGATCATTGGAGTTATCAACCCAAACAATTTACATTGGATATTTGTGGTAATCTATACGAACCTTTAATATGTGACATTTAAAAAGGCCATATTTATGCAGTAAGCATTTGCGGATCATTAGTTACCGCAGAAAAATCAATTTTGAAGTGAGTTACATAAAATGGGCTGTCATATGTTTAGAACTTATTTCCCAAAGTCAAACCTTACTCTGCAAGTACTGCAAGGAACAGTTATGAGAGAATAATATACCTTTAGGTTATGTGCTCATGGATACATAGAACAATAAGTCAATAACCTTATTTTGGATTGTTAAAATAGAATAAAAAATAACAATGTTTTACTCATTTTACACTTGATAGGGAGTTGACGTCATTGAAAAAAGCATTTCAATGCTTAATCCGCTTGGTTCATCAACGGCCACAAAAGACAGAGCTTTGAGGAACTGGAGGTAATTATACATAAAACCTGAAAGCAAAATTACAATTTATCAAAAAACTTACCATAAAAATATAATGATTTAATGGCAATAATAAACATTTATTAAATCATATCATGTATTGTTTAAATTGACAATTGATCAATTATACATTCAGAAATCCACCACAATAATTACAGTTCTCACTTTGATCAATGATTACCATATATTGCAGGATTTGTTAATTTTGGCATTTACAACAATTGTCACTATATATTTTAACTTAATTTTAGTACTAACATGGATAGGCGGTTCATAATTGGTTATGAAGCAAAGTCTGTCCAGTGGAAGTATGTTGATGTAGAGCAACAGAAGCAGCAGGACAGCCATAGCTGCGGAATTTATTCAATTATGGTAAATTTCAACTTTTAACAATGAGAACATTAACAAATCATTACTTAAATTGCAACTGATCATGCGAGTTTTAAGATATTTTCAATTAATTTCAAGCTAGATTACTCTGCAAGTTTTGACAAGCTGGAGCATAATGAATACACAATTTTACCAGAAATGAATACATTGACTTATTACTCTATGTGATTGATTAGCAAATACTTGGTCCCACAATTATATAAAGCTTGAATATCAAATATTTTAATCACATTTTATGATTAAATCATAATGAATTCTAATTAAATTCCAAGTTACCAAGACTGAAGAGAATAATTGTACTTGATTCATTCATTCATGTTCTGTTCAAAGTATGCAGAGAAATTCCTTGAGGGGTTGCCCTTCACCAATCTGGAGGATCCGTCGCTCAAGCGGTTGGACTTGGCAAGGGACATCATGAAATTTTCCAGTAAGTATACCTGTAATTCACATCCAGAAATTGTGCTTTGTATATTGTAATGCAAAAATTTCCTCTTACAAAAGTAGGTATATGGCAAAAGAAGAAAGAAAAACACTATTCAAACTAATTATTGAATAGAACTTAATTTATTGTTATAAATTGAAACATAATAAAATATTAAATATTGTGTTGCCCTGTTACAGAGAAACTGTCTGAAGCTGCATGCATTGTGTGTGGAGAAGAAGACAATTATGAAATGGTAACTTTAATAAGAATTTCAAGTTATAAGTACTTCAGCATACATATACATATACATATAATAAATACACACACACAATGTCAAATCAAATATATCAACTCGAGTTGATAAAAGTATTTATTACTCAACCGTGGTGAGATCACTCAATATTACCCATATGGGAAGACGGACACATGGTAGTATTTTTCCTGTAAGTCACATGGGAGTTACACCTTTTTCTGGCTTTTGATTGGCTGTTACATTTGACATTTGATCACACAATATAACCAGTACCACAATAGTAACAAAAGCTGATACTTTCACTGGGATTTAGATTATTAAGGAACTAAAGTTACTATGTGTATTATTCCTGGACAAATCTATTTTCTATTTACTTATAAGAACATGTTGTGTTGTGCTTCTGCATGGTTACATTGCATTACAAATAGTAATTAATTCATTGATGACTTACAGGGCAGCTGTTTGACCTGTGGGAGGCGATGCCACCAACTGTGCAGGAGGCAGGAGGAGAGGGGGGAGGCCTTCTGCTGCATCTCCTGCAGTTGAAATAAAGACAGAAGAAGCCATTAAAAATAGTTAGGGGAGTGGAAATTCAAAGTTATCAAAGTATCACAATCCAATCAGTTAGGCATAAAGTTTGATGTTGATCTAGAATTAATGAACTATTCTGAGAAATAGGACAAAATGAGAATAAGAAAGGGTTAGAGTGAGAGATTATGATCAAATCTCAGGAACTAGAATGGCTCAACAGAGATTCACAAAACTTCTTAGCATTTTCTTAGTTTTATACTTAAAATTTCTTAAGAATTCTTAAATCTAAGAAAAATCTTAATTTGCTTCTTAAGTCCATTTAAGAGAAATTCTTAGCAGTCAAATTTTAAATATTCTAAGAATTAACTAAGAAGAATTCAACTTGCATTGTGGTAAGGGTAGTACCTGAAAAAGTTTTTTTAGTGGTTGATTTATGACGTTTTGGAAATCCCCTTATCTATTTATAGTAACAGATGTACGCTCTCCTCAGAATGAGGTAACAATATTTGCATCTGTCTGCACGAAGAGAACAGTGTGGATCAATTGTAATAAATAATATTAAATTTGTTGATGAAACAACAGCAAAACATGTTTGAAGGTGGATTACTGAAGTATAATGAAGATACCAAGACTTACCAACTTTTATTCCTGTCATGTTAATTGCTGAATGAAAGGTACAATGACCCCTGACACGCATCTCTTTCGTACATTAATTTAAGTTTTTATTTCAATCAATTAATCAGTAGCCAAGATCCTCTCGACTCAAAGTAGATCTAACTAGAATTTTCAAGAAATAAACAATCAGAAATATTTTCACTAATTAGATTCATATCTATATTTCTAAGATGCCTAGCGGCTAGAACAATCGAAATAAAAGTACTTTATCAGACGATAAAGGTATAGTTTTTGTGATGACGTAACAATTGAATGACGTTTCCGCTCCCCTCGTAGTCACGTGTGCCCATGGTAACCCAACGAAAGAGGGCAGTTGAAAAGACCGTGTTTTTCTGCAAATGATAATGTCCTAAAACAACGGTAGCGTTGTTATAACAATTATTGAAGGAATGTGTTCTTTTGTATCCGAATTAGTCTTAAATTTTAAGCTACATTTGTACTTGAACCAAAACGACGGTTCTGGAAGTCCTACTGCTATTGCAGAAACTTGTTTTGAAAAAGAGGCAAGTCAGTAACTCTTGGTTTTGAATCAAAATGTCATTCCTTGTGTTATTGACATAATAATTTATGATTGTGAGTTAACAACTTAAATGTACAAAGTATTTGTAAAATGTGTTTCACTGTATGGACATGAGCACTCAAAATAAGAATTATGGAGCAATGACAATGATATGTTGTTATTTTATGAACGCTTCTATCAGTATATACTATTCCTGGTATTTTTGCCTGATGTTTCCCTATGGAAATCCTTGAATAAATTTAAACTATTATTTTCAATGCGCTTAAAAATATAAATTTAATGAAATTATCTTATTATAAATTGCATAAATTGATGGGATGTTAATTAATGTTTCTTGGTTTATTACTAAGGAGTATTTCTAATAAAATTCAAACATAAAATTAATGGATTTTTTTCCTCGTGGTTACTTTTAACTAAAGAATATGAATTATAAGTTAAAGTACTGTACATTTGTTGAAATTCAGAACACATTTAGAAACAGATATGTACATTATGAACTATTTGCAACATTTTATGTATATAACTTCCTTTATGTAATCATAATTATATGGTAATGAATGAATCTATTGAATAAATTTTGGAATTGATTTTGCCTTGTAATTTCATTTCACCTAAACACGTGTCAGTGAAAATGGGAAGATTTCCAAAAAATGACTGTCCATTAGTTGCAGTTAAATTATAATACCTTACTTATATATGCCATAATGTGAATCCAAAAAAGTACATACAGAACATAAATTTATAATTTTTGAGTGATTAACGCTGTCAAGATGTTGTTGGACCAACGTTGTGAATGAATGTGAAAACACATGTAGAAACCGTAAAAACATAGACATTTTTAATCAAAATTTAAATTTCTCTTCCGGTGGATATATAACAAAATTATTACTATGTCTTTACCATGACTTTATATACAAGAATATATTGACTTTAATTCGGGATGATTGTAACTTACCGTGATTTCAACAGATATGAATGAACGTCCCTCCAAAACAGACGACTTCCAATTCAAATAGCTGCTGGATGACGCGCACCTGCTCACGCGCTCACGTGCTACTGTATGACGTCACATATTCAAGGGAGAACTCGTCCTAGGTCACGCATGCGCAGATCATTCCAGGATACGAAAAACTTTATGAATATTCATGAATCTGCTTCACCGGATTGCCTCAAGTGCCGACCATAGCTTTCGGTCGGCACTTGAGGCAATCCGGTGAAGCAGATTCATGAATATTCATAAAGTTTTTCGTATCCTGGAATGATCTGCGCATGCGTGACCTAGGACGAGTTCTCCCTTGAATATGTGACGTCATACAGTAGCACGTGAGCGCGTGAGCAGGTGCGCGTCATCCAGCAGCTATTTGAATTGGAAGTCGTCTGTTTTGGAGGGACGTTCATTCATATCTGTTGAAATCACGGTAAGTTACAATCATCCCGAATTAAAGTCAATATATTCTTGTATATAAAGTCATGGTAAAGACATAGTAATAATTTTGTTATATATCCACCGGAAGAGAAATTTAAATTTTGATTAAAAATGTCTATGTTTTTACGGTTTCTACATGTGTTTTCACATTCATTCACAACGTTGGTCCAACAACATCTTGACAGCGTTAATCACTCAAAAATTATAAATTTATGTTCTGTATGTACTTTTTTGGATTCACATTATGGCATATATAAGTAAGGTATTATAATTTAACTGCAACTAATGGACAGTCATTTTTTGGAAATCTTCCCATTTTCACTGACACGTGTTTAGGTGAAATGAAATTACAAGGCAAAATCAATTCCAAAATTTATTCAATAGATTCATTCATTACCATATAATTATGATTACATAAAGGAAGTTATATACATAAAATGTTGCAAATAGTTCATAATGTACATATCTGTTTCTAAATGTGTTCTGAATTTCAACAAATGTACAGTACTTTAACTTATAATTCATATTCTTTAGTTAAAAGTAACCACGAGGAAAAAAATCCATTAATTTTATGTTTGAATTTTATTAGAAATACTCCTTAGTAATAAACCAAGAAACATTAATTAACATCCCATCAATTTATGCAATTTATAATAAGATAATTTCATTAAATTTATATTTTTAAGCGCATTGAAAATAATAGTTTAAATTTATTCAAGGATTTCCATAGGGAAACATCAGGCAAAAATACCAGGAATAGTATATACTGATAGAAGCGTTCATAAAATAACAACATATCATTGTCATTGCTCCATAATTCTTATTTTGAGTGCTCATGTCCATACAGTGAAACACATTTTACAAATACTTTGTACATTTAAGTTGTTAACTCACAATCATAAATTATTATGTCAATAACACAAGGAATGACATTTTGATTCAAAACCAAGAGTTACTGACTTGCCTCTTTTTCAAAACAAGTTTCTGCAATAGCAGTAGGACTTCCAGAACCGTCGTTTTGGTTCAAGTACAAATGTAGCTTAAAATTTAAGACTAATTCGGATACAAAAGAACACATTCCTTCAATAATTGCTTGGTTATACGCGCGACAAGGTATTACCAATCGATAACATACAGAATGATATTTTGACGTTTCTGAACAAAACAGCTGAAGTCTTGTTTCATAACCACTTGAGGACGAAGTTTCGATCATATCCGTCAGTAGTTTGAATACTGGTTCGTTATTGTGGGTTGGTATGTTTAGTGATCATGTTCATTTGATCATGAACATGCAATGATTATGTCAAGTTTCAACGATCACTTTGCTTGAGCTAAACAGTGAACTGAAGACGGAGTAGACTTCAGCCATACAAGCACCACAAGCCAAGATAATGTTAGTTGGGAACGACTGAAAGATTCCATAAATCCTTTATGCTCGTTGCATATATAATAAGTCCCAAGCTTCAAGTTAACGGCCATGTTTTCACGGTCTGGATTCTGCCTGAGAAGGATACTTCACATCAACACATCGAAAGCCAATACAGGAGATCATGTGTTCCACACTTGTGCCAACTTCTCTTCTGTTGGCTCGAACATACCTAACAGCAGATATAAGGTGAGTTTGTTAATGATGTTTGTACAGGCGAGTACAAATAGATCTGAAAAAAAGATTTGACATTCATATTTGACATTAATTTAAGATATTATATGAGTTTATCTTGACTTTGTTTACTTTTTATCTTCAGTGATGATCAATTATAGAGTCAACTAGGAATGTATTAGAGTATGCTGGTTATATTCCTAATAAAGCAATATGATATTTAAAACCCACATGGAAGCATTTTTGGCAGAAAGGGGGTTAATATAAAACTATTAAATCAAATGTTCTAATATTTTTTGTCAGAGTTAAATGAACCTAAACAATTTGGAAAATCTGTTATTGCATTCTAAATGATATTAGCAAATGATTGTGTGTGTTGGGGGGGGGGGGGGGGGGGGGGGGGGAGTTGTGTGTGTGGGGGGGGGGGGGGGGGGGGGGGGGGAGGGTGCTCCCTTTATATTATGAGTTAGTATCCAACTAGCTGGTTTTTAAGAATCTTTTGAGTTGAATTAACCTAAAAATGGTAAAATGATAAATAATTGTTGTCTATTCTTCAGGTGTTGTATGATGGGGAATGCAGCCTATGTCAGAAAGAGATCCGAGTGCTGAAGTGGATGACAGACAGGAACAAGAATGCAGTAGACTTTGTTGACATCGCAAACCCCGACTACGAACCTGCCTCAAACAGCGGCGTGACGTATGAGATGGCTATGAAAGAGATGCATGTTATAGATCCACAGGGGAAGGTGAGACCATGATCTGAAACAGGAGTGTCATGTTGTCTTGCTATGCTCTTACATACATCCAGGGAAATTACCTTTTCCTCATTGACTCAAATAACAGATGGCATTTTAGCTCAATTGGTTGATGGAACTGAAAAGGATAACAACTAGCTAACAATGAATTATAGGTAGAATGAAATCTCCCAAACTTCAACCTGCTCCAATAGGGTATTTGTATTCACAAGGCCATTTCAATATTTGCAGTGCCCAGATGGGAAGAGCTATGAGTGACCATCAAATATCAAAAGCTGTTCATTGGCAGCGGCTGATGAAATATGTGCTATAAATAGTGATGAGTAACCAGGTTGTAGCTTTACAAGGCAAAAGCTGTGTAGACAATCATGAGATTGACATTGACTTGCAGATACAATACACTTATATAGCAGGATGCCCAGAATAATCTATGGGCGGCCTTCGGGGCAAATTATCAACAAAACCAAAATAAAGAACAAGGGTGAATCAATGGTGTAGCAGCGTATTATCCCCATTCCTTCATAAATGAAAACTTCATCAATGAATATCCTTTTATTCCAGGTCCACGCAAAAGCAGAAGCTATACGCCAGATGTACGAGGCAGTCGGACTGTCCTGGCTATCCCGGCTCACCCGGCTGCCGGGGATTGAACCTATCACAGACCGAGCCTACAATGTGTTCGCAGAGTACAGGCTGCAGAAAGCCTTTCAGAGCTGTGATTCTGGCAAGTGTTCCATAAAAGTGAAGCAACTGCGAGACAAAATCAACTCTGAAAACAGGGTATGATGATTACAGAAGATATGTGTTTTCAGACCAAACAACTGTCCCTTGAAAATGGAATAATAGCGAGACAAAAAGGGCCAGAGAATTTGATATTTTTTTCAAGAAGACAGAAAGAACTGTGTTTGTAATTTTCAATCTGATGAACTGTGATAGAGGAATGGTGGTGAGACAAAGACACTGAAAGGATTGATAATATTTGTAAATTAAGGAAAATACACAAAGTACAATATTTAGCAGACACTGCAGAAAACCTCAAGTGAAGCAACTGTTTGAGAAAATGAAATATGTTCTAGACGACTACTGTGATACTAAAATGTTTTATTTACGCTTTGAATATACAGCAGCATAATATCTTTACAGCATTATTACACGTGTGTGATACCATTGCACAAATGATGTCATAAGTGTTACAGTTATGACATCACAAAGATAAGTGCACTCACCTAGGTCACATTGCCATTTGACTTGCAGAATATTTCCACTGTAGATATATCTTGTGTGAGATTAACCCATATTAATAAGCAATGTATAAAATGTAGATATCGCTACAATCAAATGTTTAGAATGATATTACGACATCAGTTGATGACTTCACAGTGCTTTTGACATCACAGATTAAACATACAATGCTATGTTGTCACAAGTTGCTCATGTAACAATGTTATGATGTTATAATACTTGATGAGGTCACAATGTTATGATGTCGTAATACTTGATGAGGTCACAATGTTATGATGTCATAATACCTGATGAGATCACAATGTTAATATGATGTCATAATACTTGATGAGGTCACAATCTTATGTTGTCATAATACTTGATGAGGTCACAATCTTATGATATCACTGCCTAATGTTAGTATATACTAATTCTGTTTGTGAACATTGTTGGGCAATGCTTTTGGATGCTTAAAGCATGCCACCCTAATGTCTTCTGATATCAAATACGCCAACACTGTTTGATTAAAGTATTAATGTCAACTCGTCAAATTCATCTTCAATAATTGATGAGGTAATAGCATAATTATTTGATTGTAAAGATATCACTTCTACATTGATTCCACACACTGTGGGAGCCATTGCCAGTATTTAGATGATATCTTGCTGAATTGATGTGCATCCAAATAATACAATTTATTATGTGAGCATATCTTTCCAGCGATCTGATTGGTCGAGAGGCCATCACGTGACCGTCGACAGCAAAGCATATCGACTCCACCCCGAGTCCGACCAAAAGCAATATTGACTTGAGTGACGTCAAACGATTGTTGCATGACGTCAAACGATTGTTGCATGACGTCATGCTATTGTAACCATGACGTCATCTGACCGTAGTTCCAGCTGTTCAAACCAAATTACATTTTTGACTGTATTTCATTGTTTTCATTTCGTTCCTGTGTTAAATACATAATAAAACAATAATGGACTGGTGATTCGGTCAATACCTGTTTTTTATGGACCCGAGAAAACAATATTGACCGCGGACTTCGTCCTTGGTCAATATTGTTTTCTCGGGTCCATAAAAACAGGTATTGACCTCATCACCAGTCTATAATTGTATAATATTTCTGCATTACATCCACTGAGTAAATGTTTATTCCCAAACGTTCTGCATGTCCACAATAAAGATGTTGTTATCGAGAAATCTTCGTTTCTTATTCGAAACTATCTGCTGAAACTTTATTTCATTGAATCAAGGGGGCAGGATAGCGCAGTGGTTAGCGCGTTCGGCTTCAGATCAAGAGGTCCGGGGTTCAAATCCCGCCAGGGGCACGGCAACTTTGTCTGCAGTAGAGAACTGTTCTACACGCAGTAAGGTTTGGGTGCAATGCTACACTGAATTCCAGCGTAGTACAACCCATGGTTCGCTAGTTCCAGCCGATGCGCGCAAGTTTCACCGCAATGCATAGCCACATGGAATTGCGGGCTTTCTCCCTGCCGTAATACTAGCAGCCGCGATATAAGTGAAATACTCTTGAAAGCAGCGTTAAACCCCAACTCACCCCACCTCACCTCATTGAATCGACTCGGGTGATCAAACCACAGACCTATAAGCATGCAATTATGGCTTGCATGTTTTGTCTTTTTGTGGTAAATTGGTATTCATGTGAAATATTTCATCCAAAGTTAAATGACTTATCTAACCGATCCAGGTGCAATTAAGTTTGGTTGCAGTATGCTTATCTGGGACCATATTCTGTCGAAGGAAGGTAACGTGAATATGTTGTACCTCGTGACTTTGAAGAGTTGAACTGTTCAAATGAAGTCAATACCCCTATTTCACCGAGCTACGACTTCTAAAAGTCTAAAAGCCAGAACTTATTACGACTGGATACTGACGACTAAATACGACTGACAAGACGACTTAATACGACCCACTTACGACTCGATCACGACTTAATACGACTTGATGGAATTTCTGATATTTCAGGTCGAAAAGTACGAGAATCGCCAGATTGAAAAAGTCAGGAGTGAGTTTTTTATAAGAGCCATCACGGATGTTGATGAAAATATAAATTTTTTTCCAAAAATCTATCTCCGTGAAATAAAAACACTTAATTTTTCCCTAATTTTTCCAACTTAAAATAAGCCGAGAAATTGCATTAATTAGTAAAGGTGTTTTCCAGTCTAAATATAGATCCAGTCTATTATTTTCACGCGCAAACTATTATGGTCTAGCTCACACACAGTAAACAAAGACACGAAAGAATAACAAAAAATATGAGCAATGAAAGAAATCGAAATATATAATTTTTTGATGGTTATTTATTTACCACTTCATTTAATTATGTATTTGCTACAGATATTGGAATACTTGTTTTACCCAACTAGGTATTTTGCTTTAATTTTATAATTAATGAGAGTAACAATTTGTCATAATTTGCTGGTCTTATCTTAATAAAAAGAACATTAAACAGGAAATAATTTGTATATTCTTAGGACATTTAGAAACATAGTTTGTAAATCGTCACATTCAGTAATGTGTGACAAGGGTACTTTGCAAGAGAGACACGTGCAGCACGTGCAGCACATTGGTTGTTAGGGCGACTTGCGCTAGAGACGAGCCTTCACGCTTCGGAAGCGCTTGCTGTTTGTGTAGTAGGCTACGTATTACGCAAAAAAGGGGACTCTGTTTATATACGTCAGATACCTTTAGCGCGCGCTAGTCGAAGTGATACTTCTCTTTGAAACCAAATTGCAATACACTGTCGTGATATGAAAATTATTTAACATATGCCATGTTGTAGATAAAAGATTTCTCTGGCGAATGACGTTATAAGTATATTTTCCACTAACACTAACATCCGTGATGGCTCTTTAACATGTTCAAAGACCCACTCCCGACTAAATTTGATCTCCCGATCCTTAAATACCATTAAAGACTCTTGAAGACCTATCAACGCTTCAAGCCAACTCAGACACGCCTCATTACGAGTCACTGACAACTCAGTGATCACATACCGACTATTTTCGATCGGCAACGGCTCGTAGCTCAGTGAAAAGTGGGTATAAGGCTGTATAATAAGATGTGCCAACGACGGTGCTATATAAACAGGTGTTGGTGAATGACTGAAACAGCACATGCCGCATTCTTCATTTATCTTCCATGGTCATGCACCGTGATATACACGGTATGAATATGTTGTTTAACACATCGTAGTTAGTATACAGTATTTCCCCGCTCTTATGTCATGGTATTCAATCACAAAAGCTTTACGGTAAAGAGACAAACAAATCAACAGTTAACAAACCGTCAATCATCTAGAGAGGAACAACCCCAGTAAAATGACCATAGGGCCTACCGATCTAAGTAAAATATTCAATAGACATATACGGAAATTTCCTAAATCTACAATACACTAATATAATATTTCGAAGAGGTGGTTAACAATGATTTCAAAAACGTGATTGGTAACCGGGCTTCGTTTTTCTTGTACGTATGGAAGAAGACTTCAACATGACGACAACATGCATCAATGAGGACAACACAACAATCAATAAGAAGACAAAATACATGACGTCAGAAGCAGTAATCTAAATGTCGAATATGTAAACAATTGCAGTTGCATTATACTACTGCACATGCGATGAAGAAAAATGCATGAAACAGAAACCACCCCAGTGTCTAAAGGACATATTCTATGTGAAAAATAATAAATATGCCTGATTCTTCACACATTTACAACATTCTAAACATGGTAGTTGGTGTAAATAAAATTTCTTACCCAGTCTTCACTATACAAAGATAGTTTAACTAAAATCTAACCACGGTCACGAATTAATTCATTCAAACTACTGCAGATAAGTATAATTGTATCGTGCCACATTCAAATGCATCTGATTTCTTTGAAATATTGAATTAATAAAAAAAAAAGGGGTGAGTACATTATTTTGCCTTGCAGTTTATTAATAACTGTTAATCTTCATCTATGGTAAATTCATTATGTGAGATTTGTCATAGTTGCTGGTATTCAAACTATTCTGTAATGGTATTCATTCATGACAGCGCAAGGGGTTGGCTACACAACAACAACTTCGTCACATAAACATACGCATATACCGACACCAATGGAGTAAAACGGGCGAGCTAGTTTCAACTTTATAAATAGGTGTATGTACCTGTTCCCATCTCTTCATTGGCTATGTCAACATTATAGGTGTGTTTGCATCAAACCCGGACACTGCATCGCAACCAATGAAAACGAATGTGTATGTATATAACGCACGCACGCAGTGCCGGGGGTAACTCCGTGATTGATATAGGTATATAGACAGTGTTGGGCTGAAACCAGGACATCGTCATCGTGAGACCTCGGTATGAAGCTGCTGATTCTTTTCTTGGTAAGTTTTGTTAGTAATGTTATGAAGATGTAGTGATGATTCGATTTTACAATGATCTTACGAGAATTATTCGTACATTATATTATTATTATAATATTATATTATTATTATTATATAATTATTATAATATTATTATATTATTATTATTATTATTAGTATTATATTATTAGTATTATATTATTATATTGTTATATTATCATACTGATTCGTATATTGTTAACGGCATTGGAATCCCCTTTTTGGGTAAAATTTATTACGAATTTTGAAGTGAAATTCTTCAAAGGCATTTAAAAGTTGGTATGGTAATGAGAGACATGTATTATGGATGACAAGTTGAACTTATTTATTAGTTTCATAGTTTCATAGTTTCATAGTTTGTATGGATTTTAAAGTGAGCGGACCATAGATATTGATATTGATGGATGTATCAAAACATCAAATAGGGCACTGTGGTCAACCAACTCGCCAAGCTCATTTATTAAAAAATATGATATATTGATCCCTCAAGGCTTTCATATGTTTGACAATAAGATTGTTCCACTGTTGAAATATGGGGCTGAAAAGTGGGGTTTAGGAAAGGAAGTAGTGAACTTATTCATTGAAAGTTCTGCAAATATTTGCTAACCATTAGCTACAGATCTTCTAATGCTATTACATATATGGAATGCGGGAGGGTATCTCTGAGAAATATCTAGTAAGTAAAATATATCAAATCCTGGCTAAGGCTTTTACGAATGCATTAACATAGATGTCCATATCAATCTTGTCAATTTTTATTATAAATTTAACCCCGCAGGAAACGTCTCACTTGGACTGGGCATATTAGTGATTTGTTATTGAGCTTGGTATTTCAAGATGATGGTGACATAGAGATGTTTGAGTAGGTTTCAAATATAAGTGATGTATGTAATATTATGTTAAATCAAATATAATGGTATTCAGAAAGGGAGGTTCGTTGAGAGCAAATGAGAAATGGAAATTCGACAATGAAGGATAGAAAACTGTCAATACTTACACATACCTAGTCTGCTTTACGCACACATTTTCGTGGCAATATGCTTTCATAATAAAAGCATTGAAAGGTAAGCGAGCTTTAAAAAGCATTTCAAGACGTTACTAATGAACTGCTTTGTGAATAGCGGAATATTATTCAAACTATTTGACAACAAATTAATATAGACTCTCACATGGCTGTGAAATATTGGGCTTTCATCAATATGATGAATTAGAAAGAATTCAATTAAAGACTTGTAAGATAAGTCTTCACCTAGAAAAAAACCCTATTCTGTTCTTGGCAAATATGGACGCTTTCCAATAATGTTTAGCTCATCTGACCTGAAAAACCAGATGTGTTTTTGAATGGATCGACGTCGAGTGCAGTAAGTATATACAATTAACAAGGTGATGCACACTGGATTCATAAGTAAATATTGGGGCAATAAGGTGATTAGTAGGGGTGACTATTGACCCAAAGAGACTATTGCGATAGCGATAATCTATTGCCACTTACTATTGCGATAGCGATAGACTATTGTAACTCACTATTGCAAAAGGTTTAATTGATGTAAGGACTATGGAACCAAAATCATAAATGAAAAGACCTTTTGTCATTTTGCTATTTCCTATCTCTAGTTCTTCCCTTTTGACATTCTAAAATGAAAAATCTTGAATTAAATGCAGTGAGGCTTGTGTAAATCATTCATAATTAAGGGAAATTTAATAGTTTCGATAGTATCGATAGTTAACCTTACTATTGCGATGGCGATAGTGTTTTTATATGTACTATCGATATAGTACTATTGCCAAGCCAACTATTGCAATGCATCGATAGTTCGATGTATTGTTACACCCCTAGTGATTAGATTGATGTACGTATTCACTCATTTATCATCCAAAACTGTGTTCCACAGGAGATATCGCTTGTATGAGATCAAGCGATATCTCCTAGGAGATATCGTTTTGACAGTAGATTTTGAACAATGACCTGTTGACGCCAGCTTCATGACATCACACTGCATTTGCATCATCAAGTAATGACATCACAATACTATGACGTCATAATCACGATGACGTCACAATGCTATGACATCACAGCACTGGAAGCCAAATGGCAGTTTTGTGTTCAGATATTTTCATTTTTCATTAAAAACTAATGAAGAATGATTTTGGATGATAAATAGAATCTCACCCTCGTGTCTTCTGATATCAAATATATCAACACTCGTTGATAAAAGTCAAAATATCCTCGGCAAGCCTCGGATATTTGTAACTTTTATCAACTCGTGTTGATATCAGAAGACACTTGGGTGAGATTCTCTATATATATTGGTAACTATATGTTCGGGAGCGGCATTGATATAAGCCTATTGAGCTTGTTTGCCAATCCCTTTTCTTTCTGAAATAAAATATGTTTAAACCATATTGGTATTTCAGATCGTTGTAATTGTGTGTGTGGACGCCCAGCAGAGACCTCGGTACTGCACCCGGTTCCGGAAGTGCAGGAAGACCGAGGTGTGCGTGAGGACTCCCACTTCCAGGTATTGGTCCCGGTTCGGACTTGGAGTCTGTAAACCCAAGAAAACACCGGGTGAGTTGTGTCTGCAGTGGAGGTACCTCACTTCCGTACTACACTACTGACACAGTTTTGGCTTTTAACGCCGCTTCTAAGAGTACTATGTAATATTGTAATAAAAATATATGGAAGCAATTATATTGTGGTATCAAAAAGTTCCTTTTTCAGTAAGGATAAGTGAAAACCTATGAACTCTGAAAGGTTACACCACATGCTATTTGTGAAATATACCAGGATGGGAGACGCGAGTTCTGAAAACTGATCGAAGATGGTTGGTGTCATTCCTTGCAAATAAATATAAAGAGCCGGGAATATATCTTCATGCTGGTAGGTATTGCGTGAATTCCTGTTGGTCACATTTGTCTACTTTCATCATTAAATGTATTTCTACTTCAGTGAAAAGTTGTTCTTCCGGATCTGACTGTGGCCAAAATGAGTGTTGTGAGAGCACGGCCCAACTGAGAGGAAGGAAGAAGAGACAGATAGGAGGAACAAGTGGTGTCTGTAAACCTCTACAGAAATCTGGACAAAGTGAGTTTATTCCATAGACAAATAATTGTGCACATTTTTGCGTCTCGTTGAGACAATGTTTATCAGCTAGTCGACCAGTCGAGGGCAGCTTCCACAAAGTATAAGGGGGATCGAAAATGAGATAACTTCAGTGAAATCAGAAACAACGGTGAAATAAATGTTTACAATTACTAAGCGTTAACCTATAAGTAATAAGTTGATTTATGAAAGTAAGCCTGTTGGATAAGACTGGTTTTAATCATCTGAAACCACACTTTCTACAATACCCAACAATGAACAGTTTAAACATTTTATTACAATCAATCAACAATCTTCTACATAGCTTTCTTCTCAAGCTGCATTCCTTACTACAAAGAAATGAAAATTATTGCATTCTGTGTATAGTACTCATTCACGTTTAACCATGTATTTTTGACCGATGAATAAAAATCTCATCTATCTGTCCGATTGACAAAATGTTCGTGTTGAAAAACTGTTCCGTTTATTCCATGAATCATGGTTAGCTTTATTAATGCGGTTTAACCTACTTATTGCCAAAGGTGAGTTAAAGGAACACTCGTTCTACATTTCACTCACCAGCTTCAATTACTATGTATCCCGAACTTCGGCTTAATTTATCAATGCAAATACAAAGTAGTTTGTTCTCGTTCGAATGAACATAACCTGTGAGACCGGCGTGTGTCCTAGTTAGATACTCATCTTCCTTTGACTTCGTTCCATATTCAAAAGGGAATGTGTATCTTCGGACCATAAATAAATACATTAATTCTTGAAAAGCTGTCAAAAATATACTATGGATCAGATATGGGAAGCATACACATGAATTATTTGAATTTATAATAAATCGTCAGTATGACAAACAAGGAATTATCAGATGTCATTGAACGATGCACGTGTGTTTCAGGTTGTTTGACCCAGTACTCTTCAGGGAAGCCAGCGTCCACAGTTCTACAATGTCCTTGCACGGGTGAACTCACGTGCATCTCAGATGGAGGACGACTCTTTCCTCAGGGGGAAACAGGTGAATCCTACCTTATATATATAAACGAGAACATGACAGTGCAGCCTTTTCACTTCCAGAGGTGAATTAACGATAACCTAAAGTTGGTGGTTGATTCGCACATATCTGCGTAGACACGCAATCGGGCTTGTTCAAATATGAGAATGAAATAAACTTTTTGAAAAATCTTTGATAACCTTTGAGGGAAGACTGTATCTTTACTTTGCATACCAAGCTAGAGTCGTAGGAATGTAAGAAGATCTCCTTGTATGTTTCACAGTCTAGTGAATCAACCCAATCACTGAGTATTGCAAATATGTTAAAAGCGTCCTTAGACACTACTAATTAATGTGCATTAATAAATTTAAATGATACAACATGTGCCTAACACAGGTTACATTTTTTTCACAATTTGAGTCGCATTACACTCTGGCGAAAATATATTACAGAATTATTTTACATAGTTTTGTAACCTCAATATTTGATTGAAGACAACTTGGACAATTGTCTAAATTACTTTCTATTTGACAGGTGTGTGCGGTGTTCCCGAGCCGGAACCCAAACCGTGCACCTCTGGGTCTGACTGTGGACGGAACGAGTGTTGTGAGAGCACAGCACAGGTCAAAGGTCGGAAGAAGAGACAGAGTGGGGGCAGTCCGGGAATTGGAGGAACCGAGGGGGTCTGTAAACCTCTGCAGAAGACGACAGGGAGTGAGTGTTGACGGTCAACTGCTATAGTATGATCAGCAGTCTTCTACTCACACTCTGAAAAACGTATTTATTCTTAAAATATCACCTTTTTATCAAATATTGAAAAGGAGACTGTGAGAAATAGAAATTTCAGGGTAAAGGCTCCTTTTCAATATTAAAAAAAAAACAATTTCAGAGTCTAAGTGTTAGACTATATAATCAGTTATGTAAAGGAGGTTTTGGTTGAAAATGTAAACATTAGGGAGAGGGAGAACCCGCGGGCCGAAGACCCAAGGGTTCCTCCCGATCCCGAATTAATCGACTTTCGCGAAAAGCTCGTGAATCTCGCGCTCTACAAAGAGCATGTCTCCCTTACTATCGTTATATTGAGGTTAAGAAAACGTTTCATTGTCAGGTCCTTTGAGATGATTGTGGATATGCATATATACGCTATTATTATAATATATTGTTTTCCCCTAATAACATTTTATTTAACTTGTTAAAGTACTGCCAAACCAACATGTAGTACTGAACCAAGTTAACAAGCATCATCATACTGTTGTATACCCCCGCTAGACTTCGCAAAGTGAACTTGACTAAAATTCACTCTATGACGTTTTTTCAATGCAATTTATTTCTTAATTTAATTTCTTGGATCGTTTAATATGAGATTAAACTCGCAATAGACTTGCTGAAAGAGGATTCATTAATGTACAGTGGTGTAAGGGTACAACTAGATTTGTTTTCTCAAGATCATCATGTTCATTCGGTCTCTTGCAGATGCTGTGTTCCCAAATATATTAATGTTAAGTCAGCTAATTTACAATATTAATTTCACCCCAGGCTGTCTGATCCAGTACGCATCTGGTAAACCCCCCAGTACGGTTCTCAAGTGTCCCTGTGAGTCGGGGCTGCAGTGTGAGGCTGACGGAAATAACACCCCACCCCTTGGCTACACTGGTGAGATGGGTTCCACCGTCGCCTAAATATTATCATGCGTCATCAAGATTCGATGTTCTTACAAATACAAATTTGTACATTTACGGACATCATTTACAATATGTATCAAGTGAACAGTATAGATGCACGAACGGGATTATCTTATTGAATCTACTGCCCATGCATGTCTGTGTTAGTGTACATAGCAGCTAGCACTATGAAGTTAGATACAGCGCGCTGAGCACTACGCTAGCACAGAACAGATAACGAAATGCAGCAAAGATTAACACAAAATTGACACTGGCGAGAATGATGATTTGCGAAGGAAGTTGCCCATTTTTGTAAGGGAGTCGCTATCAAGTATCAGAATATGATGATTAACGAGTGATTGGCGGGGGGATGTATATTCCTTATAGGTGATATGAATCAGTGCTTTCCCTTTAATGGTGTATATCTTTTATCTTACAGGATAACTGCATCTACTCAATGCCCTTAGTAACCCATTGGATACTTTTGGTAGTGCTTAAAATCTTTCTTTAAGAGTCTCGGTGTCAGATAAAAGTTTATTCACACGTGTGTATTGATGATTGATTGCTATTCCCTGTGAAGGTATATGTCGCGCACCTGTTCCGTGTCGGACGGGAGCTGACTGTGGACCGAGGGAGTGCTGCAAGTCCCGTGTGAGACCGATAGGGCGGAGGAGGAGGCAGGCTGCGGGAGGGCTGTGTGAACCTTTGGGAGCTGTTGGGGACAGTGAGTATTAACTTACGATAAATTTGACTTGTCAATCATGAAATATTAAACATATGAAATGAAAGTCTTATCGTAGATGTGGCTTAGTGGCGTCCAGTGGCGGATCCAAGGGGGGGGTTCAGGGGGTCCGGACCCCCCCCCCCCCCCCCCCTTTTCAAATCCATGTATAATTTGGGATATACATCTACACCCCCCCCCCCCCCCCCCCCCCCCCCTTGAGTGGAGAAAAATTGTTTTGGGACCCCCCCCCCTTTCAAAAATCCTGGATCCGCCCCTGGCGTCATACCAACAAATGTTAAAAGATGGGAGTTTTTGCTTCCTTATTTGGCGCTAAGTGTGCTTAGGATAAAACAACGCATGAACGTTTTGACGAGTGCCGAAAACACACAAATGATTTCCAGTTTCCATTGTAAGGAGGGCAATATCAAATGTTCGTATTTTGTCAAAAAATCGATGTAGCAAAAATACAGCATTGATCTGACGTATAAACGCATTATTTTTCAACCTTTTTGTCCACCAAGATCAAAGAGAAGGTTGAAGTAGTAAAACAATCAGACATTTCTAACATTTCGGCAGTTCTTATGTTACCATAATAACAACACTGAAGATGTGATAATAACTCTATTCACAACGTTAACTTCAATTCACATACAAGGTTTACAAATACTCCTCAATATATGCTTTATGTCATGTCGATGATGTTTGTTTGGACCTCTATTTCTTTAGGTTGTCTGACCCGCTACCCTTCAGGCAAGCCTGATGCTATGGAATACGCCTGTCCATGTGAAAAAGATCTGAAATGTCATGGCTCCGGCATGATTGATATTCCCCTCGGGGAAACAGGTGCGTGTTTTAATTCACAGGAGCGTGTATCGCTTAGAACAAGCGTTTGAAAGACATATACCTATATAGACCCTACCCTAATACTTTATCAATTTAGATAGCTCACTGGACCACAGGAGGTTCAACATGGATCGGCATTTACTGCCTGATGGTCCATTCATGGCTGGGTAATCCGAGAGTTTGAAGCATTGTCACACACTATAAATAATAGTAACAGTCTATTTTATAGAGGATATTTCCATGCACATGACATACTTAAGCCCTGGTCGACACGAAAGTCACATACTGAAGAAATGAGTAATGAGAAAAGCGTACGTAAAGGTGCGTTTACACTTTCACGAATTTTAGATCCGCATTTCAAGAGCTCTTGCAGTGCGTGCCAATGCGTGAAGCATTGTTTATATAATTTGTTTACATAACAATGCGCACACCTTCGTTTGCGCATTATTCGCCCACACCTCACGTATATGTTGCACATCTGTCGCGCAAATATACGGAATATGCGTAAATGCACGCACAGGCACGACCTGATCGTGACCTTTTTTTAGTCACGCTTAGTGTACGGTACTGCCCGCATTAGAGTTGTTTAATAAAGGCAGTATAGCATCTTAAATCAGTTCATCCTCTACTTTCACAAAGTGAACACCATGAACAACTCACAATATATTGCCATTATTGAAGGGAGGAAAAGACTCATGGATCTGACACTGAGAGTGGCTGCACTTCTACTTCTTGGAGAAATAGAAATACTACAGAAAGAACCCCCACCTGTAAGAGGAGAGCTAGAACAAAGTTGGTTTGGAAATGATTGACCAAAAGAGTCTACAATACAGCTTCAGAAGTATTGTTTGTAGAATCAGCAAGTTTTTTCCCGAGGTTCGCAGAGTCATCATTGATGTGTTCAAGGTTGAAGTACTAAGGTGCCCCAGAACCCCAGAATAAAGGAAGAAAATGGTTCATGGTTACAGTTCGAGGTGGAACTACCACACATGCAAGGGAGCTTTGAATGGGGGAAAAGTTACCACCTAGTGCTGGGTCCTTCTACTACAACCACAAGGGATTCCACAGCATTGTACTTATGGCCCATGTAGATTATATCTACAAATTCTTATATGTAGGATATTGGAGATGATATGGTTGTCCATTCCTGGGACACCTATTTATACGGGGGTGCACGATGCGTGCTCATTGTTGATTGGTTCGGCCGTTTGATTGACTTTTGCCAAGTGAGAGACCGAGTACTTAAAATGCGTGAAACATCATTGAGGTGCTTATACTGGGGAGATGATATTCGTGCTATAAGCACGGAGGAATACTCACGAATGTTGTTAATTGCCCGAACTGTGTTCCAATTGCTTGAATTGCTCAACCTAGTCTTGCCTTTATCGTGACACAAGAACACTGTGCACTCGTTACACGACACCACAGAAATAAGATACGAACAAGTTGAGACAAGTTCACGAATATATAACCAAACATTTGGTTATTTCTTTATGCATTGGTACGCACTCACGAACAGTTAACGAATTATTCACGCCGGTTTGCGATGAAGATACGCATTGCCACGAATTAATGCGTGCCAATGGGGATTCGAAAATCGTGCAAGTGTAAACGCCGCTATAGGGAAGAGACAATACACAAAACGTGCCTCTGTTCAACCAGCGATACATTTGGACAGCATTATCTGTTGTGTGACGGTTATCATACATAATATCTTCAAAGCAGTTTATATATTTCTAATGGAGACGGAACATCTCTCTACATTCTTTACTCAACTCATATATTCCCACGTAGCATTTGTTCGACGATGTGTCTTGAGAGGGCGATAAAGAATTCTGATTGGTTTAAACAAAATTATTTGTGGAACCAGGTTGTTTCAAATTAAGCTTCCTTCACCTATGCGATGCGCATGTCAGAGGCCAGTCTGTTATAACCCACTCTCTGTCCACACAAGTCAATGTCCTCAGTTCTACGATCCTAAAGTTAGGATTGAAGACACAGCGTGGAATAACCTCTGTGGAGAGGGACTGGTCTTAACACAATGTAAGACGATGTTTATTGGTTAAAAATAAGAATGGTAACCCGAGAGTTTTCACCGCTTGGATTTGTTTTCCAAAACGCAGGAATAACAGAGGTTACATGGAGAGATAAGAGTTTGAGAAATCTTTTTATTACCCATATGGTTGAAAATAACCGAGTTAATATTATTGATATGAGCACATGTGCACATATCATTTTTGCCTAGCAACCATTGTTTCACCGCGACTTCCCGTATTTTGTCATCATAAAACGATTGTCGTTGTAGCTTGCCGTCGCAAGAGAAGTGGTCCGTTTTCAGACTATTTTGACGCGAATCAAATGTAAAAGAATGGGTAATAAATACATTATTACATTCGAAAGTGTGATATATGACTTTTACGAAACTCGTGCAAATGTATGTATACCCATGTGAGGAGAGGATGGGAGATGTCGGCTAACAGTACTGGTCTTTACACCACATTAAAACTGTTTATGTTATGTCATCTCATGTACGTTAAAGTATGAATGGTACTTTATAAAAAGCAACATTTATAAAGAAAGATGTGTCCTCGTAGACGTTTCCAAGTAAGACTTTACAATCTATAATGTTGTAATAGTTTAGAAAAAACATTTGAGTTCTGTTATTAAAAACCATGGGGCGTGTATCACTTAGAAATAGCACCAGTAGGCAATACGCGCCTCTATATTACACATGGAATATCTCTGAAACGTTTATATCATTCTACAGAATGTTGTCAACATATTGAATGTTAGATATTAAAAACTTAATCAGAACCTTTCAATAAGGTTTGTTATGATATCTTGATTTCGGGAAGCATATAAGGTCTTATGACATCATGTGTTACAGAAATACATACCTTGTATTATTTAATTGTATTATTTTTTTAAAATTGTATTTCTTTATTCCAGGAACCTGCATCGCCTAAAATCAGAAAATTCAAATGGAGTTACCCGGTGACTTGGGGAAATCTGTAAGAATGTAATTGCCCGAAAGCCTAAACCAAAGAAGCCTATCCGTTGTTCAAGCTGTACTGGATCAGTCAAAAGAACCGTGTATTTAATCGCTCATCAAAACATGTCATGCAAAGTGTTCACATCTGTTGTGTGTAGTGTGCACAAGAGGAAGGTGTTTTGAAAGATTGAAAGCAGTTAATGTGAAATATGTTTAACTGTTTGGGAGTTTTTTTAAAATAAAGCATAACATGTATTTACGAACGTGTTTCTTGAAATGTTTAGCTCGCAAGGATTATAAGCCTGTTGTCCTTTGGTCTCATCCGTCCATACAATTTTGATTCAGTCTGATTAAAATGGACCCTGTTTCAAGGAATAAAAAATTCCACCGGGAAACAAACTTTTAAAGTAGTTTCGTAGTTTCGTTTCATGAGGTTTGATGGTGCTCTGTACATGACGGTTTCTGACGGGAGTTAAAGGGATTTTAAGTATGTTGTTGGAGTCACATTATGTCAAACGTTATAAATGGTGTTATTTTATCGAGAAGTACTGACTTATTTGTAGTTGATTCGTGAAAATTTTTGAACAAATCAAAATTTGTTCACGAATGCCACGAATTGGAGGAATGTTGTCGAATCAACTACGACTCATTTACGAATTCCAAGAATGAATTACGAATGTACACGAATGTGAAAATGTTCTCTTTCGAGATGATTCGTGACAATTCGGCTCGTAGTGAAATAGGGGCATAAGCAAGACCCTCGAGCACCATCCCTTCCACAGGGGCGTGTATCCCTTAGAAACATCGTTTGAAAGACATATACCTATATAGACCCTACCCTATTATTATATAAAACGATCCTTTTATATAATAATAGGGTAGGGTCTATATATATATAGAGCTATATGTCTTTCAAACGATGTTTCATAAGCCCCTGTCACAACCCATCGTGCGTGCAATTCTTCGTACGTTTTTTTGGGAGGCCACGGTCGCTACGTTTTTCTGAAAACGTAGGGTGGATTTATCAAGAACAGAGAGGGAGTTTGCCAACGCACGTCACACGCACGTTGTAAGCACGTCAAACGCACGTCGTACGTACGTGGCCCGTCGACACGTCTGGCAGTGAGGAGCTGCGTGTGGCGTGCGTACAACGTGCGTGTGATGTGCGATTGTCACATTGTCGTACGGGGGCCGTGCGTCTCACGTACAGTGTCCTTACACCACGCACGTTGTAAGTGCGTGCGAGTGCAATGAGGTTTTTCCCGCCCGATTGTCAGGTGCTTGGTACACATTGTCACATGTGCTGGCACCCCCTTCTTCATGAGACTCCGATCCCCCAGCAGCACCCTCCTCTGGATCTGACTCTCTGGCGTCATTGTCTGTGTCCTCTCTTACCCTCTCCTCGTCCTATCTGGCCCTCTCATCCGCGGCTCTTATATGTAGCAGACAAAGAGACAAATATTGGTTGTTATTGTTCAATGGAACATATAACTGGTATACTTGTTAATGGGGCTCATAAATTCGGCTTATCATATATTAAGACGTTGCTCGAGTTTCAAAGAAAACAAGATATTGTCAAATTTTTGGCATTATGGGCCATATATGCAAGTCGAGTGAGATGATTTGGACTTAAATCAGGACATTTGATATTTTGGTTTGTATCAAATCTATATTATATTTCATGAAAAAAACGTAGTGTCCCTTTAAAACAGATGTTTCGAGAAGACTTTTCTGACCATATCCTACGTATGCTTTAAGTGAACAATGGACGATCTACTTTATCAAAAATGAAATAAAAAAATTACAGGTACTAAATGTAATTTTTATTAAGCCTTATATGCCCTCAACATACACTAAAGTGACACCAGTTTTACGTTTTAGTATTCCAGTATCAAAACGTTATGAATAGCTCAATTCTAATTTGACTGAATATCGATGAATTGGACAATAGTCATTGCAGAAAATTACAAATCATCGGTATTCCATAATTTAAGTCTATGGAACAATTTATATCCCACAAATTATGGTTCTCCATATCTCATTCACTCTGTAATAAGTTCTACTTATCCTTACTAAAATAGGAGATTTTACAAGCGCTTGAAGTGGAGCTGATTTCGCAGAGTGGGGAGTAAGTTTAAAAATTGATATGAATTAACGTAAACTTTTCCATCTACGAACCATTTAATGTACGACAAATATTGGATCTTTATCACATTAATGACAAATAAACAATTAATGAAAACAGAGTTCTGTGGATGTACACCTTTTTTTATTGCAAGAGTATTTGACCTAGACCGAGAGAGTGTACTTCAGACGACACTTGCTGTAGATATCATTTTAATGATGACTGGATGCGTCGCATTTCGACTTGTTTACAAGACTTTTCAACAGTGTGGAGCATTTTCAACATGGTGCATATATAGGTAGCTTAAACAATGTACAAAAGACTTTGATTGATTGGTAAGTGACAAGTGGTTAGCTTGATTAGAACACAATAAACTATTTACGACTGTCGACTGAGTTGTCTGTCGCAAACGAGACTTTCTTCCCGAGTTTTCAAGTGGACAAGTGTTCTCACAAATGCAAATACAAGGAACTGGACATACAGAGTTAGAAGCCATTTTAAGAAAATAGGACATGGTCAATGGGCGGATTTTAAAAATGGAAACTTCACTAAACATGTTATAACATCGATAAAAGAGGCGGTTTTAAAGAACTTCTTAGAAGAATGGAAAACGGAAGTGACGAAACAAGAAGGGAGGAGAGGCGGGGGCAACAAGTTACGTCTATACAGCACTATTAAACATGCATTTGGATGCGAGGACTACTTAAGAAAGAATCTTGCTCGTTCTCACAGGCGAGCGCTCGCTATGTTTCGTTGTGGAACTGCCCCTATCCAGATCGAACTCGGCAGATATACAAATATGCCACTGGAAAACAGAAGATGTTTTCACTGCCTTGATGTCATTGAAGATGAAGCCCATGTCATTCTTCATTGCCCCCTCTATATTTCAACCCGAGAAGCCCTTTTTAACACATGCCAAGCCAAATGGAGTTCTTTTAATTCTGTAACTGACCTGGAACGATTGTCTTTTATTTTAGCTAGCCCAAGTGTTTTTAGGGAAAGTGCCAGAAGCTGCAAACTTATTTTAGAACAACGACGAAAAATCTTAGCCAAACTTTGACCCCTTTTACCTTTTGTATATTCTATGTTCTTATATTGAAGTTATTATTTTATGAAAACGTATCGTTTTAATGTGAATATATATCTTACAAACTGTATTTACAACGTTTTTCAACTTTAACCATTTTATGTACACTTCTTTTAAAGACAATTAGTCTCTCGTAACCCTTTTGTTAGGGTGGCTCATGTATTTTATATTGTATATTATATTTTATGTAAATGAGGTGAGACTGAATAAACCATCTGTCTGTCTGTCTGTCTACGAGGGATTACAATTTGACTCATTGAAGGTTCACATCCTGGCCCGCAGTCCATGAATGGATCATTTGTTTCAATTGCATAATTGACACTTCTAGCATACATGTAATTTCGGGGAGTATAAGATGTTGTGCTTCTTGAAAAATGTCTTTTTATAAATCAAATTTACTCAAGAGACCTTTTTTCATGGTGTTTTGAGTAGAGTCTAAAGAGGTGTCATCTTTTACATCTTTTTCTGATTCCACACATATTCAGACTAAGGATCAATAGATTTGCCACTAAAATGTTCATCATTATCAACATCATCATCATCATCATCATCATCATCATCATCATCATCTTTGTTATTATCATTAACACCCACATCCATGGTTGGACAAACATGAATATTATCATGTGACATATCATTGTCATTTCCATCTACTGTGTGGTGAACACAATTACCATCTGTTTTACTATCAGTATCATTTACACTTGCATCCATGGTTCGATAAGTAATGGGGAAACCTCACTTTCGAGGACTTACCAGAGGTTATGGATGGCTGAGAGTCGGTTGCATCCTGGGGCCTGGAGCCGCTGGAGGGCAGAACGATGTAACCGACCCTCAGGGTCCACAATCTCTGGTAAATCCGAGAAAGAGGTTTTTTTCGTCTTACCAACCCTTTTAAAGTTTAAAAGACGCTTTGTTGTCGTGTAGTCCTCATAAAATTCCCGAATTCGTCAGATATCCTGGTTACGGGAAAGCTATCTAGTTTAGTGACTTAAATACCGTTGTCTTCCATCTGCCTCCGTGGTGTAATCGGCTAAAACGTTAGTATATAGCTCACGAACCACAGGTCTTACTGGTTACGGGTTCGAGATGCAATTTCCTCACAACATTTGCTGTTCATATTGTACAATATATTTGAGAATTGTTTCAAAATCAGTCTCAGATAGTTTATCCAGATCTGTGCTTTCATATCATCCTCTTAGGAAACATATCAGGGTTTACAGTCATTGTAATTCCTCCAAACAGGGTTTACAATTGTCTCTGTATACTTTCCTATACTTTGCCGAGTGATACAGAAATCACTGTGTATCATCGTACACCAGGTGTTACCTTGTACGTATAAATAAAGAACAACATTACAAGTGGGTGATTATATTAACGTATATCATTGTCTTTTCGCGTTGCTCAGTCTGGAGGTTGTATTTTGTGTGGCATGTTTTCACATATTTTAATCATTTAATAAATATATATGTTACCTTCTGATTCACTCACACGAGAAATGTCTTAACTAAGCAACAAGTTTACCTATGGCAGTGTGAATTCTCACAAAATGCTATTCAAGTTTATTATTTCAGTCTGTAAAACATCGGTGTGGAATTTCCTTTGTGTACAGTTTGTAGATATTTTGTGTACCGTTGGTAGTATTTTTACTGAAATATACGGAATAACCTAAACATCATTTGTATCATCTGTATCCTTCATTTCCAGGAGTCAAGTGGGTGACAAATTATATATTAAAATTATATATATTAAGAACCATGACAAGGAGGATATACAGTTATGACATTATCAACCATGCCATCAATGCACACCTTGAAAGAGAAATCGTGATCGGAAAAGATTGGTTTGAGGCTTCGAAACTGTCAGAAATATGTTCTGAACAGGGGAGATATATTTCCATAAACGTAGATCAAGAATATATCCGTGCTTTCAGAGTACATTTCTCCAGTCTATTTACATATCTTTTAACAAGACTGGCACCTATCTTAACATGAAAGTTCACAATATGATTGTTTTCCCAATTTTAAATATGTCTTAGAACCCGAGTCGTATCTGTCGTAACTCATGTAATAAAACTCTCCCAAAAATCTTCTACGCTTTAGACTTTGTTTGAACGATGTATCTATCAATCAAGGAATAAATGGAAGTCGATGTTACATTGAAGAGAAGCGTTGATAAATGTGAGTGTAAGGCATTGCTTATTATTGTGTCTTTCTATTAGGTTCTTAATTAGGGTAAAGGCTTTAGGATCCAAGTAAACATAGGTAACTCTTGATTATTGATGCCTAAATGAGTTTCGCCAAGAGTGAAGGTTTACGAGAATCCGAATTATCTCATGATATGGTTAATTCGATCCAATTAATCCGAACATAGTGAAGATAATTAAAATGCCCCCTCGTGTGGCAGAACAGTAAAAAGAATATTGACAATTACAAAAAAATATGTCGTTCCATAAACTGTTGTCAGCTGACCAGTTTCCGATCAGGAACATCGCATTTTTGTTGCTTTTTGATATTGTCCGCTGGTCTCATATTATTTTGTGGAAAGATTTTACAAATATATGAATCATAGTCTTTCGTAGTGCAAACCTGGCCATCAATGAGTAACCAACGTGTTGTTTTTTAAAAAATCCAATAAGTTCACGCATCTCTGGAAAGTGCCAGAAACTAAAGCCTATTTCGAATAACCTCATGATAACATACATTTATAACGAAAACATGACGAATTGCTTGTGTGTGTGAGAGAGAGAGTTAGAAATTACATATTGATAAGTTATGTAAATATACAAGCGGTACATCAACCGAAACTACAAACGGTACAGCGAAGCAGCAATATATGATACAAACGGTACACAAGCAACGAAAGGAAAATACAGCATTCCCTCTAGAAAACTATCTGAAACAATTTCGTAGGCATGGATTCATTCCTGCAGAAGTCAAGTTATGCATACCAGTGAATTTTCCCAAAATTACATAAACTGTTTGTAAAATTTTCTTTGTAATCATCTCAATCGCATCAAAAATGTCGACAGGTCACTTAAGCAAAGCAAGGGTTTTATAATTTCTATATGCCGCAGTACAGTGAAACAGCCTTCCGTATTTGTAAAATGTATTCTTTTTCTTATGTATACTATGTATTAAACTTGATAAGGAATAGGAGAAATCAGCTGTTATATACGGTGTGTTTGGTTTTCAACTCCTCTCTACAAACATATCATCAATGTACACCTCCCTACTTCCGATGTACGACGATACACAGTGGAACAATGGTAACCATATTATACGATCTTGAAAAGACTGTCTGTAATGAACAAATATATATACGGAGGTCGGTTGATACGTTTGGCGGCTGTGTTAATAAAGTATTTGTTAAAATCGTTTTTCTACTGTTTTGAAGAGGATTTGTATCCAATAATTTTTGTGTGTTTATTCTTAAAAGTTGTCAGAATCATTTCCGCGAAACTTAACCCCCTGTGGTTAGGTGTTAACCATGATTACACAATCATCAGATTGTCACTACAGACAATCGGGCCTCGTTGTTCATGTCCGTATTGGAGAAGACTTCAACATGACGGCAAAATGCATAGATGAGGACAACACAACAATCAAAATGAAGAAACATCAACATGAAGTCAAAAGCATTAATCTGAATGTTAAATATGTATGTATGTATGTGTGTGTGTGTGTGTGTGTGTGTGTGTATGTGTGTGTGTGTGTGTGTGTGTGTGTGTGTGTGTGTGTGTGTGTGTGTGTGTGTATGTATGTATGTACATACAAAAGTGTTGTTTACAATAAATCAATTCTACAGTTTGAAGTGTAGTTTCTCTTCTAGGACAATAGTAATTTTAGGTAAAAATTCAGTACCTTCACATTTTCCCTCACGTTTTCATGAATTTTGCATATGGTGAATTTGTTTTCAGTGAATGAGTCGCTAAATAACCAATTGTTATGTTTGGGGTGGTAACAGTTTTCAATTTATCCTAACAATCCCAGAGCACCAAATTTCAGTTTACAAATTAGGGTGTTGCTTATTTAATTTTCAAGTGTATATATGCATAAGGTGAGTTGCTTCTCACGTGAAGTCAGGTTATATATAGAAAAGAGTAAACATTTTGACTGGATCAGTCTTCTTTAATACAATACGATGAGAACATTTCGACCGGTGTATTGCTCTCTTCAAGCATCTTATAATATAGTATAATATAATATGGTATTCGACAAGAAAAGTCAAATATTCTATTTATTAGATTTAAGAAATTATGCATAGTTTGTCAATGGAATTCATTTTATGAATGAAGTATAAAAGGTCGCCTTTCTTTATTGCTGTCTTCTTAAGACCTCATCATATTGTTACGATCACGTCATATAATTGAATGTGTTATTTCACTGAGTAGAATATCGCCACTGAGAATATAATAGATGAAATTCAATATTTGAAAGTTTTCAAAGATGATGGTATTCACACAATTAATAATGTAATGGTATTCACTCGCGAGAGCGCTGGCAAGGGGTAACTATACAACACACACTGATCACATAAACATACGTATATACCGACACCAATGAAGTAAAACAGGCGACCTAGATTTAACTGGATGAATAGGTTTGGGTACCTGTTCCCATCTATTCATTGGCTATGTCAATACCGTATAGGTGTGTTTACATCAAAATCGCACGCTGCATTGCAACCATTAAACACGAATGGGTGTATGTGCATATAACGCACACTGACAGTGACAGGGGGTACCTCCGTGATTGATATAGGTATATAGACAGTGTTGGGTTGAAACCAGGACATTGTCATCGGGAGACCTCGGTATGAAGCTGCTGATTCTTGTCTTGGTAAGTTTTGTTGGTAATGTTAGGAAGATGTAGTGATGATTCGAGTTTACAATGATCTTACGAGAATAATGTGTGTCTTATTCGTATATTATTGTATTATTATAATATTATTATTATATTATTATTATATTATTATTATATTATTATTATATTATTATATTACCATACTGATTGGTATACTGTTAACGGCATTGGACTCCCCTTTTTGGGTAAAATTTATTACGAATTTTGAAGTGAAATTCTTCAAAGGCATTTAAAAGTTGGTATGGTAATGAGAGACATGTATTATTGATGACAACTGCTTTATTAGTTTCATAGTTGTGTGGATTTTAAAGTTGGACATGGCTATTAATATTGATCGGTGGAACCGTATCTAAACATCAAATAGGGCACTGCGGTCAATCAACTCGAGCTCCTTTATAAAAAAAAATACGATAGCTTGATCCCTCAAGGCGTTTATACATTTGATACAGGGGTTGTTCAACCGTTGACATACGAGAATGGGACTGAGAACGTAGTGAACTTACTCATTGAAAGTTCTGCAATATTTGCTCATTAGCTACAGATCTTCTAATGCTATTACATATAGGGAATGCGGGAGGGTATCTCTGAGAAATATCTAGTAAGTAAAATATATCAAATACTGGCTAAGGCTTTTACGAATGCATTAACATAGATGTCCATATCAATCTTGTCAATTTTTATTATACATTTAACCCCGCAGGTAACGTCTCACTTGGACTGGGCATATTAGTGATTTGTTATTGAGCTTAGTATTTCAAGATGATAGTGACATAGAGATGTTTAAGTAGGTTTCAAATATAAGCGATGTATGTAATATTTTGTTTAATCAAATATAATGGTTCAGAAAGGGAAATGAGAAAGGGAAATTCGACAATGAAGGATAGAAAACTGTCAATACTTACACATACCTGGGCTACTTTACACACACAGTTTCGTGGTAATATGTTATCGATATAAGAGCAGTGGAAGGTAGGCGATCTTTACATAGCATTGCAAGACGTTAATTATGTACTGTAAAAGCATTGAAAGGTAATGTTGGAAAGGAGATATCCATCTATCCACTCATCTATTCGTTCAACCATTCATCTATCTCATCATATTAGTTCTACCCCCCCCCCCCCCCCCCCCCTACCCCCCCACTCCTCTCCACCCATCCATCCATCCAAATATTGACCCACCCATCCATCTATCCATATATCGACCATTCCATCCATCTATTCATCCTTCTACCCATTTATCGACCCATCCATCCATCTATCAATTTATCGACCCATCAATCCATCTATCCATTTATCGACCCATCCATCCATCTATCAATCTATCGATCCATCCATCTATCCATTTATCGACCCATCCATTAATCTATCCATTTATATAATAATAATAGCATACTTATAATGCGCATTTATAAATGTGCAATACATGCTCAAAGCGCATGGGGAAATAGATAGGAGAATGAATTAAAATGGAAAGGCAATTCTGAAGAAATGAGTCTTTAAGTGAGATTTAAAAGAGGGCAGTTCTTGACAATCACGCAGATGTTGAGGGAGTTCATTCCAGGCTGTTGATGCTGCAAAAGCGAACGATCTTTTTCCGTAGGTGGATGTGTTGACTGTGGGAGGCACAAGAAGATTCTTATCTTGAGAACGTAGTGTCCTGGATGGAATGTGGCGAGTAAGAGAGTCAGAGAGATATGAAGGGGCAGATCCAGAGATGCATTGGAAGGTGAGGCAGAGAAGCTTGAACTGTATCCTGTACTCAATGGGCAGCCAGTGAAGGGATTTGAGGAGAGGTTTGGCATCATCATACTTCTTGGACTGAGTGACAATGCGAGCTGCAGCGTTCTGAATGCGCTGCAGTTTCTTGATTTGGGCCTTCGTTGCGCCGGCGAGGAGGGAGTTGCAATAGTCAATGCGACTAATGACTAAGGATACGGCCAGGGTTTTAGCAGACTCAATGGTCAGACACGGGCGTATGTGGCCAATGTTTCGGAGCTGTCCAAAGCAACTCCTCACAAGCTGAGAAACATGATCATCAAATGACAAGTTTGCATCCACAACCACACCAAGATCTTTGACGGTGTCCAAGAATGTAATGGCTGCATTGTCAAATCCAAATTGTCGCAATCCAATGTTGCACGTCTCTTTGCTGGGCCTACGACGATACACTCGGTCTTTGAGCTGTTTAGCTTAAGCTTTTTGTCACTCATCCAGCTTTTGATGTCGTTACAACAATCTCTGAGCTCCTGTACATCAGTATTGCCATGTGGGGTTGTTGGAAAGAAGAAGTCGTACAATTGAGAGTCATCAGCATAATGGTGGCGGTTGATATTGGATCATCAATGACAGTACCGAGCTCTTTCACATAAAGAGTAAAAAGCACGGGGCCAAGAACTGACCCTTGTGGCACTCCACATGTAAGATGGTCAGGAGCGGAGCGATGGTGATCTATCAGCACACACTGATCTCTGGAGGAAAGGTATGACTTGAACCATTCTAGGACAGTACCACCGACGAGAAAGTCAGTTTTGAGGCGACGGAGAAGTCTACTGTGGTCTATAGTGTCAAATGCACTGCTCAAGTCCAAGAGAACAAGAATTCCCAACTGTTTGTTGTCAATGCCCAGCCGGAGATCACTGATGACCTTCAGCAGCGCTGTCTCCGTACTGTGGCAGTAGATAAAAATAGTGTGTTATCCCACCTCTTTAGAGAGAGGTGTAGTTTATCCCACCTCTTTAGAGAGAGGTGGGAGGTGTGTGTTATCCCACCTCTTTAGAGAGAGGTGAAGTTTATCCCACCTCTTTAGAGAGAGGTGGGAGGTGTGATGAGAGATATTTATAGAGGTGTTAATTAGATATGAATATAATTTTCATTAAACATTCATAAATGATTGAAATAATAAGATATGAATATAATTTTCATTAAACATTCATAAATGTTTGAAAATAAAAAATAGAAAATGCTTTTTAAATAATAAAGTGTGACAGTGATTTCATGAATGAAACATAATTTATGAAATACTTACGTGGATGAATGAATTAAAACATTAAAATCAATAACAAAATGAAACAAGGCTTGAATAAAACGAACTGTTTGACTCCCGTGACAGACGTTTGTTGTGAAGAGTATCAAATCATTTCGCATTGTGTTGTTAAGAGGTTTAGGGGCGACTCCTCTGACCAGAACGTGACCACTGAATAAACAGTGGCTTCGCTGGTCGTGCCTGAGCTTTGAGGGAGGTTTGGACAGTTGACCAGTTGTCCACGTGCATTCAAGTTTGAAATGATTACAATACAAATTCAAGTGTAAAGTCATTCTATCCTTCTTCTTCTTCTCTTCCTCCACCTCCCATCCCTATACGTGTCCTATCAGATGGATATTGCGTTAAAAAGTTCACTCTAGTGTAACTAAGATGTATATAAACTGTTAGATATTTTAGAGAAGTCATTCAGTCCTGGTTAATGGAGAGGTTGCTACCACCGCTAAGTAAGGATCTAGCTAATTTGTGTATACAAATTACTCCAACGTTAACAGTTAGAAATCTATCAAAGTTTGACATTGGAAAAATGTCTCTGTCAAAGGAATCCACTCAAAAGTTTGAGTTTCAAGGGCTAAGTGCACCTAAAAGACTGCTACCTAAGGTAAAAATATATTTTATTTTCTCTATGTAACTTATAACCAAGTGAATAAACTTATTAATAGCTGTTACCCGTTGATGTTACCATCATGTTGAACTTGACTATATAACTTAAACGGTGATATATATATATGTAAATAAGTCTTTTAGTAATCACTTTCATTTCCCTGTTGTTATACTATATGAATAATATTAATCATGATATGTAAGGACTATTTCATTTGATAAGATTCATTTTGTATAACAGATATTCAATAGGTAATTAATGAGTATAATAATAAGAGAAATTAATATTAAAGTTAAAACAGTAATGTTTTATTTCAAAATCCTGGATAATAATTTAGACGATTAAATACTATCAATTCCTCTATCTTTTTTACAGAGTTCGACTTCAACATCTACATCCAAGAAAACTCCTGCAACCAAGACCAGCAGCTCCTCAAAGAGGAAGACTGGAAGGAAGGGGAAAACAGTAAGCACCCACATCTCTAATGTTCTGACTGTGTCAGTAGCAGAACTGAAAGAGGCTTGCAAGAAACAAGACTTCGACTCTTTCAAAATTCAGCAGGTTCCGGTATCAAAACTTCCAATTCACCAACTTCTAAAAATCAAGGGGAAAGTGAAGTTAAAATGACACAAGACGACAAGGAAATCTCACTTTGGCGTATAACTGGAATAAAATTAGCATTCTTATGCCCAGAACACTGTGAGACAGACGCTCTCACAGCAACTCACGTGATCTTTGGAGGACAGAAAAAAATCGCAAATGGGAGAAACTTCAATGAACTCTTATGGTTCAACTGCAACCAATGCTCAGAACAAGTCATGGAGATGCAAACTGACGATGCAGATTCTACGAGCATGGTGATAGACAGGAACGACTTTCCGGAAGAAAAGGAAGAAGATGCTAAGAAGAAATGGAGAGGATTGATAGAAGAAATGAGTGAAGAAATGGAGATGGATCAAAGGATGAATGAGGGACACGAAAAATGCAAAGGACACGACATGGGAGAAGAGACAGGCTCTATAAGGTATGTCTTTTGTCAAATATGTGGAGATCCGAACCATGAGGCCCAACATGGAATTGACGAAGATGAAGAAAGGTTCTGCGATACATGTGGGAACATCATGGATAAGGACTGGGTCATTGTTGAACATGATTCAGCCTAATCAGATGGATGAAACCGGAAATGAGCTAGTGCTAGAGAGAGTGCTGATAGATGAGATAGAATCTGTGAACATGATACAATATATAGAATCTCTACTGACTCTGTGTTACACACTGGAATTGAAAAAAGTCATACAGCGACTCTCTGTTGAATTATGTCTTGGATGCATTTTTGAACTTGAGGGTGAATCCGTTCATACATGTCGTGACCTGACATTGGATGATAAAGTCGATCAGTACTTTCAAATGGGTATGAAAGAGATAAATGATGATCAAGTGATAGATAATTGGTTGAGCCTAGTTCGTGATGATCCTACTATAACATTGTTATCTTCTTTCACATTATGTCAATATCACTGTAAAGATTATCGTGACAGCCACTTCAAGACACCTCTTTGGTTATCAGAGTTGAAGAAACGCGTTGTGAAAATGATGCATTTAGACAGAATGTTTCAATAAAATTTGTGAATATTCTTATTATGCTTTATTATCTTTGTTCTTGTGCTTATAAAAGGGCGAGGTATTAGTTATTCATTCACTTTCGACATTGCCACTGCTCTGTCCCAATCCTCTGATGAAGGAGAGAATAAAATCTTAGAAAAATATTACTTTGACCCAAAATCTGCCGGTGCGTTCTATGGATTGAAGAAATTCCAACAGAGTTTAAAAAGACGTGGAAAATCATACAGTATTGATAAATTGAAAGATTTTCTAGCACAACATGATGCCTATACGCTCCACAAGGCAGTGAAACATAGATTTCGTCGTCTGCAGGTTAGGGTAAACAGTGTTGATGAAATGTTTGATATGGATCTAATGGATGTAAGTCGATATATGAAGACAAACAATGGTGTGCGGTACCTGCTTATCGCCATTGACATTTTGTCACGATATCTGTGGGTGACCCCATTAACAAACAAGAAACCAGAGTCTGTAGTCGAGGGTCTTAAACAAATTTTAAGAAATGGACGTATACCACAAAAGATACGTGTTGACAAGGGAAAGGAATTCGCTGGTGAGTTTAGTCATTATTTATCCAGACACAATATAAAATTAATCGTGACACAGAATGAATTGACGAAGGCAAACATTGCTGAGAGAGCAATTCGTTCTTTACGGGGATTGTTGGCGCGATATAGAACGCATAACAACACGGATAAATATATTGATGTTCTGTCCGACTTAGTGTACAACTACAACCACACGTTACATCGAACTTTAGGAGACTGGGCTCCTGCAGATGTGAACAAACAAAATGAAGTTCAAGTGTGGCAACATCTATATGTTAAACCAGTGTTATCACGAATCAAGAGTGCAAAACCGCTGTCTAAATTCAAGTATAAAATTGGAGATATCGTGAGAATCAATTATTTAAGGAAGACTTTTACTAAGGAACACAATCTCCGCTGGACAGAGGAGCTATTTACAATTGCCTCTCGGTTTAGGCGACAGGGTATTACGATCTATAAGGTGAAAGATTTTCACAACGAGGTCTTAAAGGGAACCTTTTACGAACAAGAATTACAGCGTGTCGATAAGGACCTGGACGCTGCATGGGACATCGAGAAAGTGATCAAGAAAAAGAGAGAAAAGGACAAAGTGCTTTACTTGGTGAGGTGGACGGGTTGGCCTTCGAGTTTCGATTCTTGGCTGGACGAGAGTCAAGTGAAAAATAAATAAAGTCGTTATGGATAAATACATCCTGTTTAACGACCTAGACTCCAAGAAGGATTACTACACGAGCAACTCGCACTATCGTTTTCGCGTGAAACTGTCTCAGCGATTAAAGGTACATCCATTGTGTTGTTGGGGGTCAAATATGACAAACGTTGTAAATGGTCTTATTTTATCGAGAAGTACCAACTGTTACCGAAAACAACCATTTTAATGATACTGGACTTAGTATATTTACGATATGAAGGTAAAAGTAGTGATTTCTGATCGAAAACCGGACAATGCACCGCGTGTGGCGCGCGCCACAGAGTCAAACGTAATTTTTGAATCTTATTTACACCAGACAAAATAACAAAATTGGGTTAATAATGTTCAATAGGTCATATAACTACTGTGCATGTAAATAGGACGTTCACTTTCGGTTTCTACACATGCATATTGATGTTACTCGATTTTAATTGGAAAATAGTAAATATGATATGTTTGGCGATTGGGGATGAATATGCAAGATAAGTGAATTTATTTATATTGTAAACATCAAATATGGTGTGTTGGAACGTATTAAAGCCAAATAAAATTTTATGAAACACAATGGATGTACCTTTAAAACTGGAAGGAGTGTGGATGGTAGCTCTGTTAGAATTGAAATTTGGTACCGTGGATACTAAAAAGCTCAACGATACATCGATCGACGTGTTGTGTGACCTTTACGACAGAGACCCGTTTACCACCTGACAAAGTATGGAGGGCACGGCGCAGGATATGTTGAGCACAACGTACGCTCGATGTCATGGAAGACTTGGACATGCGTTGAAGGGTGGTCTGGGCAACCAAATAGGTTTTACTGCAGAGTCCAATCATTTCGTCTCCTTCGTACTCGAGTTTGAATAAACCCGGCGTACGTTTGTCGTGGAGGGCGTGAATGGAACAGCAATTGCGTGGAAACCATCACATGTTGTTGTTGTCAAGTTGTTCTGATTGCTCTGTGCAATGCCCCTTTAACTGGTTGTGGTACGCCACCTGTTTGTCGGGTTTAATCACATCGGAGAGTGACGAGGCGCTCAAGGCCATGTAAGCACTGTCCGTGTCCATCTCCATGTACTCAAAATCGCTACGATCGACGTATACATCCATAAAGTCGTAATAGTACTGGAGCATGCGCAGCTTGGCATACTGGAGAATGAAATAGCCGAGCTGCACAGGAGTATCGAGACGTAAGAACTTTTTACCCATCTCGACTTCGAAATAGTCCCCATCCAGTTCCGTTAGTTTTCTGAATTGGGGAATATTGACTTGGTCGCTAGCCTTTGTTTGACCATATACGTACGACACAGTCTGATGCTTTTCTTTATTGATCAACACCGAACCGTACGCAGAGTTACCTGTGAGTTTAGCCGTATCCCCACGAATGGCTGCAGAAGGATCGTGGTCGGCCGCTCGTCTCGCTGAGCACACATCCCTAACAAACTGATGAAAACATGCGTTCGGGGTATACTCCACGACTTGGTACACTCGATCAACCACCATCCCATGATGTAGATACCACTGTAAAAGTGGAGTGGCGATCATCATTTTTCTAGCCTTAAGCCCACCCACAAGCATGCGGCGCGGTTTGGTGCTCAAGTCGTTCTCCGTGATGTAGTCTTGCATGTGTTCACCGAGAGCCTCGAATGGAACTTCAGCATTGCAAAACAGGGGAGTCATTTCCTGAAAGTACTCGTACGGGGAGAGAAGAGTGCCATGAGGATTTTGATCGGGGAGCCACTGTTCGGGTGCATGAATATCTACTTCCACCATTCCGAACAGTTCACCAGTTTCCACAGCTTTCAAAATCTCGCTTTGCGACACCTTTCCAGGATTCTTTCGAGTGAAAGGAGGTCTACGTTGTTGGATGAACGATTTAAGGTCGTCATTATCTTGACACTGGCTGTGGTATTCGCATTCCCACATTGTATAGAGTTGATAACCCTGACTGCGAATATAAGCTGCACGTGCTGTGGTGTCTTTGAGACGTTTCTCCAAACATTTTCTCAATTTCTCCTTGCCGCGTGCATGCGTAGTCAAGTGACATTCGTGTCCGTGGAAATAACAACCATTATACTCCAACAAAATGGTAGAATTTGGAATCCAACCATCCACCAAGTACGGCCCCAATCGTTTTTCACGTCCCCAGTTGAGTTTATGTTTTTTGTCAACTTTGAATTTATTCTTTACCCAATCCATCCAATCGTACATGGATGTGTACCTATCCCTGCGTTCTGGTTTGAAATCGTTCTGGGCTTTCCTGCGCACGAATGCACCGGTCGGCATGCGTTGATCTATAGCCCACAAGTATAGCGCATTCGCGTCATATCCAACAACCCTTTTACAACGTTTATCCGGATTGTCTCTGATGTAGGTGCGATCGGCTTTGTGGTATCTCGTGAAAATAATCGAAGGACCACCGACCACGTTCGCCTTCACTGTGTGATAGAGATCCTCGTTTCTCTTATCAAACAGAGCAAAGGACGCCCCTTCTCTCTTACTCTCCCGGAATAGCTTCTGTCTTGCCACGCCTGGTACGGACATGGTGGTTTTAAAGAGGTCAATACCATCCTCGAAATGAAACCGCTGCATGGCTTCCACGGCGTCCACAAAAGGACCCACATCAAGATTGTTATACCACTCGAGAAAATCTCGAAACGTGGACATTCCTTCACGTCTCCAGACCTCTTGGAGATTAGCATAATTATCCTCGATGGATTTCACGCCATCGTCAAGGACAGATTTCTGTTTGAGGTTGGAATACCATGCCTCACCCAGAGGTAGAAGCTGAGTTTCATTCAGCTTTTCAGGAGTATCGAGATATTCATAGGGGAAAAAACCCTTTCGCTCTTCCACTCCGAATGCTTTCAGAAACTGAGCATAGCTCATGCCTGGAGAGAGGTATTGAGTGATGTCAAGAAATTTAAAGCTTTGGTTACTTTGACATAAGTAAGCATTGTTTTTCTTGACTGTGAAAGGCTGAGATTCGACAATGTTTAGAGAGAGATGTTTGGGAAGCTTCTCTTTGATAATATTCAGGTCGTAACGAGGTGAATTAAATCCAAGTACTGGGACTTGTGAACAGTACCCTAAAAGCTTCCCATAGAGATCGTTCACACGCTTTTTCAATTTACCGCTTGGTGTTGAAGCACTGTCTTGGTCATTGTCAAGGTCATCATCACCATCATCCCCTTCATCACCTTCGTCACCCTCATTCCCTTCATCACCCTCATTCCCTTCATCTCCATCGTACTCTTGCAGCTCTCGTAATTCGTCAAACACCGATTCATATTTTTCTTTGGCGATCTTGGTGACTTTTTCGGCAATTCTAGACATGTAATCTATCATGCTAGCAATGAGTGTATCCGAATCAGGATCAACGATGCAATGGGGTGAAGTAAACCCAGGCACGTTTGAACACACGCTCACTGAAATGGGGCGCTGTTCTTGTGTCCATCGCAGTTTCTGGGTACCGGTGTCGATAGATTTCAAGAGACACTCGAAATCAAACACCACAAACCACGGAAAAAATCTCTGTTCGTGGTTGACGTACACATCATTCTCTTCCAGCTCGTCAAACACGGACTTTGGGGTGTGATGGAAACCACCAGGAAATATTAATTTTGTTTGAACAGTGCATCGGCGCTGGTGTTTCTGCTGTAAATCTATGCGTTTGAAGAGCCTATCGCATAAAGGACATTGGTAACGTTTGCAATACATGTTTATATTTGTAATGAGGGACAAATGATTCTCATAGAGATTAAGATTCATGTGATCATCAAACAGACCTCGAGATTTATAAACAGGTTGAGCTACCTTTTTCTCGTTGAAATACGTTGACATTCACACGGAAGCAAGCTTCGAAATCAGAGAAATTAGCGGAAGAGAAACCCCTGTAGTCCTGGTGAGTTACTTTATCTAAAGTCTCGAGATGATGATATTTTCGACAGTAGACTACCCAACGATAGTATAAGTATTGAGTAGGCCTTTCTAGTGAATTTCGTTTTCGAGCTGAGGGATCTTGATGAAGTGCCAGACAACGGAAAGCACAGAGCCGATCGTTATATAGTTGTTTTGTGAATTTGTTATAATCTAATGAGATCAAGGCTCTATGATTTTTCAGATAATCGGGGAGTACTACTGGGGGATGCCCTAATGGAAAATTCAATCTGTACGCATAAAACTGTACATTAGTGATCAAAACAGGTTTCCATTTGGTATCGGGACGTTGTTTCATAAGAAATGTCATGATATCTAAACTCTGTAATCTCTGGCGCAACTTTTCGAGATCTTTCACTCGGTGATATAAATCGGATTATTAAAGAGAGGATCTGCAGCGTAAGGTTGGAAATAGCGATAGCGCCCAGTCTCCACGTGACGCAGAATGACACCGAATGCTAAATTAAATCTAAAACTAAACTCTAACATTTGAAAAATACTCTTAGCTCGTTCCATCAACTCATCTATGGTAAAGTCATTTGTTATAGGGAGGTTGAATGAGGAAATGACTGGTTGATCCTCTGCTTTGTCCTCGGTTTGATCCCCGGGTTGCTCCTCGCCTTGCTCCCCGGGTTGGTCCTGAGCTTGGTTCCCGGGTTGGTCCTGAGCTTGGTTCCCGGGTTGGTCCCCAGGTTGGTCCCCGGGTTGGTCCTGAGCCAGGATGAAAGGAGCGTTTAGGTCATAGGCCTCTTTCAATCCAGGCTCGACGATCTCGCCACTCTCCTTGTCTTCCCATGGGGCGGGACCTTCACCCCATGGCTGAGGTTGGAGCTCAGTAGACGAAGTGTTGTTCCCGCCCGACTGTGATGGTAGGACGCGGTGACCAACTCTCATCTGGTGACGATAGAGGGACTCCTGATCCACGAAACGTCTTAGACATTTCCGACAGGTACGCTCCTTTGTTCTTGTTTGTTCCTTGGGAGATGAGGGAGCTGTAAACATAAACTTAAATGTAATAACGACATAAATAGAAAAGTCTCATCACTGATTTTATTGCTAAACACATGATAATAATTTCAACATTACTCTTAGTTAATGTACTAGAAGCTATAGTGCTATTGCAAAATATTATACCTTCACTAGGACCATGTTGGTCGCCATCAACCGAAGAAGTAGATGGTGCGGGCTGTGCGGCTGTTACACAATGATTCATAAATATAAGTTAATCTTGTGAAACATATGAAACTTCATTTGTTATAGATCATCATGCATGCATACACATACACATCTAAGTGAACTTTAAAACCAATGATCATTTAGTCTGAGAGTTTTGACTGATATCACAAATTAATATTTCTCTAAATATAAATGTAAAACAACCAAAACGTTTTCAACATATAATTACATTGTTTACAAATGATTTCATTTATCAAATGTTTTAATTTTAACAAACAACATACATAGACGTTTGACTTACTGGTCTGATGGAATCGATGCCAATGCATAGTCAACTCGCGTGGAATGGAGAATACCTCAGAGCAATCCTATACATATATAGAAACCAATGATCTTATAGTAATTGTAACAACATAAATTCAATAATACCTTATAATTGTCAAAGTATAACCGATTAAATTCGTATCAGCCTTACTAATAAAAGGTCTGTTTAAATGTATACTAGCAGTAACATAACATTATCTCGATATAAGATCTTGTGTTAACTTTTTATGAAACAGTCTTAGAGAGTATTTAGTTGCACCTTCGAAACACGATGTTATGCAATCATTAAACAGTTACTTTGAAACACAACATTTAATTTACAAAGACATCATAATCACTTAATTACTCAATTAAGTATATAACATATTCCATATACATCACATTTATATTAACATCATGGGGAGTATTCTTTCATTAACATAATAAAGATAGGGTGTCTTTTACATATATAAAATGTCGTTTAAATAACAGACAAACAACATTGTTTTTTTATAAAACAATATCACTTGGTTTATCATCATATGTCATTTACGTACCTTGTTTCTCATCTGTTGTGTTTGTTCGTAATAACATGAGTCATTATATATAAATACAGTAACAGATTTGGTAAATATCACAGCTTTAAAGTCACAATCATAATCATACTTACATTGCAATGATATTGAGCTGTGGCGCACTCTGGTGAAAGACTTATCACACTTATCACAGAAGAATCGAGTCCCCTCGTGAGCTGATTTCTTATGTTGATTGAGATTCGTTTGGGATGAATAAGTTCTTTCACATTCCGAACATTTGAATGTACTGCAACTAGATAGAGAAATTGTATAATGAAATTAAACCATCATTACAGTTATGCCGCATTAACTAATTAGCTTTCTGTAAGATTACATGATTGAGGAGGAATCTAACTGTGGCTTCCTATTAGTTATTCACACAATCACATTTATCGGCTGATTAACCGTTTCTGCGATCTCTTAAAACATTAGACAGAGTTAATCTTTGGCTTAGAAGAAATTGAATTATTGTTTGAACTAGTTGTCAATCAAGCATACCACATGAATTAATTAACTTTCTGTAGGATTACAGGATCGTTATGTGATTTCATTAATGATCATAATTCATTTCAGTCAATCTGTCTAAAATCAGTAAAACATGTATAAGTTTTAATTACAAGCACATAAAGGTGTTTACTTACGTTTTTGATGATGAATTCATTTGAATATTTCCGAGAGCAGAACACTTGATGTTAACACCATGACAGCAAGAGAGCTAATGATGGTATGAACAGATGTATGTATTATTCTTTAAGTCACAATAACTTCAATTGTTTCGCTAGCATAGCTTGAAAAACTAACTGTTGTCACGTTTTGGTCAACCACACCTCAGTGTCAGCCCTCGCCTGTTTCAGCCTGTGACAAGTCCAGTAAGGATCTGTTTATTCACAGGTCACGTCGGGTCAAGGAGTTGGCCATCAGCTCACAATACACACATGCTAATGACTTAACACCTCCTTGCAAGATAACAAACTGATAGAACGCTCGTTGTAAAACCTTTTAAAATGCGATTTAATAGTTAATGTTCCTGTATGTTTTAGGAGAGGTGAATTACCGAGTGGATACAGCCATTCACACCTCTATGTGAGCAGGGGTTCAACATAGTTTTATCTTAGCTCACAAATATGACTATGCTAAATGATTTAACAGCTTATTCTAGAGAACTCAAACATATAACAAGATATTATGTGTTGATAAAAATGTAAACACATGGTATTCCTGCATCTCAAACATATCATCTCTGTACTTGAAATTATACACCAATGACATGTTGTGTTTATTATATCATATATCCATGGATAATCGTGTAGAATGAATTAATATCTCCTCTTGTATTCAAGACGGTTGTTTGGATTTGTTTTTATGTGTACTTACGTAATGGTTAATATTACGTTTAAGGTATCCATAGGAAAGTATGTCCTTTTGTCATCTTTACAAGACACACCTTTCATTGTTTCGTCCTCACACATCAGGTAAGTCACGTAGGGTTTTCACACTCGGATACCGGGTCAGGTGAATGGACGAGTGTCAATTATCTAGTACTCTATCATAATTAATAACACCATATATCGTCTTGCAAAGTCATTCCATTAAGAATATGTTAATTAAAATATGTGATGTCGTAATCTCATCAGTATATCTATCTATTTACATTATTTCCGGTTTCAGACATTGCACATTGCACATTGCACATTGCATAGACATTGCACATTGCACATTGCATACAGTCCTTGTTTATCATCTAATTGAAAGTTCCCTATTGTATCCTCTACATGTCTGATGGTCAACTGATGGTCAGCAAAGTGACTAACACCTCCTTATGGAATGTGAACTTGACATGATGGTCAAGCAATCTTTTCTTAAAGTCACATACATAAGAACTGTTTCCTTCAATTAGATCTCAAGAACATTTTCAAACACATACTTCTTTCAAATAACCTTGGGTCACACCAACAGAATGTGTCCTGTATGATACACAGTTACACTCACCTCTCCTTTCATCACCTACAGGCACGTCCAGCGAAGCCACTGTTTATTCAGAGGTCACGTTCTGGTCAGAGGAGTCGCCCCTAAACCTCTTAACAACACAATGCGAAATGATTTGATACTCTTCACAACAAACGTCTGTCACGGGAGTCAAACAGTTCGTTTTATTCAAGCCTTGTTTCATTTTGTTATTTATTTTAATGTTTTAATTCATTCATCCACGTAAGTATTTCATAAATTATGTTTCATTCATGAAATCACTGTCACACTTTATTATTTAAAAAGCATTTTTTTTCTTTTATTCAAACATTTATGAATGTTTAATGAAAATTATATTCATATCTAATTATTTCAATCATTTATGAATGTTTAATGAAAATTATATTCATATCTAATTAACACCTCTATAAATATCTCTCATCACACCTCCCACCTCTCTCTAAAGAGGTGGGATAAACTCCACCTCTCTCTAAAGAGGTGGGATAACACACACCTCCCACCTCTCTCTAAAGAGGTGGGATAAACTCCACCTCTCTCTAAAGAGGTGGGATAACACAGATTGCACATTGCACATTGCATACAGTCCTTGAAAATCCAACCTCTATACTACTTGTGGCATCTGCGGTATGCCGATTGCAGATGGTCATGTAGATCGTATCTTTAAAGATGTTCCGAGAGACGAGTGCAAACAGCACGTTCCACAAGCTTGGAAAGGAAGCTGAGGTTTGATACTGGGCGGTAATTGCTGAACACATCTTGATCTAGATTGGGCTTTTTTAAAAGTGGTTTTACAAGTGCCGATTTCAATGCACATGGTACAAGGCCCGATGCAAGACTAGAACTGGCAGAAGGAGATCAAGGTTTTTCAGAAGAATGGATGTAGGTACAGGATCCAAGTCACACGTGGTGGGGCTAGACTTTATTATCGACCCATCAATCCATCTATCCATTCATCGACCCATCCATCCATATATCAATCTGTCGACCCATCCATCCATCTATCAATTTATCGACCCATCCATCCATCTATCAATCTGTCGATCCATCCATATATCCATCTATCGACCCATCTTACCATCTATCCATTTATCTACCCATTCATCCATCTATCCATTTATCGACCTATCCATCCATCTATCCATATATCGACCCATCCATCCATCTATTCATCCTTCTACCCATTTATCGACCCATCCATCCATCTATCAATTTATCATCCCATCAATCCATCTATCCATTTATCGACCCATCCGTCCATCTATCCATATATCGACCCATCCATCAATCTATCAATCTATCGACCCATCCATCCATCTATCAATCTATCGACCCATCCATCCATCTATCAATCTATCGACCAATCCATCCATCTATCAATTTATCGACCCATCCATCCATCTATCAATTTATCGACCTATCCATCCATCTATCAATCTATCGACCCATCCATCCATCTATCAATCTATCGACCCATCCATCCATCTATCAATTTATCGACCCATCAATCCATCTATCCATTCATCGACCCATCCATCCATCTATCCATATATCGACCCATCCATCCACATATCAATCTGTCGACCCATCCATCCATCTATCAATCTATCGATCCATCCATCTATTCATTTATCGACCCATCCATCCATCTATCCATTTATCGACCCATCCATCCATCTATCCATTTATCGACCCATCCGTCCATCTCTCCATATATCGACCCATCCATCCATCTAACGACCCATCCATCCATCTATCAATCCATCCATCCATCTATCAATTTATTGACCCATCAATCCCTCTATCCATTCATCGACCCATCCATCCATCTATCCATATATCGACCCATCCATCCATCTATCAATCTATCGACCAATCCATCCATATGTCAATCTGTCGACCCATCCATCCATCTATCAACTTATCGACCTATCCATCCATCTATCAATCTATCGATCCATCCATCTATCCATTTATCGACCCATCCATTAATATATCCATTTATCGACCCATCCATCCATCTATCAATTTATCGACCCATCAATCCATCTCTCCATTTATCCACCCATCCATCCATCTATCCATATATCGACCCATCCATCCATCTATCCATATATCGATCCATCCATCTATCTATCAATCTATCGACCCATCAATCCATCTATCTATTTATCGACCCATGCATCCATCCATCCATTTATCGACCCATCCATCTATCGATCCATCTATCTATTTATTCACCCATCTGTCGGTATTCCAGATCGTGGTGGTTGTGTGTGTGGACGCCCAGCAGCAACCCCGGTACTGCAGCCGGTTGCGGAAGTGCAGGAAGACGGAGGTGTGCGTGAGGACTCCCACTTCCGGGTTCTGGTCCTGGCTCTGGTCCTGGTTCAGGCTGGGAGTCTGTAAACCCAGGAAACCGCAGGGTGAGTTATGTCTGCAGTGCTACATTATTGACACATTGTTGGCGTTTGATGCCTCTTCCAAGAGTAATATGTCATATTGTAATATGTTTGGAGGCAATAGTGCTATCACAGGGACAATATTATTTTCAGTAAGGATTAGTTGAAACCTAATGAGCTCTAGACAGTTACACATTTGTGAAATATACCATGAATGGAGTCAGGTGCGATTTTGAAAACTGACCGAAGATGGCAGGTGTCATTACTTGTAAATAAATATAAAGAGCGGGGGATATATCTTCATGCTGATAGGCATTGCGTGTTCTCGGATTCCTGTTGGTCACATTTGTCTACTTTCTTCATTAAATTTATTTCTTCTTCAGTGAAAACTTGTTCTTCCGGATCTGACTGTGGCCAAAATGAGTGTTGTGAGAGCACGGCCCAACTGAGAGGAAGGAAGAAGAGACAGATAGGAGAAACAAGTGGTGTCTGTAAACCTCTACAGAAATCTGGACAAAGTGAGTTTAATCCATAGACAACTCATTGTGCACAGTGTTGCGTTTCGTTGATACAATGTTTATCAGCTAGTCGACCAGTCGAGAGCAGCTTCCACAAAGTACCAGAGCGATCGGAAGTCAGTGAGATAACTTCATTTAGAATAGAGACAATTTTATGGATATACAACTTCTTTATTAAAATTGTTTTGGTTGAATAGGTAATTGAGTGGAAGCCAGTTTTGTGATGCACAGAGACTGCATGAAGGATTAGCGAGGTGATTGTAAGCCAGGTGAATGTTTATACAATAGAAGAGATTGATGTACATGGAATAGGTGAGTTGATACAACAGATGAGATTAACTTATATGGTAAACTAAAGTTGATACATTAGATGAGATTGATGTACATGTACATGACGAGGAGGTGGTGATTTCATAGTGAAAATGGACAGCACAGTAATATAGATTTATGAACTGGACATATTGTGTGCATTAATTAACATTGATTACTTTAGCAATTGGTGATAGGCTCTGGGGATGAAGTATCCTTCATCTCTGTTGAGAGAGGGGCCTATCTTCTTCATGTGGATGGCTTCGAGTAATTTTCGGGCTTTGTAATCCGTCTGGTTTCTTTCCATGATGTTGATGTTGTCCCAGTTGTTGGTGTGGTCTGGGTGGACCCTAGTGTGGTGTGCAATAGCTGATTTACCATCGTTCTTCCTGACAGAGGCCCGGTGTTCCTTGACTCGGAGGGTGATAATAAAGAAGTTGTATATCCATAAAATCGTCTCTATTCTTCAAAACATCAACTTCTAGAATGCCAATCAAACAAGATAACTTCATTGAAACAAAAACAACAACGGTCTCTGGTGAAATGTTTACAAAGGAATTACTAAGTAATACGAAGAGTGAACCTTACATTAACAAGTTGATTTGTGAAAGTGAGCCTTTTGGCTAAGAAAGGCGTTAATCATATGAAACCACACTTTCTTAAATAGCCAACGATGAACAGTTTGAACATTTTATAACAATCAACCGAAAAAACTACCCCATACAACTTAAGTAATTTTCTTCTCAAGCTATTTCCTTACCACAAAGAACTGAAAATTAATGCATGCTATGTATACTTAATATGTAGGATTGTATTTTTGTCCAATGACCTTTTACTGAATAAACTATGTCTGTCTGTCTGTCTGATTGCCACAATGTCTGTGTTGGCAAACTATCCCGTTTATTCAATGAATCATGGTAAGCTTTATTAATACGGTTTAATCTACTCATTGCTAAAGGTGAGTAAAAGAAACACTCGTTCTACATTTCATTCGCAAGCTTCAGTCCTTATGTATCCCGAACTTTGATTTTTTGTTGTCAGTGCAAACAAAGAGTAGTTTTGTCCTTGTTCAATAAACATAACCTGTGAGACCGGCGTGTGTCCTAGTTATAAACTCATCTTCCTTTGACTTCTTCCATATGTGAAATGTGTATCTTCGGGCTACAAATAAATACATTAATTCTTAAACACTGTCAAAAATAGACTATGGGTCAGATATGGGCAGTAAACATGATGTATTTGTAATTTGTTTTAATCGTCAGACGTTATTGACAAACAAACGAATTATCAGATGTCATGGAAAAGTGCACGTGTGTTTCAGGTTGTTTGACCCAGTACTCTTCAGGAAAGCCAGCGTCCACAGTTCTACAATGTCCGTGCACGCGTGAACTCACGTGCATCTCAGATGGAGGACGACTTGTTCCTCAGGGGGAAACAGGTGAATCCTACCTGAAATATATATACAGACACATGACATTCCAGCCTTTTTATACCTACGCTACGACGTAGTCGAGGGTATATAGCGCCCTGCGTGTCCGTCCGTCCTTCCGTCCGAGCGCTCGTCCTTGTGTGCGTTTGTCCATCCGAAATCGAGCATATCTCAAAAACTATATTACATGGAAACTTCAAAGTTGGTATGGAAGTTACCTATATTGTGTTACTGTGCCTTTAGGGGTCTCAACTCCAAGGTCCAAATAATATTTGAAATTTTGACCAAAAACGGTACGATTTTCGCACTTAGTGTCGTTTCTAGAGCATTTCTCAATAACTACACGTGTAGGAAACTTCATATCTGGTGAGGAACTGACCTATGTGATGCTGTTGTGCCTTTAAGGGGATTCAACTCAAAGGTTCAAATTATTTTTTTAATTTTGTTTACAAAACTTAGTTATGAAAGCAAATAAATAGAGCAATGGCATCAATACAAATATTTTCTTCAAAATTGAAAAATATATCTCCATGTGTGTTATTTAAGATGTTCGATGTACAGCTGAAGCCTATCATATTGTATGGATCTGAAATTTGGGGAATTCACAAATGGGAAGCTATTGAAAGATTTCATGTTTAATTTTGTAAATATGTTCTTGGTGTGAGTTATAAGTGTTCAAATGTTGCAGTACTTGCTGAATGTGGAAGAAACTATGTACATATTGACACCCTTCAAAGAGTAATTAAATTTTGGTTTAAAATATAAGAATCACAAGAAACGAGGTATCCAAAACAGTGTTATATAATGATGTATAAGCTTGAAGCAGTAGGTCGGCACACCTGGGCTTCGGATGTAAAGAAGATATTGTTCATGTATGGATTTGGTTTTGAATGGGAAGCTCAGGGTGTCGGCAACAAAAGCAATTTTCTACATAATTTTGTTTTAAGAATTAATGATTGTTATATACAAAGCATATTTGCAGATAGTAATGGCAGTTCATCTTTAGATTTATATTCTAACATTAAACACACTTTCTGTACAGAACCATACCTACTTCATGTTAAATCGAAAGGTTCACGACTAAGAATAACTTTGATCAGAATAGGTGCACTATCTATTAGAAAAAATACTTGAAGAAGAGAAGGAATACCTAGATGTTATAGATTTTGTAAGCTTTGTGAAGATAATGTAATTGAAGATAAACTACACTTTTTATTCAAATGTCCAATTTTTAAAGAATTAAGACGGAAATATATCCCACATTTACCTTATCATGTTGATATTTATTACCTACAAAATATTTTACAATGTCAAAACTTAGAAATTATTTTATCATATTCATATTTCATAAGAGATGCTCTTGCCCTACGCTCGAAGGTTTTATTATCAATTTAACTCACAATGTAAACTATATTTATTCTTCTCTCTGATGTTTGTCTATTATTTTGTTTATAAAATGTGTTTTTGTACGTGGGCCTAAGGCCTTTTACTGAAATAAACGAAATTGAAAATTGAAATTGAAGGCGGTCAAACTACAAGCGGGGGTATGTGAAACTGTGCTCACTTTTGCCTTTTTACTTTCACGGGTGAAGTTACGATAACCTAAATATTGTTATATCTGCGTAGATACGTCATCGGGGTAGTGTATATACATGAATTACATAATTTCAATGTGACAGGTGTATGCGGTGTTCCCGAGCCGGAACCCAAACCGTGCACCTCTGGGTCTGACTGTGGATGGAACGAGTGTTGTGAGAGCACAGCCCAGGTCCAAGGTCGGAAGAAGAGACAGAGTGGGGGCAGTCCGGGTATAGGAGGAACCGAGGGGGTCTGTAAACCTCTGCAGAAGACGACAGGGAGTGAGTGTTGACGGTCACTGTTATAGTATTTAAGTCATAAAAACATGAAGGTTTTCTGGATAACAACTTCTTTAATGTGAAAATACACATTCCACCTGATGAAGGAGTGAGTATTCCACCTGATGAAGGAGTGAGTATTCCACCTGATGAAGGAGTGAGTATTCCACCTGATGAAGGAGTGAGTATATACTCCGAAACGTCGACCGTGTATTTACACATTTTATCTTCCTGTTTTTTAATGTGAAAATGTACATTCCACCTGACGAAGGAGTGAGTATATATACTCCGAAAACGTCGTGTATTTTCAATTGTGATTAAACTCGCGATAGACTTGCTGAAAGAGGGTTCTTGAATGTCAAAAGTGTTTCTCGGACATCATCACACGTCATATGTTCCTCTTGCAAATGCTGTGTTTCCAAATACATTAATATTAAGTCAGCTTTGTCAATTTATCACCCCAGGTTGTCTGACCAAGTACGCATCTGGGAAACCCCCCAGTACGGTTCTCAAGTGTCCCTGTGAGTTTGAGCTGCAGTGTGAGGCTGATGGAAATAACACCCCACCCCTGGGCTACACTGGTGAGATGGGTCGGGGTATTGTGGGAACAGTGTCTTTTTACCGAAGCCTAAAGGTTACCATGCGTCCTCAAGATTTGATGTTCTTACAGATACAACATTTTATTCGATTTCTCGTTTTGAACATTTATGGTCACCAAAATAACACCATTAACAATATGTATCAAGTGGGCAGTATAAACGCCGGAATAATCTCATTGAATATACTGCCCATGCATGTCTGTGCTGGTGCACAAATCAGCTAGCATTATGAAGTTAAGATACAGCGCGCTGCTACAATAGCACAGAAAAGATAACGAAATGCAGAAAGGCAGTGATGAAAACAGGCGAGAGTTATGATTTGCAAAGTGCTGAAGTTGCAAAATTGCTTGTACGTGAGACATTGCCCAGAATCAGAATATGAGGATGATCGAATGAGTGATTGGTTGGAGGAAGTATATACCTCAGGAGATATGAATCAGTGCTTTTCTCACATTTATTATGTATTGGCGTTTATCTATTATCTTACAGGATAACTGTGTCTACCCAATGTTCTCGGTAACTCATAGGATACGCTTGGTCTTACTTAAAATCTCTCGTTTGTTTACGAATCTCGGTGACAGAACAAAGTATAGACACATATGTGTATATATTGATGATTGCTATTCCCTGTGCAGGTATATGCCGCGCACCTGTTCGGTGCGGGACGGGAGCTGATTGTGGAGCGGGGGAGTGCTGCAAGTCCCTAGCTAAACCGAGAGGGAGGAGGAGGAGGCAGGCAGCGGGAGGAGGGGTGTGTGAACCTTTGGGAGATGTTGGAGACAGTGAGTAACTTACATCTATCATGCTAAATTTGACATGAAATGTTAAAAACATGAAATGAAAGTCTTACTGGAGATGTGGCTTAGTTGTTCCTACTCGCGTCATACCAACATATGTTAAAAGATGGGAGTTATTGCTTCTTTACTTGGCGCTCAGTGTACTATAAGGATTGAACAACTCGTGAACTGTTTGCCGAGTGCCGAGAATAATGATTTCCAGAGGTCAATAATGTAAAGAGGTGAATAGAGGAGAGGATGTTAAAGTAGAAAAACAACCAGGCCGTTCTAACATTTTGAAAGGTCTTATGTTATCAAAATAACAACACTGAAGAAGTGAAGATCACTCTATTCTAAAACTTTAACTCACCTCAATACACAGGCACAAGTTTTAATACTCCTCAATATATGCTTTATGTTATGTCAGTGATGTTGCTCGGATCTCTGTCCCCAGGTTGTCTGACCATCTACTCTCCAGGCAAGCCTGATGCTATGGTATACGCCTGTCCTTGTGAAACAGGTCTGCAGTGTAATGGCTCCGGCACGTATGATATTCCCATCGGGGAAAAAGGTGCGTATATTAATTTAGATAGCTCACTAGATCACAGGGGGGGTTCAACATGGATCGGAGTTTATTGCCTGATGGGTGACCATTCATGGCTGGGTATTCCGAGAGTTTGAAAACAGAAAAAGTGTTGCTTCTGAAATTGGTGTTAATACAATTTCAATATCGTAATTAGTGAAGCAGTTATGCCCAGGGGCTGGTATTGCTGAAAACAATACGTCCTAAATCAAAAACGTCGTCCTCTGACAGCTATAGCTACTTACATATAAATAAATAAAGGGATGTAACGCACCAAAACACCCCTCCTCGTTCCAGGCCGAATTCGGACTTGGGAAATAAAGAAAACACAGTCGGTAGCATATAGGTTCATTTTTGGCCGAGCTACATTGATTGAAACTCGAGTAAAGAGTTTTAGACCATGTTTTCACGAGTACGTCAAAACTCTGCCTCATGAAATCAGCGGTGATTCCGTGAGGTAGTTTTTTGGTGTACTCGTTAAAAAAATATTTCAATCAATGTAGCCCAGCCAAAAATGAACCGATTTTGATAAATATACATTCAATCGAAAGGGAATTTATTTGGCTTTAAATATGTATGATATTCGTGGAATTGTTATTCGTATATTCATAGACCCTTAGTTCATTATTCGAATAACTAATAACTGAACCAGCAGCGGATTCGCGGATTCGTTATTCAAATCTTCATATACTCTTTAGTCATAAATTGAATAACTAATAACTGCTCCAGCAGCGAATCTTCATTATACCATGCATTCATTATTTAAATAATTGATAATTGACAACGGATTTGTTATTGAAATCGCCATATACCCTTCATGCCACTTTGCAATGTCCTTCAAAGACTCAGCAAAGAAAAATGGTCATCAGTATACCTCGCCATATTGGTTCTCGGAATTTAAAACAAAAGTGGTTTTTCCGCCATTCTTGGCCTTGGCCCATCTTAGCTGCCAGTCGATGCCATCATCCGCCAATCCGCAAAGGTCAATGTATTATTTTTTTAATATAAACGGAAACTTTCAATTAGGTTTGACAAGATAATATTTAAACTGTCGCGAAATTTAGATAATTCTTGTTTTCGGGAAGCATATAAGGTCTTATGACACCATGTGTTACAGGAATACATACCTTGTATTATTTAATTGTATTATTTTTAAAAATGTGTTTATTTATTCCAGGAACCTGCAGTGAATAAAATCAGAAAATTCAAATGGAGAGCTACCCGGTGACTTGGAGAAATCTATATAAATTTAATTGCCCGAAAGCCCGATACAAAGAAACCTATCCGTTGTTCAAGCTCTACTTGATCAGAATCAACAGAACCGTTTTTTTAATCGCTCATTAAAACATGTCATGCAAATTGTTCACATGTGTGTGTTGTATCGTAGCGGCAGCACGTCTTGGAGTAAACACAGGAGGACGGTGTTTTGAAAGATTGAACGGTTGATCCGAAATACTGTTTCGTTTTTTTTTTAATGAAGCACAACGTATATTTCTGTTTGAAAATATATTTCGGAATTAATGAAACGTGTTTCTGGTTATGTTTAGCTCGCAGTGCCTATAAGCCTGTTGCCCTTCCTCGTCACCCGTTCATACAAGTTTGAATCTTGGTTAAATCATCCCTGTTCCGAGGAATGAACAAATCCACAGGGTTACACATTCGTTGAATGGTTCCCTCTCCACAATTAAGGTCTGATGATTCTTCTGACGCTAGTTAAGGGACGTATTAAAATAGAGCCATGGACTCTGTAGCTCTTCAGGACTTCATTGATTTATTATCTAAGATTGAATATCTATGTTATCTCAAGTAATACATTAACCAAATTTACAATTTAGAATCTCCTTTGGCCAAGGAGTCTGTACACAACATTTCAGCTTGGTCGAGCTTTTTGTACTGGAGAAGAAGATAAAAAAAACGTTTTCAGGTCATGACCCCTATGACCCATATTTTGGTCACATGATCAACACATATGCAATTTAGAATCCCAATTGCCTAATGAATCTGCACACAACATTTCAGCTTTCTAGAGCTTTTCATACTTGAGAAGAAGATGAAAATAGGTTTTCAGGTCATGACCCCTGTGACCCATATTTAGGGACACAGGGTTACCAAATCTAAAAGGAGTCTGGGCTTATGGTATGGCCTTGTGTCCGAGTCCGTCCGTCCGTCTGTAAACTTTTCGAATTTTCGTCTTCTTCTCCAGAACCAGTTGGTCTAGGGAGCTGAATTTTTTTAGGCAGACTCCTTGGCTAATGGGGATTCTAAATTGTAGATTTCATGACCCCGTGACCTCAAATGGGGTCACAGGAGTCACAGCCTTAAAAACCTATTTTCATCTTCTTCTCAAGTTCCAAAAGGTCTAGAGAGCTGAAAAGTTGTGTGCAGACTCATTGGCTAATGGGGATTCTAAATTGTAGATTTCATGACCCCTTGACCCAAAATGGGGTGACATGGGTCACAACCTTAAAAACCTATTTTCATCTTCTTCTCAAGTTCCAAAAGGTCTAGAGAGCTGAAAAATTGTGTGCACCCTCCTTGGCTAATGGGGATTCTAAATTGTAGATTTCGTGACCCCTTGACCCCAAATGGGGTCAGAGGGGTCACACCCTTAAAAACCTATTTTCATCTTTTTCTCCAGTTCCAAAAGGTCTAGAGAGCTGAAAAATTGTGTGCATACTCATTGGCTAATGGGGATTCTAAATTGTAGATTTCGTTACCCCTTGACCCCAAATGGGGTCAGAGGGGTCACAACCTCAAAAACCTATTTTCATATTCTCATCCAGTGTCAAAAGGTCTAGAGAGCTGAATAGTTGTGTGCAGATTCCTTGACTAATGGGGATTCTTATTTGTAAATTTGGTGACCAAGTGACCTCAATTGGGTTCACAGGGGTCACAACCTTAAAAAACTATGTTCATCCCATTCTCCAGTTCCAAAAGGTCTAGAGAGCTGAAAAGTTGTGTGCAGTCTCCTTGGCTAATGGGAATTCTAAATTGTATATTTCATGAAACCCCAAATATGGATCACTGGATTAAACCTATTAAAAAATAGAGCCATGGCCTCTGTAGCTCATCAGGAGATAATAAGTGGGGTATGTTATGGAGTGGTGGACTTTATAGCAATGGTCAGATAATGGAATGTAGTAATAAGAATCTAGGTAGTGAAACGATTAAAGCAGTTTAAAAATATTTTGTTACCATAACTTTGCCAATCTGCTATATATATGTGTTGAAAGAGCAACACAAAGCTTGGAAATAAATTGCTGGTATCAAACATATAATAATGTGGTGGAGAGATCATACTATTTTTTAAGATCGTACACACATTATATAATAATGAATATACCGGGTACAATTCTTTGCATACAATTCACCACTGTAAGCTATTGCAATAATGGCCTGGGGCTGTAGAAGAAAATGAAAAAAACCTTTTTAGGTCATGACCCCTGTTAATTATTATCATTCGTTATGAATATCATACACCTTTGCATTATATTGTTTTAATTCTTAATTGCATTATGGCAATACCAACATTTATTACATAATGAATAGGAGCCTCAGTTTTTGAAAATCCCATTTCTCATAGGCTCCATTTCAATACTTAGTAAATTGGTGAATTTTTTTTAGTAAATTCTTTTTCACCATTTCTTATAGGCTCCTTTTCAATATTTGATAAAATGGTGATATTCTATGAATAAATTCTTTTTTAGAGTCAGTGGAAGACTAAAGCAGTCTCACGCACAGTCTATGATAACACAGTGCTGCACAGTAGTTTGAAGTAACCTGAAACCTCTGTGTAACTATCAGTTTTCATTCTTCTGCCAGGAAGAGGTCAACACAATGCAATTACATAACATGCAGACACTGGACTCACAGCCAGTAAAATTTATATGTTAGATGCAGTTTTTCCTACAATTAATTATTTTTCTGTACTGGAGAAGATGATGAAAAAAGGTGTGATGTCACAATCTCATATAGCTACTTCTTTTATAGTCCTATGTTATCACCAGTCATCACTAGTCATATTCAGTTCACATATCTCATGTAAAATGAAAAAATTTAATTCCTCTTCAAGTTATTCCTTCAAAGGGTATTCAATAGTTCTCATTTCAAATAGATTCACATTAAACATGTCCATGATGTAGACATCTATCTCATTTCTTGTTCCTATTGAATAAAATTAACTGCAAAGTTAAGAGAAAACTAAATCAGATATAAAGTATAAAATATGATATAAATAAGGTATACCAAATTGACTCGTACTGGAAATTCTCAATAATTAATTAATTAATTCTCCAAATATTTACACAATATCATGAGATATTAAAAAAACTCCATTATTTACTCTTAAATTACAAAGAACATAATATTAGATTTAATAAAAGATTCTGTATTAAGTCTTTAGAATACTTTAAGACTTGTGTACCTTTATCAGCAAATTCACTTGCAAAATACAAATAATTACTCATATGCGAAATGTGAGACAAAGATAAAATATGACTTATAATTTTTGTTAGACCTTCAATTCTAAGTTTTTAATTCTAAATATCTCTTTTTCATCAGACATATTATATTCTCAAAGCACATGTTAGAACTCTCACATCAGAAAGATGAAATGCCTTTAACTCAGCTGTTTTCTTTAAAATTACCTCCCTTACCTAATTACTGATTGAAGTGCACATATAATCTCAGAAAGATGCTGTAAACTGAAATAGGCTTTTAGGTTATGATCTCTGTGACCCATATTTGGGGTCACAGACTCACCAAATTTACAATTTAGAATCCCTTACAGCCAAGGAGTCTGTACATAAAATTTCAGCTCGCTTGAGCCATTGGGACTGGAGATGAAGATGAAAATAGCATTTTAGGTCATTGCCTCTGTGACCCAATATTTGGAGTCTCACTGTCACCAAATTTACAATTTAGAATCCCCTTCAGTCAAGGAGTATGTACATAAAATTTCAGCTCTCTACGTTCATTGGGACTGGAGAAGATGATGAAAATAGTTTTTTTTAGGTAATGACCCCTGTGAGCCACACTTGGGGTCACAGGGTCACCAAATCTACAATTTAGAATCCCTTTCAGCCAAGGAGTCTGTACATAAAATTTCAGCTCTCTTGAGTCATTGGTTCTGGAGAAGAAGATGAAAATAGCTTTTAAGGTTATGACCCCTGTGACCCACATTTGGGGTCACAGGGTCACCAAATTTACAATTTAGTATCCCCTTCAGCCAAGGAGTCTGTACATTAAATTTCAGCTCTCTGGAGTCATTGGTTCTGGAGAAGAAGTCGAAAAAGCGAAAAGTTTACGGACGGACGGACGGACAGATCGACGGACGGACGGATGGACGGACGCCATCCCATGCCATAAGCCCATCGGGCCTTTCAGGCCAGATGAGCTAAAAATACCAGATTATATGTGTTCTTCACTTCAGACTAGGGGAGGTAATCCCAAATGTGTGAGTTCTAACTATTTTATCATTATTGAATGCCTGGTGAGCTACAGAGCCAATGGCTCTATTTTTATTTCATTTTATTGTTTTAGTTCTTATTTGTATTCTGGAATTATCAACATTTATTACATAATGAACAAGCAAAAAAGTGAGCGTGGCTCACTAATGCCCCCGACTATTAAAGTTTGACATTTTTATTTTACTTAAAGAGAGAGGTGTCTGCACACCTAAGGATTGATAATCTAAGAAATGTTATTGCTAAGATTAAACTATTTGTGAAAAGTGTAGGACAATGTAAAAAAGGTGGTTTAAGTAAAAGTAGGAATAACAGTAACTTGAAAAGGTATGAGTAACATAATACACTACTGCCATTACCACTGATTTCAACATTATTTTGGAAATTAATCCATCATAATGATTCACCCGAGTGACTTGAAACAACAGGTACATGGAAGCACACCCCTGTAGGCACAGTGAGGGATATACAGCAGTTTATGGTTGAAAGAAAATTTAACTTTTTCCAAAATATAACCAGTGGAAATATAAAATAGTGAAAGGAACAAGAACACAGAAGTAGCTTTTGATGAAAGTGACATGAAAAAGAAAATGATAAAGTCAACGAATCATAACACAGAAGTAGCTTCATTCATTCTAGCTCCGAATATGACGAAGTAAACAAAATTTAAAAATCGCCACATTCGTTACATTTTGCAATGCACCTCTCCTAGTCGTGAAGAAGACATGTGCCCAATTTGAAAAGGATGAGATGAATAGTTTATCTGTAATCGATCGGACAAAAAATGTTCAGAATATGACTACGTTAAAAAATAAAAACAATTCGCCAAACATTAACAACTTCACCAATTCCGCTTAAATTTGAGACAGCAGCTCTCCTAGTGGTGAATAAGACATGTGCCAATTTTGAAAAGGATGAGATGAATTTTTCTGTAATCGATCGGACAAAAATTTTCTTCGGACGGATGGAAGGACGGACGGACGGAATAATTGGTATTACTATATACCCTCGACCTTTTTAGGTCGGGGGTATAAAAAGAGACCCGATCTGTTTCTTAAAATCCTGTTTCTCATAGGCTCCTTTCCAATATTTAATAAATTCTCTTGAGCCTCTGAGTGTAAGACAAAACCAGTCTCACACACAGACTGAAGTTTGAAGTAACCTGAAACCTCTGTGTGTTAGCACTGACAGCTAGCTATAGCTGCATCTCTCTGCCAGGGAATGGTCACTGCCCAGTTCAACACAATGCAATTTTAGCCAGTACCATGGGGAAATGAGTAATCCTTGAAGAGAAATGTTGTTTCTTGCATATGAAACGAAATTCTTGTAACAGTTGACAATTTTTAATTTGTAAAATTTGCCTGAGGAGACACAACTGTTTATTCAATCTTAAGTGTTTTTTAAAAGTTTTTTTTTCAAGACTTGTATTTGATTTTTTTTATTTGTGAAATAATAAGCAAATGGGGAATAGCGTGAATCAGCGTGTCGCATGATACCTGAAAAATTATGGAAAATATATGTTTATATGAAGCCCTGCCAGAACCAAGGAATCAAAGATGAAATTTACTAATCATAATCTCCATGTTTTATAGAAACACTGCCCAGGTTTCTGGATATCTCCTATTACTGGTTTATGAGAAGAAGTCGTTTGAAGCTTTTAGGGTGAAACCCCTGCAAAGTTCATATTTCATAATTCATAATTTATCTCAATCAGTTACACATGCCAGTTGTCATCATGAATTCCAACGCCCACAAACATGGCCGCCAGAGACGTTATAAGTAAAACACATCCATTGTGTGGTTGGGGGTCAAATATGACAAACGTTATAAATGGTCTTATTGTATCGATAAATACCAACTGTTACCGGACAATGCACCACGGGTGGCGCGCGTCAATGAGTCAATCGTAATGTTGGAATCTTATTTACGCCAGACATTAATAACAACTTTGGGTTGATAATGTTCAATAGGTCATATAACTACTGTGCACTTTCGGTTTCTGCGCATGCATAATGATGTTACTCGATTTTCATTGGAAACTAGTAAATATGATATGTTTGGCGATTGGGGATGAATATGCAAGCTAAGGCAGAAAGGGATTGTCCTGATTGGTTGCAACTGAATATAGTTGTGCAATCAGCAACGCCGTTGTAAAAGTGACATTTGCCAATGACACGTCATAATGATAAAATAAACGTAAGACAAACGTTTTCTCGTTTAATGTGTTTTCTTTGACATATGCTATTTGATTTTGTGAAAACTCTTGATCATAAACATCCTTATAAATAAAGAAGACCAAATCAGAGAAACATACTAAAAATAGTTCATATGTGTTATTTACATCAGACATATTCGAATGACATATGTTAATGAGCAAGACCCTTCAGAGTCAAATACCTAGATCTTTGAAGTCATTCGGTCGACTTGGCCACTGAAAGATTAAGTTTTCATTGGTTAAGAAGCAGGGATACGGTATGAGATTCCGCATTCCACCGCTAGGGGATTTTAATTGCTTCTGCTCTCGATTTCAAGCGAAAAAGAACAGAGGTTAGGATCGGAAATCTGAAGGGAGTTACTTCAGTGGGAAAAGAATGAATAAAGTGCCAATAGGTGAAAAAAGAGTGGGGAGTAATTTTAAAATTTAGAATGAATTAATAACGCAAGATTTTCTTCTAGGTCTACGAAACATTTCATGTACAACAAATATTGGATCTCCATATCTCATACATGTTCAATACTCGTTTATTTAATGAATAATGAGCTCTATGGATCCACAACGTCTTCATTACGAGAGTATTAGGCCTACCATATCTCAAGTGTCGGGATGAAGACCGACCATGAGACAGTGACTCCGGGTTGTGAGCGTTAAGTTCAAAAGTTTAGTGCCACCAAAGCACTGACAGTCTGACATGATAGAAATTTAGCACAATGCAATTGATACATCATATCATTATAAAATACATTCCTTGCAAATACTGCTTGACATAACATGTCATTGTGCAGAATGTCAACTTCCCAACGCAAGGCATAACTCCATCACTGGTTCATTAAGCCTTGCAGTATTTCCCAATCTTTTCCGTGCTAAGGCAGTGGCTCGCTGCACCTGAAATGCATTTTGGACTCTGATTTCCTAGCACGGGAACCTAAGGAAATCAGGCAAGACTTAAATCAACTAGTGAGTGAGACTGGCAAGAGTTAAGCCGTGCGTTGGGGAGTTGGCAGAATGTATGGTATCCAAAAATACATTCATTAATAAGACAATTTTCAGTGGTCTATTTAATACCTATTAATCATAAATTTAAATCTTATCATATAAAAAAGGGAAACATGGGATGGAAACAACGTCATCACTAAATGAATATTTAGGCCTACAACGATTTTTTGCAACAAGTGATGATATAGGTGCAGTTGTTTCGCCAAAATAGGCTCTTTGGCGCACTGACACGATGATACTGGAGGAAGAGGTTATAAAGGTACAGTTCTGCAGCTAGTGATGAGAATACAGATGGAGAATAAATTATTATATTGTTTAAAGAACATGTCACAATAATATAAGATGTCTAATGGAGAGAAAATACTTAAAATAGTTTTAAAATAATTCAAAATAAAGCTTCAAAATTGCTCTTTTTGAAGCTGCTGTTATCCGCGAGACCGTACTAAACGATAAAACCTAGACCTGCAATGATGTTTGGACCCGGAAGTGAGTACACACTCGGTTGTCGTAAAATGAGATTTTTCTTCAAACTGTTTTCTTGGGTTGTTTTCTTCTTCATGTCAATAATTTATATCAGATAAAGATTAAAGTGGGTACAATGGTCTCTATGTACAAGAAATTGGCCCTGAAAAAACTGAAACAAACAAATTCATATATTTACGACATACACAAACCCGTAAAGCGCCCCGTTTCCGTTACATTCACTTTCTTTTCTTCCACACACGAACACGCTGCTTGCATGCATTTCTCCCTATAAATGACTAGTTTCCCCACACGCGCATGCACGCATTCGGACATTCAGACGTACATTCACCTCTCACTTTCATTTCTCTATCCATGTCGAGCCCTTGACGCCATGTTCTGCTGTAATGAAGAATGCGTAAACATTTGAGATAAAAACGTGAATGGCGGTTTAGCCAGCACGTGTCCGTGACAGTTAGTTTTCAATCTGAATAGCGTCTTGGCCAACAGGTGCTCGACTTGTCCTTGCGACGTCACAGATGATGACCAAAGGCGAATGTGAGGGGAGGCTCGCTCTACGAGCTTGAGCCATGACCGATGAACACAAAGTCTATCTGATGTGATCTAACAAATACAAATTAAATATTTTTGGCAGTTATCCAAAAATATTTCACATTTTCTAGTTCTCCACCGGAACTGGTGTACAGTACTCCAAAACTGAAATTGTGTGAAGAAGTATCTTCCACTACCCTAGGGATCAAACTCTTTGTTACATGGAGACTCTAGCCTGATTAAAATCGACCCTGTTTGTGAGGGGAAAAATAGTTCATATAGGATCAGAACTGGTTTTATAGATTCCTTGCCTAAAGGTCTGAGTATGATTTTTATAGGTTCGAGTTCAGTACCAGTTTAGTGGAAAGTCCCAGTCTCATAGCTGACCTATCACATCATAGTTTTTGAACGGTCACAGTTTTGAAACCATTCTGAATCATTTGTCAACATATTGTTCCTCATGTTACAGAAAAAGACGAAAATTGGACATTTCTTCAAAATCAGTGCAGAAATTACAAGATATTCTATATAACAACTTTGTAATTGTGAACATTTATTCACAAAGCTCTAATGTTAAGCAAGATATATACATGTGAAATATACTATTGGCCTGTGGACTCCTTGGTACCGAAATAAGGATGATTGACATATATACTCCAAAATAAATAACAAGCATGCAATAAAATTCACACATTTTATTTTTTGTTCAGAAAAACAATATTTCTTCAAAACTAAACATGATAAATCAGATCCTTAAATTACCATCAAACCATTAAGTCATAAGTCTCATAACATATCAAACCGTTTCATAAATAATTTGGTTTAAAAATGTCATTTTGTAACGTTTTCAGAATGGTGACTGTTCCTTTTAAATTGTTTTGCATGGGCAGGTATGGGGACCATGACTGTTGTCAAAAAATACCCTTTTAGTGCCAATCTGTTCAGTATATTTACATTAAGATGTTTAGTCATGACTATGATCGAAAACTGGACAATGTTCAGCGGCTGTCGCACCTCAATTGTTCAAACGTTATTTTGAAAACTTATATGTAGCAGACAAAGAGACAAATATTGGTTGGTACTGTTCAGTGGAATATATAATTGGCATACTTGTAAATGGGGCGCATTCATTCGGCTTCTCATCATGTATTAAGCCGCTACTCAAGATTCATTGAAAGCAACTTACTGTCAAGAGAAAAAAATCTCACTGCCCCCCAACTTTTTCACTGCCCAAAATGTTTTTTGGGGGGGGGGGGGGGACCAAAATCAAGATTTAAACGCAAATCCAGATATTTAAGACCAAATATAGAGAAATATAAAGTAATAAATATAATGCACAACTTCTAGCCCTAACAAATTGCAGTCTTGAAATTGTCAGTGCATAACAGTGATGCAAAAAGTATTTGGACGGTGACATTATTTCCATAGACTTGCATGTTAATGTAGTCTAGAATAAACAATTTTCATAAAATAAATCCTGGTTGGATCACTGTCAAAATTTTCAGCTTCATATGAAATCATCTGAGCTTGACATACATAATTTAGATTATATTTTCTCACGACAATTTAACAAGTGTTATACAAATTAATTACCTATATATATGTACATTAAATAAAAACAGTTCCCATAGATCGCCATGTTAATTGTTTTACAACTATGTATACATAGCCCAAAAAGTGTTGCACCCCTCTTCATTCATACCTAAAATGTGATGCTGTGGCAATTTAAGGATACATGTATTGAATTAAACACTAAAGACATAAAGATAGGATAGTTAATGACTAATGTCTTCGAAGAAAAATATTCATGTTGACATTTAAAGAAATTACGACTGAATTTGCAATGGTACTGTTTTTTTTTTACCCAAATAACTTTTGTTCCTGTGCCGAAACTATTCGATAAACATAAGGTTTCAGAGAACAAAAACAAAAACGTTACCAAGTTTACTTTCACACATCAAAACATCTTTTTCAAGCAAAATATGGAAGGAACTGGTTCTTAAAATTCCATCCCCTTTTTAAATATTTTTTGACAACTAGTGATAAAAAGGTTATAATCATACAATTTTGTAATTATTCTGAGATCTTTATGATTTCGAGTCGTTAATCAAACACATCTCTGTGATTTAATGGTGTCATTACAGTAATACAGACCGATTATCGTCAGTAAGCAGCATTGTTCAAATTTGTTTTTTTTCCAAACAATCTCATTTTGAAGGTTCATACTGCTTTAACGAGTGACGTGTGGTTAAAAGTAAGTTACCAAAGGTTAATCAGTTCACTTGAAAGAAGGGAACTGCTTACATTAGAACAACCAATGGTGACTTTTAATTTTCAGTGTAACAATACTTGTTCCTGAACCCCAATATAGAAGAATTTTATGAATGCAAATGTCACAAAGTTATGAAACGTTATCTGAATGAAATTTGCTTCGTAAAACTGGTAGATAATGCTTCTCTCATATCACAAAGTTGATTGTTCTGAAACATTGTCAACTTTCTTATCAGACAACTTTTACTGTTGAAAAAGTTGCTAAGTATATATATTTTAATCAAATTTGTATCGTTCCCAATATAGAAAACCATAAATTAAAAATAAGTTCTATCTTGCTTAATTTCTATGATACAAATATAATGAAAGTTGCGTTAGAAAGCTCTTGAAAACACCTTTCATTCAAATATAAACATTGCTAACATGTTATGGTAGCGTTAATGTTAGCAAAATGGTAAACAACTAAAATGTTTTCGGGTCATTCTCAGAAAATGGAGCAATTTGGTGGATGTGATAACAAAAATAAAATCATTCTCCGTTTCAATTAAAAATTTTACAATTTGAACAAGACACCCATTGGAAATCACCCATGGTTCGCTAGTTCCAGCCGTTGCTCGCAGGTTTCACCGCAATGCATAGCCACATGGCGTTGCGAGCTTTCTCCCTGCCATAATACTAGCAGCCGCGATATAAGTGAAATACTCTTGAAAGCTGCGTTAAACCCCAACTCACTCACTCACTCACCCATTGGAAATTAAATACAGATTATGCAATCTTAATCTCTTTTGACAAAAAAATTATTTACTTTTAAGCATACAGAGTTGAGAATTTATGTCAGTGATGTTACCAATGCATTTTTAAGTTTTCCTTTATAATTGATCAACTATTTAATTCTGCTTTGAAAAAACATGTATGGTGTATTGGGAGTTTTCAGAAGAAAATTAATAATAAAGTAATTTTTTAATTTGTAATTTCATGAAGGTACTTGCGAATTGTGGAACTCAAAATTTAACAGGGTACAACAATATTTGTACAGACAGCAAATTAAGTTCAATAAATACTAGGTATCTACACTTTAGGGGGTGGACAAGGTCCACTTGTAATACAGGAGCAGGTGATATGCGTTTCTGCCTATTGTTTCTTTCAAAATAAAAGATTCTTTTGGTGGTAATGTCATTAATAACTGGTAACATCACTGACACGGAAGGTAACATTACTGACATCATAAGCATTAAAACTAATTATCATTCAATGTACTGTAAAAACTGAAGCATTGTTGAACAGTTCATTATTTAGTGTTAAAAGCCAGACTGTCTGAAGTCCCAACATTCTCAAATATGCTAGAAATCATAATTTTGCACAAAATAAGGTAACATCACTGACAATTAAGTAACATCACTGACATTACATTGCAATAAATGTTTTTAAAACAGGCGCGTAGCAAGGTGAAAATAATGTGTAAGCCCGCAATTGTTGATGAAGTATGTGAGGGCGCAAAGCGCCCAAAATTTCTAGGGGGGGTTTTGGGGCAAGCCCCCCCAAGAAAAATGTTAAAATCCATGCATAAATACTCGATTTTCAGCGTTTACCAGGGAGTTTGCTAACTTTTCAAAACTTAATTTTATTGACTGATCTCTTATGAAGTGTACTATAAAGTATATCTACAAAGTGAAATATTTTCTTAGATTTTGTATAACGTCAGCATTTGTGTTGTGAATTGTGTGTGGTTGATTAAAGTAACACGATTTGAAAACGTTTTATGGAGATTGTATTATGTAGTGTGTTCAGCGCTTGCCTGATCCTATTAAACGTTTGCCACTTTACAATAAATACATAAGCAAAGTCACTTTGTGTATTATAGCCTCTGGTGCACAGACTTGAAGGTTTCTTACTCTAGATGATCACACATTTACTTTTAATGCAACCATATTTCAAACTATTAATAATCAGCTTAAGTGTAATTTGGTAACCAATTCAATTCTTTTCATAAATATATTATATAAGTAGTATATATAGAATTGGTCACCAAATTAACAAAAAGTTTTACATGATTAGTGTTGCGTCAGGTCTACATTACATAAATAATCATTTTAGCTCTTCAATTCAATGAATTTGGAAAAGTTAACGGCAACAAAAACTTTCGGAGTGACTGGACAGTCTTCCGCATTTCATTGAAAGTTAAGGTCATGAAATCTGTTAAGGCGCATAAGACCTGCCCATACACCCAAATGTACAGTGACAAACTGCCAAGAACTTGGCGTTGACCCTCTCGGCTCTCGTCTGTCATTTGACATAAAATAACAGACAACAAAATTTACCAAAAAAATCATGTGTAAGCCCGGGCTTTTTTTTATAATGGATGCTACGCCCCTGTAAAATAAAAATGATACTGTGAAAGACTGGGTATTGCCAATTTTGTGTATGTTAATGTAATGTTTAGATTGTCAAATGTTAATTGATGAACTCTTAATGGTTTCTTAATAATAATTTTATACATCATTAATAAAGGTAACATCACTGACAGGATTGGTAACAGTGAACACTGATAAGAATTCTGTTAAAGATAAGGCAGTGTTAGATACCATTCATATAAAAGGTGGATGGTCAGGTGCTCAAAGATGGATTTATATTGGTATTTTACTAGAAATTATAACTTCACCACAAAAGATATCATTACAGATTTGAATGGTAACATCACTGACATTAAATGATGATAAATAATAGAACTCACCATCCCAGTATGGAAAATGTGTTTGTTTACTTTTTATTTATTAGTATAAAGGACATATTATCTGATGTTTAAAGATACACACTTCATGCCTTTAAAAAGAATCAATCAAGTATGCCACCTTAACAGGAATTATCTGCACTGTATGGTAGAACATAAAAATAGAGCCATGGCCTCTGTAGCTCATCAGGAGATAATAAGTGGGGTATGTTATGGAGTGGACTTTATAGCAATGGTCAGATAATGGAATGTAGTAATAAGAATCTAGGTAGTGAAATGATTAAAGCAGTTTAAAAATATTTTGTTACCATAACTTTGCCAATCTGCTATATATATGTGTTGAAAGAGCAACACAAAGCTTGGAAATAAATTGCTGGTATCAAACATATAATAATGTGGTGGAGAGATCATACTATTTTTTAAGATCGTACACACATTATATAATAATGAATATACCGGGTACAATTCTTTGCATACAATTCACCACTGTCAGCTATTGCAATAATGGCCTGGGGCTGTAGAAGAAAATGAAAAAAACCTTTTTAGGTCATGACCCCTGCTAATTATTATCAAAATTGGTTACACATAAATCAACATTCCTTATGAATATCATACACCTTTGCATTATATTGTTTTAATTCTTAATTGCATTATGGCAATACCAACATTTATTACATAATGAATAGGAGCCTCAATTTTTGAAAATCCCATTTCTCATAGGCTCCATTTCAATACTTAATAAATTGGTGATTTTTTTTTAGTAAATTCTTTTTCACCATTTCATATAGGCTCCTTTTCAATATTTGATAAAATGGTGATATTCTATGAATAAATTCTTTTTTAGAGTCAGTGGAAGACTAAAGCAGTCTCACGCACAGTCTATGATAACACAGTGCTGCACAGAAGTTTGAAGTAACCTGAAACCTTTGTGTAACTATCAGTTTTCATCCTTTGCCAGGAAGAGGTCAACACAATGCAATAACATAACATGCAGACACTGGACTCACAGCCAGTAAAATTTATATGTTAGATGCAGTTTTTCCTACAATTAATTATGTTTCTGTACTGGAGAAGATGATGAAAATAGGTGTGATGTCACAATCTCATATAGCTACTTCTTTTATAGTCCTATGTTATCACCAGTCATCACTAGTCATATTCAGTTCACATATCTCATGTAAAATGAAAAAATTTAATTCCTCTTCAAGTTATTCCTTCAAAGGGTATTCAATAGTTCTCATTTCAAATAGATTCACATTAAACATGTCCATGATGTAGACATCTATCTCATTTCTTGTTCCTATTGAATAAAATTAACTGCAAAGTTAATAGGAAACTAAATCAGTTATAAAGTATAAAATATGATATAAATAAGGTATACCAAATTGACCCGTACTGGAAATTCTCATTAATTAATTGATTAATTCTCCAAATAATTACACAATATCTTGAGATATTAAAAAACTCCATTATTTACTCTTAAATTACAAAGAACATTATATTAGATTTAATAAAAGATTCTGTATTAAGTCTTTAGAATACTTTTAGACTTGTGTACCTTTATCAGCAAATTCACTTGCAAAATACAAATAATTAATCATATGTGAAATGTGAGACAAAGATAAAATATGACTTATAATTTTTGTTAGACCTCCAATTCTAAGTTTTTAATTCTCAATATCTCTTTTTCATCAGACATATTATATTCTCAAAGCACATGTTAGAACTCTCACATCAGAAAGATGAAATGCCTTTAACTCAGCTGTTTTCTTTAAAATTACCTCCCTTACCTACTTACTGATTGAAGTGCACATATAATCTCAGAAAGATGCTGTAAACTGAAATAGGCTTTTAGGTTATGATCCCTGTGACCCATATTTGGGGTCACAGACTCACCAAATTTACAATTTAGAATCCCTTACAGCCAAGGAGTCTGTACATAAAATTTCAGCTTGTTAGAGCCATTGGGACTGGAGATGAAGATGAAAATAGCATTTTAGGTCATTGCCTCTGTGACCCAATATTTAGGGTCTCACTGTCACCAAATTTACAATTTAGAATCCCCTTCAGTCAAGGAGTATGTACATAAAATTTCAGCTCTCTACGTTCATTGGGACTGGAGAAGAAGATGAAAATAGTTTTTTTTAGGTAATCACCAAATCTACAATTTAGAATCCCTTTCAGCCAAGGAGTCTGTACATAAAATTTCAGCTCTCTGGAGTCATTGGTTCTGGAGAAGATGAAAATAGCTTTTAAGGTTATGACCCCTGTGACCCACATTTGGGGTCACAGGGTCACCAAATTTACAATTTAGTATCCCCTTCAGCCAAGGAGTATGTACATTAAATTTCAGCTCTCTGGAGTCATTGGTTCTGGAGAAGAAGTCGAAAAAGCGAAAAGTTTACGGACGGACGGACGGACAGACGGATGGATGGACGGATGGACGGACGCCATCCCATGCCATAAGCCCATCGGGCCTTTCAGGCCAGATGAGCTAAAAATTGAAATGATTTAATCAACAACAGGATAGATGGTTAAGGATTATTGCAACTTGTGGACTAAAAAACAATTTCTCATTGATGTGTCACAAAATAAATTTATATTAATAACAACTGATGTACAGTACATTGTCAATTTGTATCTCTCAATGATAGAATATTGGCAAAGTTCTTGCTAACAGTCTATATGACCATATTAACAGATAACTTAAATTTGAAACATGTTTCAATAAAGAATGAACTATGCATATCAGTGAAGCTAATCTATGCTCTTATACACTGGCTCCTTTTTAGCTCATCAGGCCTGAAAGGCCCGATGGGCTTATGGCATGGGATGGCGTCCGTCCCTCCGTCCGTCTGTCCGTCCGTCCGTAAACTTTTCACTATTTCGACTTCTTCTCCAGAACCAATAACTCTAGAGAGCTGAAATTTTATGTACAGACTCCTTGGCCAATGGGGATTCTAAATTGTAGATTTGGTGACCCTGTGACCCCAAATAAGGGCCCCAGGGGTCATAACCTTAAAAGCTATTTTCATCTTCTTCTCCAGAACCAATGACTCCAGAGAGCTGAAATTTTATGTACAGACTCCTTGGCCAATGGGGATTCTAAATTGTAAATTTGGTGACCATGTGACCCCAAATAAGGGCCACAGGGGTCATAAGCTATAAAGCTATTTTCATCTTCTTCTCCAGAACCAATGACTCCAGAGAGCTGAAATTATTTGTACAGACTCCTTGGGCAATGGGGATTCTAAATTGTAGATTTGGTGACCATGTGACCCCAAATAAGGGCCTCACAGGCCATTACCTAAAATCCTGTTTTCATCTTTTTCTCCGGAACAAAAAGACCTAGAAGGCTGTAATATTGTATGCAAACTCTTTAGCCAATGGGGATTCTAACTTGTAAATTTGGTGACCCTGAGACCCCAAATATGGGCCACAGCCTAAAAAAAACCTGTCGAAATTGAATTTTGAACTGATATTTTATGTGCACTTCTTTCACTTTATTTGAAATGTATGTCGACTTGAAAGAACAATCTACATTGTGGACATGTTTGTCAAATTGATGTAATCAATGTGAAAAGAGAACTGTTGAATATCCTATGAAATGAAAATTGTGACAAGTCATAAAGGACTAAATTGAAGAGGAGTTAAGAATTCTTTTATTTTACATGAGATATGTGAACTGCATATGACTGGTGATGAAATGATAAGATAAGATTATTTTCATCTTCACCAGAACGAAAAGACCTAGAAGGTTGTCATGTTTTGTAATGAGTCTTTAACCAATGAAGATTCTAAATTGTAGATTTGGTGACCCTATGGCCCCAAATAAGGGCCTCACAGGCCATTACCTAAAATCTTGTTTTCATCTTTTTCTCCAGAACAAAAAGATCTAGAAGGCTGTAATATTGTATGCAAACTCTTTAGCCAATGGGGATTCAAACTTGTAAATTTGGTGACCCTGTGACCCCAAATATGGGCCACAGCCTAAAAAAACCTTTGAAAATGAATTTTGAACTGATATTTTATGACACTTCAGCCACTTTATTTGAAATGTATGTCGACTTTAGATAACAATCTACATTGTGGACATGTTTGTCAAATTGATGTTATCAATGTGAAATGAGAACTTTTGAATAGCCTATGAACTGAAAATTGTGACAAGGCATAAAGGACTAAATTGAAGAGGAGTTAAGAATTCTTTTATTTTACATGAGATATGTGAACTGCATATGACTGGTGATGAAATGATAAGATAAGATTATTTTCATCTTCTCCAGAACGAAAAGACCTAGAAGGTTGTCATGTTGTGTAAAGAGTCTTTAGCCAATGGAGATTCTAAATTGTAGATTTGGTGACCCAGTGGCCCCAAATAAGAGCCCCGTAGGCCATTACCTAAAATCCTGTTTTCATCCAGAACAAACTAGAAGGAATATTTTGTTCAGAATGTTTAGATGTTTGGATGACAAGGCTTAGAACCGAGATTGTTTAGCCAAGGTGATTCAAAATTGTACTATGTACCATGAGATTCATCACATTGCCTGTTCTCTTTAAGCCTTATACAGTTAGATCAGTGCTGCCAGTGTTTAGTGCAAGCAAGAGTCTATTACATAAAACACAAAAAACACAGCTGGCTTGTAACCAGAGCCAAGGGGTCAGAATATTGCATAATCTCCTGTGTGTTGACCTTGCTGAGTGCTCTCTCTCAATTTCAAGACTAAGATTTGTCAGGGTTAGGGATTGTGCATTATATTGAGACAACATATTTCTGTCTTCATCATCAAACAAAATAAACTCTGATGAGCTACAGAGCCCATGGCTCTATTTTTTTATTTGGGTGTTCATATTTCATACTAACTTAGGTTGTCCATTGAAATGCACGCACAGAGGTGTCCATCGCGCAAACCGGGTGTTCATCATGAACACCTGTTATAGCTGTGAACACCTGATATGAGAGTACTTTTTATTTGTACATCCACTTTTGATTAAATTTCTATCTTTTAAATCCATGTGATGATAATTCGTAGAATAGCATTTTTCAACATAAGCAAATCGCAAATACTTTTGACGAAATGTGAGATCAAACCTGCAACCCAATGGTTTCTGGTGAAGTGATCTAACCATTACACTATGGAAACCAGATGAGTTAAGAAAGGCTTTTTTTTATTACCAAATGAATAGTGTTCTTTGATTTGCATGAATGAAAACTGTCATAAGTTTATGTACAAGTTATCGATTTTAATCTTCACTGAAGAGCAAAATGTTTAAAATAAAATGCAAGTGTGTGTCATCCAGACATAAAGACAATGATCATTTCAACCTTTCATTTTTTCCATGCAAACTCAGGCAAAGGTTTTCACATAATTGCAGTAACAGTCCAGACATTTGGGTAGGGGCTGTAGAAATCGACCCACGTTAGTGGGTTTAGTTTTACTTTCTTCTTCTCTATCCAGTCTCAGATTTGATTACATTGCATATTCTTTGCTTCATCCACTGTTCCATATCTCTATAGTCGAGTTTGATTTTGGAGATTTCATTAAATATTTATCGCATAAATACTATCAATCAGACTAAAATGAAGTAAAACGTGTTCAAAACAATAATTAGCATGCCATTTGTATATCTAAAGCAATATTTGTTCATTTTCAACAATTAATATCATTGATTTGTCAGTGATGTTACTTATAATGTCAGTGATGTTAATTGATATGTCACTTTGTACCTTTTAGTTAAAGTGACATTTCCTTGTTGTGATATTTTTTACAAACTGTAAGACATATCGCTATCTTATGGCATGATACTAAGGATGAGAAATGTATTTACGTTAGACATATCACAATATAACTTATGCTTTGTCAGTGATGTTACCATTCTCTGTCAGTGATGTTTCTTATTTAATGATAACATCACTGACGGTAACATCACTGACAACTTTCAAGTAAAGGACTGAGTATGAACAATGATTACTCCCTTAGCAAAAAGTGAAAGTAACATGAGCAATAGGCTCATGAAGGCAAGTTACCTTTTTGACAAACATGTTCAAAGAATATGATACATTTCAGATAATTTGGTAACATCACTGACACTGAAAAGTCATACTCGTCAAGTGCAGTCACTTCATAAATGTCTGCTGGACTTTATTTCATTTTGACACCAATAATTCAACATGTGTCAGTTAGAACAGGAAGTGCTTCAAATGGAGAAATCATTATTTTCACTTAATCAAGGAGAGCTAACTCTTGGATCAGTTAAAATTGTACAAGGTAACATTACTGACGTAAATCTGTGTTACCATGTTCTAACTAAAATATTTTCATAATCAATAGACCTAACATGAATGCAGGGCTCTTACTTGACAAAAATAAACAACTGTTGTTAGACTTAACACATGGAATGTCTCTTTTGTCATGGGCAGTTTCATATCTATAGATGCAAATAGTGACCTGTGACCATTGTTAGTTCAGAAACTTACAACATTTAAAGTACAAAGATTCACACAAAGATTCATACAAAAAACACCAAATACTGCATATGTGAAATAATTTGTAAGTCTAATCCTTGAAATCATGTATGACACAACTGTAGAAATTCCAATTGGGGTTAAAATTTGTCACATTATGAAAATAATTCCTTGTTACCATTTTTGCTCCATGTTTTGAGAATGACCCTTTCACTTATACTTTTCTTACTTTTCACCCAAAACACTTGAAATTTGGAACTCTTGATATTCACTAAACATAGATGATATCCTCAAAAGTAGAGTGTTCTAGGGTTATTGGTTTCTGAGATGAAAAATATAACTTTATATGAACCCCTAGCTGTCACAATCAAAGTATCAAAGTTTCAGTGTTAAAATTTACAAATCATAATCTCCATTTAAAAAAAAAAAAAACTGCCCAGGTTTCTGGATATCTCCTATTGCTGGTTCATGAGAAGAAGTCGTTTGAAGCTTTTAGGGTGAACCCCCTGCAAAGTTCATATTTCATGATTTATCTTAACCAAATTTACAAACCAAATTGTACCTCCATCCCACAAAGATGTTAATGACAACATTTCACATTCCTATATCAAGCGCTTTCAGAGAAGAAGCCGTTTAAAGGTTTTACTTTAACGTCTCTGGCGGCCATATTTGTGGGCATTGGAATTCGTGATGGACAAACTTTGACCCCCCCCCCCCCCCTCCCCTAGGTGCCGGGTACACACTCACCAAATTACAGCTTTGGGGGTGTAGCGGTTCTGGAGAAGGAATCAAAAGAGTGTTCAGTTTACAGACGACGGCCCATGCCATAAGCACATCTGGCCTTTCAGGCCTGATGAGCTAACAAGAAAAAAGTGAGCATGGCTCACATACCCCCGCCATCTGCCATCCGTCCATTGAGAATAATAGATTTGAAGGGTACTATGTTTAAAAAACAGCTTCAAGCATCATAATATTGTCCAAAATTATTTTGGGAACTGGCTTTGTTATTACAAAATATCATTCACCCAGATGTAATATTTTTCAGGTAACTTAATTTTTCCCATTAGAGCATCACACCGGTAATTTGTACCAAGTTCAATTACAGATGCAAGGGCCATAACTCCGTAAAAAATAATATTTCGGAACTGGTTTTCGAACTCGATAAAGAGTATCATCTGGACTACCTCCATGTTAAATGTCATTCACCTAGATGTAATAGTTTCCAAGGAAACTTGTCCCCATTGGAGCATCACAGTTCTTTTGATACTAAATTCAATTTCGGATTCAAGGGCCATAACTCCGTAAAAAATAATATATCGGAACTGGTTTTCGAACTCTATAAAGAGTACCATCTGGACTACCTCCATCTTAAATTTCATTCACCTAGATGTAATAGTTTCCGAGAAAACTTGTCCCCATTGGAGCCTCACAGTTCTTTTGATACTAAATTCAATTTCGGATTCAAGGGCCATAACTCCGTAAAAAATAATATTTCGGAACAGGTTTTCGAACTCGATAAAGAGTATCATCTGGACTACCTCCATGTAAAATTTCATTCACCTAGATGTAATAGTTTCCGATGGAAACTTGTCCCCATTGGAGCATCACAGTTCTTTTGATACTAAATTCAATTTCGGATTCAAGGGCCATAACTCCGTAAAAAATAATATTTCGGAACTGGTTTTCGAACTCGATAAAGAGTATCATCTGGACTACCTCCATCTTAAATTTCATTCACCTAGATGTAATAGTTTCCGAGAAAACTTGTCCCCATTGGAGCCTCACAGTTCTTTTGATACTAAATTCAATTTCGGATTCAAGGGCCATAACTCCGTAAAAAAATAATATTTCAGAACTGGTTTTCGAACTCGATAAAGAGTATCATCTGGACTACCTCCATGTTAAATTTCATTCACCTAGATGTAATAGTTTCCGAGAAAACTTGTCCCCATTGGAGCATCACAGTTCTTTTGATACTAAGTTCAAGTTTGGATTCAAGGGTCGTAACTCTGTAAAAAAATAATATTTCGGAAGTGGTTTTCAAACTCGATAAAGAGAATGATCATGAGTACTTACAACCATAATTTCATTCACCTAGGTTGAACAGTAATCGAGAAAACTTGTCCCCATTGAACACAATAAAACTAAGTCCAAAAAGTGACGTTTCCATGGAAACGACAAAAAATATAAATCTCAAATAATTGAAAATTGTCTGTGCGCGATAGGAAGAACATGGTTAACAACGGTTGATGTACCTTCGTAGCGGGGGTATAAAAAGTAAACGAGACTTTCCACAGATTTATGGTTGATTAATCCAGGCTGTAATATTTCAGTCATTTAACTAATATTGAATAGGGTATTTTTTTTCCCTCTATAACATTCTTGTTGAATTATTATTTAGCAAATTAGATATAAATTCAAAGGAGGAGAGAGCTACCAAAACACATGAAGTTATCCGCGAGTAACGTCCAAATGCAAGGCATAACTCTTGCCAGTCTCAATAACTGGCTGATTTAGGCCATGCAGTATTTCCTTAAGATCACTGTGCTTGAAAATCCGGGCCCACTATGCACTATCACTGGTGCAGCGATTCACTATCTTGACACAAAAATACTGCAAGGCCAGGGGCGGGGGTGCACTTTTTCCAGACCTCAAAAATGATGCCAAGTGACAAATTCTCTCTGGCAAAAGGGGTGTTTTAATGGTCATTTTAATAATTTCATATGAAAAGGAGGTTAGACCACCTTCATCACTCTGGTCCCGTCATAGTGGATCCTCATGCTGTTATCCCCACCACACATACATATCTTTAGGCAGGTTGTCAAGCACCTCATCAAAAAGATATACAATACATTCAGATATTCATTACAATTATATGGAATGTTTGATGGATATTGTATCCAATAATTCATCAGAAAGTCATCTTCTTGATTATGAAATTCAGCTTGAGCATCTATTCAAGGGATTTTTGTTTGGCACAAGAAAGTCGATCCTAAATTCATTTGGTCCTCATTTGGTAAACTTGATGCTGGATATGAGCACCCACAGACACACACCTCCTGACACCGCCACACCAGCCCTGCAACATAGCAATAGATACAGTGTAACTTTGTAAGTGATTATTCAATATAACAGCAAGCTGTCATACAGGCTCAGCTCAGGACGAGCACAACCACAAAAGAATTTATGTCCATCCTAAGAAATTATATTAGATCCTAAAATCTGCCTGTTATCAAAATGAGTTACTTTTGTCCATTTCACTTGATGTAATTGTCTATATAAGATACCTACGGCAATAAAGCATAGGCAGTCAATGGGACCAACAGCGTGCTTTATGTGACAATTGATTTTAGATGATAGAGAGTCGCTTAGCAAATGACGTCATATTTTACGTCACTTTGATTGTTCAATGCTAGAGAATGTGTTCTACGACGGGAGGCATTAATATTTAATATGCGTTGGTTGTGTATGTACATGACCAAAAATGAATATTAAAGTTATTAAAAAAATTGTTAGAGCCATGGGCTCTAGCTCATCAGGGTTTATATTGTTTGATGATGAAGACAGAAATAATATTGTCTCAATATAATGCACAATCCTTAGCCCTGAGAAATCTTAGTCTTGAAATTGAGAGAAAGCACTCAGCAAGGTCAACACACAGGAGATTATGCAATATGCTGACCCCTTGGCTCTGGTTACAAGCCAGCTGTGCTTTTACAGCCAAATTATGTAATAGCCTCTGCCTTGCACAAAACACTGGCATCACTGATCTAACTGTATAAGGCTTAGAGAGAACAGGCAATGTGATGAATCTCATGGTACATAGTACAATTTAGAATCACCTTGGCTAAATAATCTTTGCACAATTTTAACGGTTCTAAGCCTTTTCATCTAAACATCTAAACATTCTGAACCCAATATTCCTTCTAGTTTGTTCTGGAGAAGAAGATGAAAATAGATTTTTATGTTTTGACCTGTGAGGGCCTTTTTTATAATATCCCAATTATTCAGTTCATAGGCTATTTAACAGTTCTTAATTCACATTGATTACATCAATTTGACAAACATGTCCATAATGGAGACTTGATCTTCAAAATGTATTTCATATTCCTACTGAATAAGATTAACTGCAAAGTTACTTTTTTTCTCAATTCTACATTTCTCAAACCCAAGTTAGGACTCGCATATCAACAAGATGAGATGACTCTCCCTCAGGTATTTTATTAGGGATAAATTGAAGACTGGTTGAAGTGCACATAAAATATCAGTCCAAAATTCAATTTCAAAGGTTTTTTTAAGGCTGTGGCCCATATTTGGAGTCACAGGGTCACCCCATTGGCTAAAGAGTATGCACACAATATTACAGCCTTCTAGGTCTATTTGTTTCGGAGAAACAGATAAAAACATGATTTTAGGTAATGGCCTGTGAGGCCATTATTTGGGGCCACAGGGTCACCCAATCTACAATTTAGAATCTCCATTGGTTAAAGATTCTTTACACAACATGACAGCCTTCTAGGTCTTTTCGTTCTGGAGAAGAAGATTACGGTAAAATAGGATTTTAGGTAATGGCCTGTGAGGCCCTTATTTGGGGCCATAGGGTCACCAAATCTACAATTTAGAATCTCCATTGGCTAAAGAGTCTGTACACAACATTTCAGTCTTCTAGGTCTTTTCGTTCTGGAGAAGAAGATGAAAATAGGTTTTTAGGTTATGGCCTGTGAGGCCCTTATTTGGGGTCACTGGATCACTAAATCTACAATTTAGAATCCCTATTGCCCAAGGAGTCTGTATAAAAAATTTCAGCTACCTAGACCCAGTGGTTCTGGAGAAGAAGTCGAAAAAGCGAAAAGTTTACGGACGGACGGACGGACGGACGCCATCCCATGCCATAAGCCCATCGGGCCTTTCAGGCCTGATGAGCTAATAATAAAAGGACAGCACAAACATGGCTGATATTTTTTGTGACATGGATACTGCCAGAGAAAATTTCACTGATCACATCTACTTCACTATTGCACAGACAAAACATGTATTGTGGTGAAACCTGTGAGAATTGACTTCTTTGAGAGGCATTTTAGAAGCTGGTGTGATGAATTGGTTGAAATATACCATGGCCAAGACAGTTGATATAGAACGTCTCCCATCAGGTCTATGTTGTCTAACGTTTTGCTTCATTTGTATATGCACGGCTACTTCAATCCTCTGATTGGCTCGTCCCTATAGATAACCAACCAATCAAATGACTTGAAATCAAGCAATATTGACAGTGCTCGGATGAGAAGACTATAAGCAACAATGTAATTTCAAATGACTACATTTCACTCACTGACTGAAACTGAAACTGAAAAACTGACTGTGTAACCAGTTGATAACAAAATAGGGCCATGGGCTCTGTAGCTCATCAGTATTTCATTGATTTATTATCTAAGGTTGAATATCTAAGTTATCTCAAGTAATACATTGTTAACAAGTAAAATAATATGGGTTTTAGATCATGACTCCTGTGACCCACATTTGGAGTCACAGGGTCACTAATCCTACAATTAAGAATCACCTTTGACCAAAGAATCTCTACACAACATTTCACCTTTCTAAAGCTTTACATATAAACTGGAGAAGATGATATAGGTTTTTGGGTCATGACCCGTGACCAAGATTGGGGTAACAGGGTCACAAAATCTACAATTTAGAATCCCCATTGGCCAAGGAGTCTGCACACAACTTTTCAGCTCTCTAGAACTTTTGGAACTGGAGAAGAAGATGAAAATAGGTTTTTAAACATGTGACCCCTGTGACCCCATTTGGGGTCATGGGGTCACGAAATCTACAATTTAGAATTCCCATTGGCCAAGGAGTCTGCACACAACTTTTCAGCTCTCTAGACCTGTTGAAACTGGAGAAGAAGATGAAAATAGGTTTTTAAGGATGTGACCCCTGTGACCCCATTTGGGGTCATGGGGTCACGAAATCTACAATTTAGAATCCCCATGGGCCAAGGCGTCTGCACACAACTTTTCAGCTCTCTAGACCTGTTGGAACTGGAGAAGAAGATGAAAATAGGTTTTTAAGGATGTGACCCCTGTGACCCCATTTGGGGTCATGGGGTCACGAAATCTACAATTTAGAATCCCCATTTGCCAAAGAGTCTGCACATAAATTCAGCTCTGTGGAGTTATTGGTTCTGGAGAAGAAGTCGAAAAAGTGAAAAGTTTACGGATGGACGGACGGACGGATGGATGGACGGACGCCGGACGCCATACCATGCCATAAGCCCATCAGGCCTTTCAGGCCTGATGAGCTAATGAGACAAAAGCTGAAAAGTATATCAGGGATTGAAATAGCCATGTGGATACAACTATCCTGATGGAGAAGAATGTCTAATGTCTTGTCAGGGCAATGTCATGTCAGCACACGTACAGTCTGATTAAAATCAACCCTGTTCTGAGGAATAACATCTACAACAAGATGTGTTTGTTAAACATGGATGCCCCTGGATATACCAAAGTTATGGCCAAGGTTAAAGTTTTCTGAAGATGTCCACTGCGGCAAGGTCAAGGTCACAAGGTCTAATATGATGACCTCATCTGAAAGGTCTCATCACAAGGTATGCACATGCCAAGTATGAAAGCCCTAGCTCTGGGAAATCCAAAGTTATGGCCAAGGTTAAAGTTTTTGTGGACAAACACATAGACAGACAGACAGACGGACAGGTGAAAAACAATATACCCCCGGAATCTCCGATTCAGGGACATAAAAACGTGCATCTACCAGGATAAGAACTGGTTCTATACATTCCTCGCCACAAGGTTAGATGACACCCATATAGGCACATGTTCTGTTCCAGATTAATGCAGACAAAACCCAGTCATAACGCTGGCCATTCACATAGTTTTTAAACGATTTTCCTTTTTTAAAATGCATTCGGAACCATTCGTTAACACATTCAAGTGTTACAGAAACATAAGAAAGGGTGGCCGTGTGGATTTACTTGGTCCTGGTCTCGCACAGAATGCTTTTATTTGAGGTCTTGTGATTGGCTTACTGAATAGCGTCAGAACATGTGAGTATATGGGCTGCTGTCGGATGTTTCCAGGGGCGGATCCAGAAGGGGGGTGCAGGGGTGCATTTTCGAGGTCTGGAAAAAGTGCACCTCCTGTTTCCAAAAAAGCTGTATCCGCCTTGGTTTCGGAGAAGAAACCTGACAATATGAGTTTGTATCCTGGTAGATGCACTATTTCCAACTTTCATTACTCCCAAAACGGTTGACTTTACTAAGAATCTTACCAGAGAGCTGAGCGAGCGAGTGGAGAATGTTTCCACATGTTGTAGTACATCACCCTGATCTTGTGGTGTTTCTTGAAAACACGCAGGATGTCTTTAGCACTGAAAGCAGACGGACAAATCTCATTTGTGGACATGCATAAAATACAACGCAGTGATGGATGCCTTAAATGCCCTGGAAAATACCTTTACTATATTCAAAGGGATGCTTATTATGATAACAAATTTTTAGGGGGTGCTCTTATTGAGAACAAAGTAATTTTATTCTGCCATTTATATTATAACTTGAATAGTGGGACATGTTTCCTATAATTTATAGCAAGGAGAAAAGAGGAAGGCTGCACAACTCGTAGCATTCAGCAAGATTTGAAAATCAAACCACACGTACCAGTAGAAGTTTCCGGTGGCCACCAGAGCGCGCTGACTACTCAACATGCGTACATCCACTGTTCCGTAGGCAGAAAACCATTGGGCTAGCTTAAAACAAGAAGCATTTTACTTTACAAATACCTGTAGTATTCTTTCTATGAAGTCATAATATTCACAACAACACAAATATCTCTAGACTCAATCACTTAGTAAGCTGAAATAAAAGATTTGCAATGTACCCAATCTGTAAGTGTCTTTTTGTAAATCTAAATGAACTATTTATAGAAAATTAGCAATAAAAGTAAACTGGCTACAGGGTGTTTTGACCTATGTAACGGCCATGCATACAATGCTACGTCTGAGCATTTGCATAATAAATGTAAAACTATCCCCATTATATTGTTTTCTAATGGATAAAATTGATTTTGACAAGTCTAGTCAATGAGAAATCTAGATTTCATACCACACATGTCTATAACCTACCATATAAAATTTGAACACATGTCTCGTACTGACCTGTTGAACATTTAAACAATGTCCTCGTCTTCTTGATCTTACAAAGAGAAGTTCTGGTCTCTTAGACTGAGGGTCTTTCCCATCTATACGCTGAAATATAGTCAAATGCTACAAAGTTTTTACTCACGAAAACAACTCCTACTTCACTATAATGTAAAGCTGCCCCCCCACCCACCATACATCTGCATAATCTACTGATTCACTGTTAGCATTCTATAACACTGCTTGAAAACTGACACCAGAAAATCACAATATCTTGCTAAAGAATTAAGAATCCCATATGACCTTCATGAACTAAATTTCAACTACGTAGTGTCTACTTACTATGTGGTTGATGGTGGCTCGTATTATGTTGACTCGGTTGACGAACTGTTTGAGCGATGATATGTACGTTACGAAGGGACAAGGCTCAACATCCGCAGATCTGTGAAGTGAAGCATGTACATGAAAATTGTATATTTTGAAACACTGAGGATTTTCAAAGAGGATGATGAACAAGCTTCTGTTATACCATGTTCACACTAAAATGGCCGTTAGCAGTTTTTGTTTTATATGTGTCATCGTTCTACAACTAACTATAATCTGGTTGTATATGGGCTGTTTTACCTTCTTAAGTAAGATATACAAACTTTAAAATTTTGTCATAAATGGGTAATTTGAACATATAGAAAATGCCAAAAAACATGCAACAGTGACTCTTTAGTACTTGGGAGTACTTCACTAATATCATAGTGTTATTACAGGGATTTAGCCTGTAGCATCATTGTGGCTATGAATGAAACATTAGCTGGAACTAGTTACCATGGGTGGTAAATTGCAGACAGTGACAGTGAAACATCAGGATAGCTGTGACAATATACACTTTATTACTCATGGTGAGGTCATTATAGGAAGACTTACTTGGTATCCTTAAATGTGATTATATGTGCCATTCTCAGGAATACTGAAACAAGAGAACAAAAAATAGAGCCATGGGCTCTGTAGCTCATCAGGGTTTATATTATTTAAAGATATGAAGACTGAAATAGATTTTTGGGTAATGGCCCTTGAGGCCTTTATTTGGGGCACCAGAGGTCAATAAATCTACAATTTAAAATCTCCATTGGCCAAGGGGTCTTAAGATAAAATAAAGATAAAAAAGCACTCTAGAGTTATTGGTTCTGGAGAAGAAGTAAAAAATGCGAAAAGTTTACGGACGGATGGACGGACGCCATGCCATGCCATAAGCCGATTGGGCCTTTCAGGCCTGATGAGCTAAAAGTTCACTCCTTCTTGTAAAAAAAGATTTGACCTTTTAATTCAGTTTTAAAAAATTTCAAGTAGGAGTTCATTTGGAATCGTTATTTTAGTACCTATTGTCATAGAGAAATGCCATTCAGGTCATGCAGTCCACAGACCAAGTACGCAACAAGGCTCAAGTGTTACATTCCATCTGATTTCAATTAGATTGTGTTTCTTGTTAAGTGCTTAAGACACTTATTATGTTGCTTACAGTATTGTATTGTTCTGGGTACCGATCCCCAAAACACTTAAATTGATGTTAGTATTACAATCAATTGTAATCTGTGTTAAAACAATGGGCTACAATTGATTGTAACTCTTAAGAATGGTTTGTGGAATGAGGCACTGGGCCCTTATTCTCAAAACGTTCTCAGCTGTACAAACTTCTTAAGCCCATTCTTAACACATTGGTTATGATTATCTTCAAATTATCCTATGACTGTTAATCTAATCAATCACTCCTCATCTCTCCATGTTTTTAAGTGTTAAGCGCATTGAGCATGCATTCGTGTGTGGAAAACTTGCGCGATACAAATATCCATTATCATTATAATTATCATTAAAGTTAAGAATTCTTAAGGCTATGAACGTTTCGAGAATAAGGGCCCTGGGCCTGATTTCACAAAGCAACCTTTACTAAGGTTAACCTTAACCCTTAACATGCGGGCGACGGAATTATCCGGGCGGGCTATAAGCGATTCCTAGGTGTCTGTATACGGATCCCGGATACAAGACTTAGAATAATTCACGGCTGTCTAAGTATACTCTATCACCCATACCGGGTCACGAGTCGATTGTGTCCGCGACCCGACCCATGAGAATGGCTGTATTTACGCATCGCGACCCGACATGAGAATAAAGCTTTGTTCAGTGTGTGGTCGGAATATCAAGCAAAATTCACACCAATTTGCGTGTGCATTGTTGACCCGTAACGCATCGATAATTAGCTTTACAAAAGGCCAATTATGTCGGGCTTAGCCCCCGAAGCATTAATTCGCTTGAGGCTATTTTCACCCACGTGTTTGTATTGCCTCGGGTTTGCCTCGCCCGAAACTGCTATCTGCCTCGCATCTCGCGAGACGGGGAAAAAAATCGCTAACTCGCCTTACTCCCGCACTTCATATCATGTGAGCGAATTGTTTGTTTTAAAAAAAAAATACGGCAAAATAAAGGGGAAACAATGGACTACATTCCCATATAAAATTAGAAAATCTCCAAAAAATAATAAAGACACAGCAAGCGCCGTAAAAAAGGTCATGTTTACACTTCATAAATTTTGAAACAATCGGCGATTTTCACAACTTCTATCAAGGCTAAAATACTGAATGCATTTTCATAATTTTTATATCACAATAAACCGAAAAGAATAATCTTTTATTCTATATAAAATGCGCGGATTTATTCACAGAAATAAAGATACAATTTTACCTTTCTGAGAGGCATGTGAAACCAAACGGCACACAAACTAATCAACATATTTTCATCAGTTATGGTTCGAGGTTAGCGTTTATTTGAAAAGTCAAACAACATAACCATATTTGGGTTGACATGTGCTTATTTGTCAACTGGTTCGAGATTATGATTTCTTGGAAAAGTGCGATGAACGACCGTTTGCAATGCCGCATACATGTTGTAAGTATTGACGATTTTATAGGTGGGAATTAAGACAAACTTTACATAGCTATAGAATTATAACCAAAGGTCGCATTCTAATAATTTTTGTATCATTGTGAAGCTAGACATCTTGTCTTCAATTCCGTATATAAATGGAATTTTTTTCGTTTCGTATTTATGATGTTACGAGGCCCGAATAAAAGACAATCTTTCGAAAGTAATAGAATAAAAACGAAAAAACATAGAAAATTCATTCAAAGTTTCGAGTGTGAATTAGCCATTTGTGTACGGGTTTCGCTACTTGAATTTGTATTGAACGCCCGTATATAGTCCTTATTCGCCATGTAGATGCGGTATATTTTGTAAAAACGATACCGGAATCGCCGCCTGGAAATTCCGCCAGCAGAGCTAGTTAGTGCCAAAGCCCAAACCACTGCTGCGAGCTGCGAGCCTGTAAATTCCGCCACAGGGGCTAAAAATGGTAAAATATATATACGCAACGTAAGGGTTAACTCCCATCCATTAACATTGCACTAAGGTTACCTTAGTGCCTTACGATCACCTTAGTGCTTCGTGAAAGGGGACCCAGGTCTTTAAATGTGTTACTGAAGAAATTTTCCCATTTTCCCTAACGCAAGACATAACTCTTGCCAGTCTCCATTATTGCTGATTTAAGCCGTGCAGTATGTCCCTGTGTTAAAGAGCCATCACGGATGTTGGTGAAAATATCAGAATTTTTCCAAAAATCCATCTTCGAGAAATAAATACAGTTAATTTTTCCCTAATTTTTCCAACTTAAAATAAGCCGAGAAATTGCATTAATTAGTAAAGGTGTTTTCCAGTCTAAATATAGATCCAGTCTATTATTTTCAAGCGCAAAGCAACAAAGACACGAAAGAATAACAAAAAATATGAGCAATGAAAGAAATCGAAATATATAATTTGTTGACGGTTATTTATTTACCATTTCATTTAATTACGTTTTTGCTACAGATATTGGAATAATTGTTTTACCCAACTAGGTATTTTTCTTGAATTTTATAATTAATGAGAGTAAAAAATTGTCATAATTTGCTAATCTTATCTCAATAAAAAAAACATTAAACAGGAAATAATTTTTATATTTTAGGACATTTAGAAACATTGTTTGTAAAGCAATCGTCACATTCAGTAATGTGTGACAAGGGTACTTTGCAAGCGAGAAACACGTGCAGCACGATCAGCATATGGGTTGTTATGGCGACTTGCGCTAGAGACGAGCCTTCACACTTCGGAAGCGCTTGCTGTTTGTGTAGTACGTATTACGCGAAAAAGGGGACTCTGTTTACATACGTCAGATACCCGTAGCGCGCGCTAGTCGAAGTGATACTTCTCTTTGAAACCAAATTGCAATACATTGTCGTGATATGAAAATTATTTAACATATGCCATGTTGTAGATAAAAGATTTCTCTGGCGAATGACCTTATAAGTATATTTTCCAAAAATTTGAAAAACTAACATCCGTGATGGCTCTTTAAGATAGTGGCTCTGATTTCATAGCACCAAAACCTTAAGGAAATGGGAAAAGAGGGAGACTGCGTCGAGGATAAAAATGAGACTCATCTTTATCTAACTAAGCTGTACTACTAACGATGTATGCTTCACCTCACTGTCTACATGCAGAAGTTTTTATTACCAATTACGTCAATTGTCTGAAATTGTGTGTCTGTGACTTGTTAGAAGACATGTTAATTAGCATAGGTAGATACACATAATCTTTTTTTATCCTCGACGCAGTGTCCCTTTAAAACAGCCAGTAATGGAGACTGGTAAGAGTTATGCCTTGTGTAGAGAAGTTGAGGTATTCCCGAAGTTGTGTTCACCATAAGCACACTGGTAGGCATCATATCCGGCCTCGTGAGGGATGTGTTTGTCTCCTGCAACCAATTAGTCAACTTGTATTAATTAATATAGATAAAATCTAGTTACAGTTCATCAAAATTTTAATTCAAATCTCTTTGATCATATCTAAAAAAAATTAACTGCAAACGTTTTGATATAAGTAGCTTTGTGAAATTTGTATTAATGATTAGTGGTCATCGTTTAAAAAATATTGGGCTTTTTCAATAGTAAGACGTGAAAATAGAGTGAAATTAGATTTATGCTTTAAAGAAATATGCCTAAACCAGAGATATTTTACTAAAGTAAAACCAAAAGTATAAATGTTTTTATGGTTTTCTAATTTAGTTTACTCTACTCACGGTATCTATCAAAACCAGCAGCATGAGAAATCTTCGGTGAATATAACACCTGCTGTTTGCCTTTTGTACTGAAGAATAAAACAGTTTAAATTATCATGGAAATTAACAAACGACTTAAACAAACCTTGGCCAAGAGCAAAACTTGCTATAGTCTACGCCAATAATATTTTATAGCACTACACTCTGGAGTAACAATCAGGAAAGATGACGACAGAGTTTTATTTAAAATTAATACTTTTATTCACAATTTGCTAACCCTAAAAATATGTACTTAGCTACGATAAATTCATGATTCAACGGCCAGATTTAACATTTTTCAGCATCAATTCATTTGCAGATTTTGTTGGTGGTTTGAGTTTTCTATTTGTATAATGCAATTCATTTATAAATCAAATGATGATAATGGAGTAGCAAACTTGAGTTTCATACATAAATAACTACAGCATCAAGTCATGACTCCGAGACAGTACGGCGAGGTAAGAGTGTTATGTTTGATCTGATTTTAATGAGATGGTTGGTCGTTATGGCTCCTCATCACTGATGAATGTTTTATAAACCGACCTGTCTAGAGCTTTATAGAGGCATTCCAGGTTTGTAGATCCCAACAGATTCTTTTCATCAAGAGGCTGAAACAATACGAAATACTTTCAAACCCACAATTGAGGAGAGACAATTTGAAGTTTAAAAAAATTTGTCTAAAATATTTCGTCATGGCAGCTTTCATTAGAATTTAAGAAGAGAGAAGTTGATAACCCATTTTTTTTTTTTACCATTTTCAGTGTTTTAAAATAAGGTCCGTCCACCAGCCCAGAACATGGTAATTTTTTAGTTATTCTTTTAGTTTTGCCATTTAAATTGACAATATGACACTTTTGCATGGAGCTTGCTAATTTTAAAGCTTCTGTAAATCATTGCCATTTTTAAATGCTAGACTTATTACAGGGTAAAAGCATGTAACATCAGTGTGGCTATGCATTACAGTGAGTACTGACTAAAACAAGTAATTGTCACAAACGTGACCATGTCCCCCGCCGCAATTAAGAAATGAGCTAAAAGGATGGCCACACAACTTTTACTGAGTAGTGACTATTACATGTTTGATTCAATTGTTATTATATCGGGCTGAGAACATTTAAAAAATTGGTCATAGTCTCATAGCGACCTTGCAAATTAGTCAAGGTCACCCAAATCGACTGGTGTCTGCGTATTCCCCAAAAGAAGACTGGTACCCATTTTGAAGCCTATAGGTGCAGCAGTTCTTGAGGAATCGCACTTAAACATTTTAAAAACTAGTCAAAGTTTTGTAGTGACCTTTAAAATGAGGTCAAGGTCATCCAAACCCATTGGTGTCGGCATACTCCCCAAATGAGGACTGTTACCAAATTGAAAGATTCTTGGTGCAGCGGTTCAGGAGATATCATGCTAACAATATTTGATAAACAATCAAAGTCTCGTAGTGACCTTGAAAATAACTTCAAGGTCACCCAAATCAACTGGTGTCTGCGTATACCCAAAATGAAAACTGGTACCAAATTTAAAGACTATAGGTGCAGCGAATCATGAGATATTGCACTAACAAGAAATGAGACGGGCAGACGTACAGAGCGGAATACTATATCCCCTGCTTCGCGGCGGCGGCAGGGGACAACTAGCAAACCAAGGGAGGCATGGGTCTGACATTAGGAGGTTTAGTAGCATACCTTCTTCATTGCTGCAGTCATGTGCTTGGTGTCAAATATCCGCGGAAACAGCACATGGACATCGTTTTTGAACTCCTGATACTTGTCTGTAAAGAACTCATTAATTCATTTATCAATTCATTCATTGTTCATTACAACAACATTTCACCTTCAAGGCTTTATGTTCCGATGTGCTGGCTGAAAACAAAAACTTCTGAGTTCAGAATTTGAATTTTGAGCACAAAATTTTAAATGTGTCGAAAATATCTCACATTATCAATATGACATAGCAGTTTCTTGGCTACACACATCAAGGGTGGGTAATCCAAGTTTTCCTCTTGGAAGATTGTAGGGGTGATGTATATAGTATAGAGTGATATTATGGTAATATGAAAAGCATTCAATATTGTATTAAAGCCTATATGACTACTTAGAAAATAACTACAGTAATAATTCTGAAAGAATGTCAAGGTTGGCAAAAAGGTTGATTATTTATTCCACTGGATGTAAATACAACAAGTGTTTGCCACTAACATGGCAATGTCCCCCGCCGTTAACATTGAGTTTAGTAAGACACATCATTTGGTCAAGTGTCATAGTCACCTTTAAAATAAGGTCAAGGTCACCAAAATCGACTGGTGTCTGCGTCATCCTCCAATGTCGACTTACACCAACTTTGACAACTTTGGGTGCTTGGGTTCATGAGATATTGCGTTAACAAGAGTTCGAAAAGTGGTCAAAGCATTGTGGTGACCTTGAAAATAAGGTAACGGTCATCAAAATCGACTGGTGTCTGCATAAACTTCAAATATAGGCTGTCAGCAAATATTAAGACATTATGTCTAACCGGTCATGAGATATCACGTTAACAAGAGACAATAGAGTGGTCAAAGTGTCGTGGTGACCTTGAAAATAAGGTCAAGGTCACCAAAATCGACTGGTGTCTGCGTCATCCCCAAATGTAGCCTGGCACCAAATTTGAAGATTTTGGGTTCATCCAGCCATGAGATATCGGGTTAACAAGAGTTTGAAAATTGGTCAAAGTGTCGTGGTGACCTTGGAAATAAGGTCAAGGTCACCAAAATCGACTGGTGTCTGCGTCTTCCCACAATGTAGGCTGACACCAAATTTGAAGACTTTGGATAAAACGCTTCATGAGATATCGCGTTAACAAGTATGTGACGTACGTACAGACGGACGTCGCTGAATACATAGACAATAAAATACTGAATCAAGTCCTCAGTAACATAAGTAACTGAAACACAAACATGCACTTGGTTACTCAAGTCATAACTTCCCTTATAACCTGTGTTACATTACCGGTAACTCATATTTTGGTCTAACTTGGAGGAAACTGGACAATTAAATTTGTTTCTGCCTGTAATGTTAAAGATAATATCATCTCTCTGTTTTTTTCATGTTGATTCGTTTATTCATATAGACAATACTTTCAAGTAAGCAAAACACAAACGATTATTTCGAAGCGTCACCTACTCATTAAGATATAGCCCTTCAAAGTGAGTAAATTTAGCCTGCTCATTATCTCATTCTTGAAACAGTTTGCCGCGGCCCCTCAGTGTAGCATAACCTTCGTTAGCGATGTGACGTCATACACAGGAGTTGCTTAATGAAATCCTTAGGTGATTTGCCGATTTTCGTCGATAATTCGTTTAAAACATGATAAGAACGTTTTGACATTACAAGTTTCCGATAGAATGGGTATTTGTGCGTCCGTCGGGAGTAATTTCATAGTTTTAGGAGCATGTTTCGATATTCAACCGCTGATTTTAGAGTTGTTCTTTTCCCAATCGAGTGGAGTGTTATGTTATCTTATAAGCTACAATATGTTTTGAAATGAATAACTAACAATTCAAAAATAAAAAAGATCATGCAATTATTTTAAATTATAAACGCCATTATTAGTTAATTTTTTTTGTTGTGCTTGATTTTGTGTTTGAAGAGTGTCTATAGCTTGAAATCTACTGCGTCAATATTTCTCATGGTGCTAATAGAATAGTTTCATTACAACTAAGAAAATCCTATAATTTTCATCAATGTTACTGGTTTACACTTTTTAGAAGAACATATTCGGGCTATCTTTAAATCTATAGTCGTGTATATTTACAATTACTTAGATTCAGTGTAATACCACTACCATTTTCCTAGCATGTTATATAAAAGGCCTTGCATTTTATATTACATGTGGTTTTTGATGGTCAATTCATATGTTTGTGGAAATAAAATAATGTTTAAATCACTTCGGATAAAAATATGGAAAACGTATCTTTCCCAATTTCAAATGAAAGTATTGGAACTATAGAACTTTGATCAACTCACCATGGCCGTGTGTACATGTGTTGTTTGGTTCTCAATTTAAAAAATATTACCCCGGCTATAGTTCAGTCGTGTAGATTTCCCCTCTTATTTAATATTTATCTAAGTTAGAGTGTCAATAACGCAACTACATCACTTATTACATATCGCTACATTGATAAACAAAAATACTGAAATATATTTTGTTATTTTGCATAAGGACGAATGTGAAAACAAAAATTATTCAACATGAAACATTCTATCAAACCCGGTGATATGTCATTTAGCTGCCAAAACCTGCACTTCTATTTTAAAACGCAGAAAATGTTTCCTTTACAGCGTTTAGCTTTTTATACATAGAAGTATTTATATATATCTTACATTTTTGTGATACCTTTTTGTATTTTGTTCATACATGTATCTATCTAACCGTTTACAACTTGATTATATCTGTATATGTGTATATATTACTTTTAAATTATGTATTTTATGAATTCTGTATTGTTGTCATAATAGTCTCTCATAACTCTTTATATAGAGTGGCTCATTGCATTTTTAAAACATATTTTATGTGTGTGTACACTGTCTGTAATTTTATCTTTTAATGTAATGAGGTGAGACTTAAATAAACTATCTGTCTGTCTGTCTGTCTGTTTGTCTGAATGAGGCGTGTTAACACCGTTATAATCCGTATGAAATGTGTAATAGATCTCTGTGACGTTTGAACATCTTCATCATCTGACATGCGTGCCGCCGCCATATTGTGCAACGATAAGAATTGTTCCAAAACACATTGCAGAATTAAGGGTCCCGCAATGGTCACATCCAGTACTAAACAGTGTTGACATCTGCTGCCATTTGTAGTACGTTTTACGGGGTGTGTATATATGTAATTTTGTTGTATAAGGACAAAGGTAAATATGTTATTTAGGCAGTTATGTAAGGCTAATTCTAGTGGATTCTGTCATTAGACGCAAATCGACTCCTGTGTATTACGTCACAAGGCCTAGCACGAGGAATTCGCTCTCGGCTAAAGTTTTATGAGGCGTAATTGAGCGGCGTTCTAAAAAAGCGTTATAAAAGGTGTTTATTGGTTGAATTGACAAATATCAAGTGGAATCCTCGTCATCTTGGAATATGCTTGAATAAAAACCGAAAAGTGATATGGTCGGGGTTAGTGGATCTTTAATGTAATCAGGAATATTGGCTTACTATAAATGAGGTTATGGTGGAAGATATTACATGAGGTCGGGACTGTTTAAATCTCTATCAATGACTCAAGACAGACTCAAAATTGACTTACTTGGAAGTGGTCGGAAGAATTTGTCGTACATAAACATGAGATCCATCAGCATGTTGTGGCCAATCAGAGGCTGAAATACCAATCAAACAACCAATCAGAGGCTGAAATACCAATCAAACAGCCATTCAGAGGCTGAAATACCAATCAAACAGCCAATCAGAGGCTGAAATACCAATCAAACAGCCATTCATATCATCTCAATACAATTTGATTCACTCCTCCTACGTCCTCCACAAGCTACATCACTCCCCTGATTCTCTACTTTGTAGATTGCTATAAATAACCAGTCAATAAAATTCACTTAAATCAAGCAATACTGACAGTGCCTGGATGAGAGGACCAAAGAGTAACCATCAAATTTCAAATCACAGCATTTCATTGGCTGGAAAAATACATGCTATATCTAGAGATGAGCAACCAGCTTTAAAGGTGCTGTAGCATGTTTTAAGCATATTATGTTTTCTCAAATTTGTCATTTATTTTTAAAGTTTATAAATATATGGGTAAGTTAATGGGTAAAACATGGGAAATCGACTGGCTTAACCGAACCATGTATATTAGTTTTAAAACTCTTTTTATTGTTTCAGGAGAATTATGTAGCCATTTGTAACACTTAATTATAGTTTTGTGTCAGCACTTTATTGCAGTAAGAAAATCTTGCTACAGCGTCTTTAACAATCTCAGTGATGACAATCAGGACACTGAAGCAGCCTTGCAGATACAATAACCTGATGAAGCAGGATGATGCGAACGAAGCATGTGTAGATTCTAGCTCTTATCTCAGATTTGTAGACCGCACCTTTTTATATTCGATCAGTATTCTGAAGACCTGCGTGAAACCCAGCAAGGAGTTCATCAACCTGTAGAGCAAATATAAACTCTGTTACCATCGAGAACTACAATACATATTAAACCTATGTCCTTCAACTCCCCTCAAACTCGACAATAACTGTTTGAGAGACATGCTAGAAGTTAATGTTTTACCCTTCTCGGTTACCCAGGGTTTTATATATGCTCCTTGACTCTCCACTATATCACCCCGGGGACACTCCATCAGAGAAATCTGTACTCCAATTACCTGCCCTTGTCCGGCGTAAGCCAATCAAACGGCTACGCAGCTTGTACCTGCGAGCCAGTGACAATTGATATCACTTCATTGCAAAGCACGCATCTCTTGGGGCGCAGTCATTTTGTTGGCCATCCGTCCCCAGTTATCTCCCTTGACCATTTCCGTCTTATCCAATCGAGCATTTTCATTGGTTACTGATTTCGTCATGTCGGCCAAGGGCGGGTAATTTGAGTACAGATTTCTCTGATAGAGTGTCCCAGGGGTGATATAGTGGAGAATAACCGAGCATATATAAAACCCTGGGTAACCGAGGATGGTGTTTTACAGGAAACTAGGATATTTATGGATGATCAACTTTTATATTTAACAATGGCAATGTTGGTAAGGATCCCTATACTGTTGTCAAGCATATTCTATAAGTTGCTCATCCATAAATTTCCCAGTCTTCTCGACAATAACCGTAATCAAGAGCTATGTACACATCTAATTTGTCAGTTCATGAAATACAACCTATCAACAATTATACCTTGTCATGCTGTAGCAAGGCTTTCCACACTCAGTCAAAATTGACAATAATATTGTCCTTTTTCACCTGGAAGGAGGTTTAATCATGTAAATAGCAATGTAGCAATATCCCTACAAACATGTCACTATGGTAGTGAACTTTGTAAAACTGTCAGCAGCCAATGAATGAAATGTATTACGCCGAGATGATGAATGTAACCATTATCTTTGCCAAATATGTAATCCAATCTCTGATTAGCTAATTATCACTATCCCTCTATTGGCTGCTTAGAGTTCTGCAAAGGGTTCCAACAATATATACTTAATCATCATCATATTACTTGATTTTTACAAGATAAATGACTACTTAATCAGTTTTTTTTTACAAAGAAGTATCTCACTTCTGCTCCTGCTGTTGTTGTGATTCCCTCCCTTCAGCCTCCAGTTGTTCTCGTCTCCGTGACGACACAACTTCCACAACAATCTGCAACAATGTTGATAACCTTGTACATGTATCTTCAATGTGGTACCTTTTTGTACCCCAGCCCCGTGTACCGGAACCTACCTGTGGATATCAGCACTACTTATCTCTAAGATTAAATACAACAAAGCTCTGAGGTTATTCTGTGACTCTTTTTTTCACCAGCATTCTTGTGCAAACAAATCAGAATCCTGATTGATTGCAGTGTCCACAAATGTCTTATATAAAGGAGAACTCATTCTGATTGGATAGAAATAAGGAAGATATTTTGAAGGTGCATCCATTGTGTTTCATAAAATTTGATTTGGCTTTAATACATTCCAACACACCATATGTGCTGTTTACAATACAAAAAATCTCACTCAGCTTGCATATTCATCCCCAATCGCCAAACAAAATCGAGTAACATCATTATGCATGCGCAAAAACCGAAAGTGAACGTCCTATTTACATGCACAGTAGTTATATGACCTATTGAACATTATTAACCCAAATTGTTATGTTGTCTGGTTTAAATAAGATTCCAAAATTATGTTTGACTCATTGGCTCGCGTCACACACGGTGCATTGTCCGTTTCTTTATCAGAAATTGATACTTTTACTTCATATCGTCAATATACTAAGTCGAGTATCATCAAAATGGTAGTTTTCGTTAACAGTCGGTACTTCTCGATAAAATAAGACCATTATAACTTTTGGCATATTCGACTCCCAACTAAAACTTCACTGCGAGGAATGTGTTTAGAAACCAGGAATATCTGTAAATTAAAACAGGGTTCATGGGAAGGTATGATTTTGGTCAGAGGCTAAAATACAGACTTTTCATTCAAAACAATTGACTGATAAGTTTTGTGTGGTTTATTTCAAGAACTGGAAAATGACAACTGAAATGAGTTAATATCGGTAAAGGAATTAGATTTAACAGAAAGTACACATACATTACCCAGAGAATCTGTGTGAGTCCAGACAGCAGGAAAGCGGTTCCTGATCTCCGAGTGAAGCACATAGTCGCTGCAGCTCTGGGACTCTGGTAGGCAGATAATAAACCTAATCGTAATATTGATCAAATAATTTTTTGTCAAATTGTTTGAAATATTCCCTGATATAAATATAATTTAATTTCTTTTGAGAAGATGCATCCAATTATCTTTAAAACTTGAGCTGTTGGATTAAACAGCATAAAACCATTCTTGGGGCCAACTTACAGGGATTACAACTCAGAAACAAAGAGATAACCCAGGACTGGTCACGGGTTAAAGTTTGGCTATCCAACATTTTCAGAACTTAAAGGTAAACTGTTTATTATACTTCTGCTTTCTTGAATTAAACCCTTTCCATAATTTCAGATTTTACAGTTCAATTACTTCTATATTTAAGTGGAAATAAAAATAAGGGGCAAATTCAGGAGGAAAGTGTTCGTAAATAAATAAAGTTTACATTTCACTTCATGTCAGATCAAACAAATTATCACATCCTTTCGTTCAATGCTTCGGAGAATACACAGTGTACATTGTGCGGTATTTTTATTAAAACCTTTTATGGTATATCAAAGCACCCGATGAACTATACACTTCCCACTAAACTTGTGCTCAATCTCACCCTCGTCCCTCTTCACACTGAACGTGTCCCCCTCCTTGCTGCGGACAAACTGCTCCGCGACCTCCGAGCAAACTCTCTGTATCACCTGCTCATCTATCTCCCTGCAAACAGTTAAAATATGTTAATGATACTTCTAACTGTCTGTGATTGGCCACTTCTGGCTGACTGTGATTGGCCACTTCTGGCTGACTGTGATTAGCCACTTCTGGTTGACTCTGATTGGTCACTTCTGGCTGACTCTGACTGGTCACTTCTGACTGACCCTGATTGGTCACTTCTGACTGACTTCGATTAGTCACTTCTGGCTGACTGTGATTGGCCACTTCTGGCTGACTGTGATTAGCCACTTCTGGTTGACTCTGATTGGTCACTTCTGGCTGACTCTGACTGGCCACTTCTGACTGACTCTGATTGGCTACTGGCTATCCCAGAATATTCCAGGACCTGCAGCCATTGGCTCTGTAGCTCAACAGGTTTTCACTAATACAGTCACCAAAGCTCCAATTATAATCTATATTGGCAAAGAAGTCTTTTCAAACCATTTCAGCTTTCTATAAGGCTTCTAGATCTTGAAAACAAGACAAAAATAGATTTCAAGGGTGGACATTATTGTGTTACTTTGTAGATATAATATCAATATGTATGTTTGTTTTTACATTTTTAAAATTAGTAAAAGCACAGCATTTTCTCATTTCATGTAATGCACAAAAACAAAATGGCAGATAATTGGATGGAACCCTCCCTTTAAGATAAATTACCTTTCAAGAGCTAAAAAGAGAGATCCCTTCTTGACGCTGTCTCTGATTTCCTCTTCCTGTGGTTCATTCAGGAACGACACTCCTTCGTACATCATCTGTGAAGTATTCCGTCATGAACTTATCTACAACAGTAGTATCCAAGGTGAGTAGAATTGTGATTTAATGACTACTTCGGTTACGTTGTGGACACAACTTTAAGGTCATCAATACCATTGCAAATTTCCCCTGCAAAGCTCAACTCATGCTAGTCTCTATCACTGGCTAATAGGATACATCGAACTATCGATACATCGCAATAGTTGGCTTGGCAATTGTACTATATCGATTGTATATACAAAATCACTATCGCTATCGCAATAGTAATGTTAACTATGGATACTATAAAAACTATTAAAGTTCCCTTAATTATGAATTATTCACACAAGCCTCACTGCATTTAATTCAAGATTTTTCATTTAATATTGCCAAGATGGAAGAACTAGAGATAGGAAATGCCAAAATAACAAAAACTCTTTTCATTTATGATTTCTTTACTGATTTTGGTTCCATAGTCCTCACATTAATTAAACATTACTACTAAAACCTATAAGAAATCTAGCTGATTATTGCGTATTTGTAAAAGAAAAACCTAACGCAATAGTTATTGCAATAGTGAGTTACAAAAGTCTATCGCTATCGCAATAGTAAGTGGCAACAGACTATTGCTATCTCAATAGTCTCTTTGGGTCAATAGTCAGCCCTACTGGCTAATACACAGTATCACGGTTCCACGTTTCTCCAATGCTTAAGCAAAATTCCAGCCAGAGTTTCCTCCCTTCACTTTGCGAGTAAGCGACTTCCGGTTTCCATAACCTTCACATTACGTGATATTTGTTTTGGCCAAAATAGGTGAGAAAACGTCTAGATAAAAAAAAAAGTGCAAGAAAATGCCTTTGTGACCTCGATTATGTCCCATTTGTGCAGTTGTACTGCTTCTGGGTACTCTAAATTTTAGTGATTACGAGCTGCAAAAGTGCGTTGACAATAGAACTACAAGTTGTCATTGTCGGATGAAAACACTAAAATCAGAATTGTTCAATTCAAACTTATTTCATATCGCTGTACCGGTATATTAACATAGTATTGGAAAATAACATGCTGAAGTGAACTTGTAATCAAGATATAAGTACAAGGCCTAAACATTAAAAATTCAAGATGATAACCTAGCATTATTTAACATTTAAAAATATTTTTTAACCGATTTTCTTAAATTGTGTCAACTTGTGGTCTTGAAAAAAATGTATAGATAATTTGCACTACCAAAGCTTGAAACTATTTAAATATAACATTAAATAATTTACAGACTCGTAGCCTACCAGTTATAAAGGTTCTGAATTGATCAATGTAAAACTTTTCGCACTGATTTGAAATCATCTCCACTTGAAGAACATACTTTAAATTCATTTTTCTGAGGACAATTTAACTTATGTCGTCCTATTTACCTACATGTGTTCATTAAATAAAAACTTTTCTCAGATCAATCGCCATGTTTTCATAACTATGTTGGGCTCAATTTTTATATACGTTGATCAAATTACTGTCATTTCCTAGATAAACAATAGAGAATTAAATATTATGCGGCTGTAACAAAGACGATTCTTCAAAAACTTGATAAATGTGAATAGGATCAGAATTTTTCAAAGAAAATTTATTTATTATATATAAGTGTTACCGTTTTCCCATAAGATCTCATGTTATTTTAGTGCAGCAATAAAATTTCATGATCGTGACAGCGAACGAAAACTTGTAATCTTACATCTTATTATTATAGCCAAATAATGACTGGGTATTTTTACAGTAACGTCCCTTCCCCATTGCCACCATTTAATATGTAAGCAGACCTAAAGGGCTGAAAAATGGACATATCTCAGTAATCGTTTAAAGTACCGGGAACCTCGAGGGGGTACGTTTTGCAGAAATGATTATGACATCAGTTAAGAAAATAACACTACCACTTCATTTTGTTCAAATCAAATCCGACATAGTTTAAAATTAGCTTTTAAAATGTACCTCACGAAAACAGTCAGCAAACGTTTCAATTAGCCAATCACGCCATGCCACACTTTAGGCACCTGGGCAACCCAAGCGAGCGTCTCGCTTGTGTTATTGTTTACATTATTGAATCGAAGGGGTCACGTATTTTCACTGATTGTGTCTGTCACAACAATTACTTAGTTATGTCAACAGTTAAACAAAGTTGAGACACATAACATCATTAAGTTTATTAGCTTTTCGCGTTATGAACATGTGTGTTTGAAGGCTAATCTAAGGGCAATCTAAGATAATGCCGAGGAAATGTATTTACATTTTCGCGATCTCGCATTGAGACATCTAACAAAATCTATGGATAGACTTAATTAATTTATCTGCATTGCATCTTATTGAGAACTGTAAGAAAATAATACAACACACTTTACATACCGGTATATAATAATGTTAGTAGTTACATGTGCCTTTTTCAAGGTAAATACAACTTAATTTCGTTTCGTGTCCATGCAGTCATAAATGGCTTCTACGATTTCCAAAATTGAAATGGAGTGGAGCGAATTTATTCCACATGATGGAAACAGGGTAAAAGCATATTGCACATACGATTTATTTACCTGAAAAACTTAAGTTATTCATTTCAAAATACCAACTGATTAAAACAAATATCCATTGGATAAATACATATAAAAAAATTATGAAAATCTAAATGAAAGCGAACAATTATATCCATATCTAATTGGTTTTTTTAATGATAAAAGTATTTAAACTGGATGAACTAGAATGATATAGGCAGCATTGTAAGTTGTTCATTTCAAGATGCAAACTTAATTTATAACCGATATTGAAATTGGAGCAAGAAGTGTATATTCAAATGTTAATTACTTTTGACACATAACGATTCAAAATAATTAAGCTGCTGGCAAACGGTAGCCATTTTGAACGTCGGGTGATATGTTTATGAGGGTTATTCCAAAAATGCAAAATTCCTGAAATACGAATCTTAATTTTGTGAATGTGAATGTTGGGGGGAAAAAATTAAACCTCCCGTAATAAATGACACGTACATATATTAGATTTTTTTAAATGGTTAAAGAGAACTTGTGGGGGGAAACATTGTGTATAACAACAATATTTTTTGTACGAAATCGCTGCTGTTGTCACAAAAGATTTTTCGAATGTAATTCGGAGCTCGGGCCCTGCCGTTGTACGCACTGTCAGCATCCAACAAAAAGAGTCCCATGGTAAAACGGTCATGGTAGAATGGAGATAAACCTACAGCGAGTCGGTTTCAATTTTAAAATTTACTCGCTATCAATCCAGTATATATGTCTCTGATTTTCAAACACAGTAGGTTTAACTCCTAATTTTTTGTTAAAAAAAAATAATATATTTTTTGGCAGTGAGACGCATGCAGTATATCGGAATAAAATATTTTGCACTACAGATTGCAAATCACTAAACATGAACGAAAATAAAATTTTATATTTGATTTGAAGTATTTAATTATAAAAACATCTCAATGAGAGCTAGATGATTCCATCAATCGAGATTGATAAACGGGTTTACAGTTCAAAGATACGCTAAGCGTCTTGTTTTTACAACACTGCAGAGAGCCGACAAGCTCTGCGGCAAGCCGACGCGCACTCATTCCCAGTCGCTAATGAGCTTAGGTTGATTAAAATGATTATTGTCATCCCGGTGTCACTTTAAATCTTGTTTTCAATTTTACATCTGAATTTATGAAGTGTAGAAAAAATCAATCTTTATACTGCAATACTTGTCATTCAAATAAACTGAATGATTGAAATGACCACTTTTTATGGATATTTTAAAGCAAACTTACATTTTGAAAGTTAAAGTTGTACTTGCAGAGAAATGCAATGCTTGAGGACTGGAAATAAAACAAAATTTTTTTTATTTTAACATACTAATAATAATTTAATTCATCTCCTAGAAAATGTAATGAAAAAGGATACAAAATTGAAAAATAAAAAGCATCATTGCAGTTTTAAATTGATTAGAAAACAAAACTAAACAGATTTATACAAAGTGAAATAAAAAAAATTTATTAACGATAGGACCAGACAAAATTAATTACTTAATTGGTTTACACATTATTTTGGCCAAAATTTCTAAAGGCAGGAGGCAAAACAAAAGAAAGCAACTTTGCTCTAGTGTAGATGAGAAATTTTCAGGTAAGCAAAACAAGCTCTGGATTTATTACGAAAATGAATCATAATTTTCACTTATATTTCTAATTCAGAGGTAAAATCTGGCGACATTTTTAATTGTTAGGGAAAATATTTTATTTTTGGAGGCTTCTGACTAGCAATTTATTTTTCAAATTGGTCAAAATTATGTTAGAATCCGTAAAACCAAGCAATTTAATTGCTTTCGCCTAAACAATAAATAAGGAAAGGTGATGAAAATTCAATTGCCAATGATCAGATATGAAGTAAAACATTAGATAAGGACAATTATTTAACCTTAAGCCTGCTGGATATTCTGAGGCCAACTCTGCCTGTAATCTGGATTCATTTAAAATCAGCAATCTTACAAAAGTTAAAATAATCAAAGAAAAAAAGGTTATTCCTGATAAAAATTCCACAGCAATGTGAACATCATTTTGTTGATAGTCATACCACATGCAATAATAAAGAAGCTACCATTCTAATATATCAATTTACCTGTATCTGAAATCGAAGATCATGAGGACCGAACGCCATCGGGAAGAGAGAAAAGTTGAAGGTATGGACGCTGTAACTGGTGGAAAAGAAGAAACACTTAGTCAGAACTGGATTTTGAGTATTGTCAGCCCCCAAAATGTAAATAGTTTACCAGAAAACTGGCCCAGTTTAGGAAATGCTCCAAATAGGAAAGTCAGTGCTGGCAGTCGGTGCCTGACCCTGAGGGAATCCTGCAAGGGACTAGCCCCGAGAAATATATGATTTTGTACGATTGTATATACAGTCAGGCCTCGATAATCCGAACACTTCTGTTTTTCATCAAAAACGTTCGGAGAGTGAAATGTTCGGACTACTGAAATGAACCAAACAAGATGGAGTTGATGCCCTTTGAATCTACAGATAGACGAGAACGTATTTAAAATATCAAATGACTTTGACACGCTGGATATTTATAACTATCACACAAAATGAGAAATTTCAATATATTACAATCACAAACTACTGACACACAATGTAAAACATTACAATTTATTAAAATCACAAACTACTACAGACGCCCAACTCCTGTGTCAATCCACTGTCATTAAAGTTTACCGATCCAATCAGTGTGATGATCGCTTGTCACCGGATTAATGAAGCAGAAATAGTTGTAATTAACTAATTCGTTACGACTAATTGGCATTCAGATTCGGAAACGGAATCAATGGATTAATGAATCAACACATTAACGAGTTTATATAGAGATTGGTTTGGTTACAGCTTGCTACCGTTCGAACACTGCGAGATTCGGATTATCGGTGGCCGGACTATCGCGGATTGACTGTAGTGTGATAAAAAATATAACAATGCTACATTTGTTCACTATCTAAAAGTCATATATTTCTGAAAATAAAGAACTAAGTAAAACAAGGGGGCATTTCCATGGAAACAAGAAAAATTCAAATCCCAAAAATCTATAAATGGGCCAGACATGATGAGAAGAACATGTTTAACAACCGTACATATATTGTTACAAAAGAAAGGATGGTCATCACAAGACTGACCGCTATATACCCCCACCTTCATGGCAGGGAAAATCATTGAGATAAAAAGTGATGAGTGTAAGAACCTGAAGACCAATCTTCTACTCACCTATTTTCAGTGCCATTTTTTACAACTGCTGATAAACCTGTGAAAAGTTTAATAGTATATTAAACATCTTATAAACATGTATACACAACCAATGCACCCTTTTCAACCACAAAGAGTCCCCCTTCCTCGTTCCCTTCATCGCTGCAAATGGCTGCGATACTGCCGAAGCGGCGTTAAGCAATAACTCACTCACTCACTCCTTCCCTCCAACATCTGTCACTGATGTGGATATTAATTATGTTCTGTCATTTAAAGTATTAATTGTAGAAGAGATTCCATAGATGATGAATAACAACATTTACTTAAAACAGTTGTTAAAGTTTTTAGTTGGTCAACAAACTACCTCCATGTGTTGATAAAACCTTAATTTTTAAACTTTGTTAAAATAAGCAATAATGATTATGAATGACAATTAGAATTATTAATATGTTTGGATAAATGTTTTTATCTCATTAAATTTGATAAAAATGCCCTAATGTTACTTTCAACTTTAAAGGTATTGTGTTGTTTGGGGTCCCATATGCTAAATGTTATAAATTGTATTATTTTATCGGGAAGGACTGACTGTTGCTGAAAATTGCCATTTTCATCTTAGTCCGCTCAGTATACTGACGATATAAAGGTAAAAGTAACGATTTCTGATCGAAAACAGGACAATGCGCTGCGTGTGGCGCGCGTCAATTAGTCAAACGTAATTTTGGAATCTTATTTACAACAGACTAAATGAAAACTTTAAGTTAATAATGTTTAATAGGTCTTATAACTACTTTGCATGTAAATGGAACGTGTAGTTTGGGTTTTTTGCACAAGTATAATGATGTTGCTAGATTTTAATTGGAAACTAGAAATTATTATATATTTGGCTTTTTGGAATGAATATGCAAGTTGAGTGAAATTATTTGAACTGATATCAACACATATTGTATGTTGGCATGTATTAAAGGCAAATACAATTTTATGAAACACAATGGATGCACCTTTAACAAATTACAAGAAATCGACTTTGAAATGTCTAAAGTTTAACATATTGGTTGCAAAGAAAACATTTTCTGTTATATATTTTCTGTTACATATTTTAATTTTTCTCTAATACCATATCCATATCTCTGCTATGTAGTAATATACTTATAATAATATAACATTTTCGTCATTTATAAGTGAAAAAACAATTATGAAACATGTGTTAAAAGAGCTTACCTATCTGGCAAAGAAGAAAGTTTGACACACTCTTTTTCAGTTTCTTATATCGCTCTTCACTGCTGTCAAATAAACTGGAACAAAACAAAGTCAAACTCCTTGTATTGAAAGATTTAGGAATATCTTTCAAGGGGACGTGGGGATATTTACTCATTGAACAAGAAAAAGATGTCAAGGGTACAATGTTAAAAAAACAGATTCAAGCATCATAATATTAATATTGTCTAAAAAATTCTTGGGAACTGGCTTTGTTATTACAAAATTTCATTCACCCAGATGTAATACTTTTCTGGTAAATTAATTGTTCCCATTAGAGCATCACAGCGGTAATTTGTACCAATTCAATTACAGATTCAAGGGCCATAACTTTGTAAAAAATAATATTTCGGAACTGGACTTTGAACTCGATGAAGAGTATCATCTGGAGTCCAGATTCTGGACTACCTACATGTTAAATTTCATATTCAGCCAGATGTAATAGTTTCCGAGAAAACGTGTCCCCACTGGAGCATCACAGCGATTTTGGTACTAAGTTCAATTTCGCATTCAAGGGCCATAACTCCGTAAAAAATAATATTTCAGAACTGGTTTTCGAAATCGATAAAGAGTATGATCATGAGTACTCACAACCAAAATTTCATTCACCTAGTTTAGTTTTAAAAAGTGACGGTTCCATAGAAACGACAAAAAATTAAAATCTCAGAAAACTGAAAATTGTCTGTGCGCAATGGAAAGAACATGGTTAACAACTGTACAAAGTTTGGTTGATGTACCTTGACGGTTTTTGAGAAAATTGACCAGACGGAATGACAGACGGACGGACGGTCGGAATGACTGCTATATACCCCCGCTTACTTTGTAGCGAGGGTATAAAAATCTAGATATCACACATGGTTACCACGAACATAACAAACCATTCATTGCCTGTATAAGGTTCAAATCTTATAATTAAGAAATAAAAGATGAGTTGGCTTACTTTAAATCTTAGAATAAACATAGCAAGGGAGCATAAAACACAAAGGACGCACAACAAGTCTTCTTTTTTTATTGTTTGTGTACTAGTCGTGAATCTATTTTGGTTCAATCCCTGGTGCAAGCACGTATTTTATACGCATATATATGCCAAGTTTGTTGCCATTACGATACATTGATAATCGCCATTTTGTCTCAAAGCTTGTCAAATGTCACATGATTTGATCATGTGACAAGCCATCCGTATCCCGGAGCAAGGCGAGATGGAAAATATCCAGTATTAACAGACAGATGACAGACAAATGATTTTATTTGTATGAATGGCCATGAGGCTAACAGTACATTGACATTCATAGTAAGATACAATCTTGATCAATCAATTAACAGAATACGATTAATGCATATGTGCCGCTTACTTTTAATCCAGCATGCTAGACGTTTTCCTACGTCAACGTTGGGTGCGCAGTCATCGCACATAAACCGATGTTTAGCTTACTTTGTGACTTCAGATCTTGATGATATCACATGATTTGGTATTACACAATGTGTAATAATATCATAAATTTATTAAACAGCAGTATCTTAAACAGGTGAGTGTAGCATTTATGGTTTGACGTTGTGACGTAGTGATTACTCCCTAGAGAGTGACGTCAACTTCCTGTACAACATTGCATTCTGGGAATAAACCAGCGACTATGAAAATGGCGGTTCTGTGTTTAATCACGTTTAGTTCAATCTGTTGAAGACAAGTTAAATCTGGGTCATCCAAACACTACATTTGGCGACGAGGAAAACTACGGTCGGACAGAAGATCATGGCTTCTGTTTCGGTCGGAGATGTTGGCGATCTACCGCAATTTGATTGCTCTGATGCGAGTGGATTATCGCTTCGTTGGAAACGATGGTTGCGTGCCTTCGAACTTTTCGCGACTGGAAAGGGGGTTGAGAAACCGGAACAGAGGAAAGCGTTATTGTTGCATAAAGCAGGTATGCGTGTGCAGGACATTTATTTCACATTACCGGAGGTAGTTGGAGACGATGATTGTTACAAGAAGTGTGTTTCAGCGTTGAATCAGTATTTCACACCACAATCGAACATTCCTTATGAAAAACATGTGTTTTGGAATATGAGACAATCATCGACGGAGACGATGGAGCAATTCGTTACACGATTGCGTCAGCAAAGTGAAACTTGTGACTTTGGAGACTTAAATGCGGTGGATGTGCAAATCAGGGATCAGGTTATTGAGAAGTGTCACTTTCGGCGGAAGTTTCTAGAAAGAGATATAGCACTTGACTTGAAGAAAATGAGAGACATTGCTAGGATTTTCGAGGATACCGAACGACAAGCTTCAACTATGGAAGGTTTGAATACGGAAGTAAACAGATTGTCAGTCAGAGGAAAATTCAGAACAGGTCAGTCTCAGAGGGGTTACCCGAAGGTCAAGTGTTATTGTTGTGGATTTGAAGGTCATACGCATAAAGATTCAAATTGTCCGGCAAAAGGGAGAAAATAATAAATTCTGTAGACTTTAATACCTTGGTTTACTTTCATCATCAAGTTGTAGGCCTGTGAATTCTGTGTCAATTGCTGAAAGTTGGAGTACAAATGTAAACTACCATGAAGCTAGATATGTAATGGATTGATCATCGATTCATACACGCAGGTGCGGTTAAAGTTCATACAATACAGTGAAACACTGAAATACTAAGTAAATAAAAAGTCAATTGTTGAGGCTAGATTTAAAAACGCTTTCAGTGATCATTCGATTTTATCAACTGTCATACCGACAAATTCAGCTTGCTTAATTGTCTTCTCTATTGTTGGAAGATAGTTGTCAAAATTACTCCTAGAAACCTCGCACATAATGTTAACAAATGCGTTGAAAGACTTTCACATAAATTCCACACGTGCCACCAATGTTTATAGATGGCGCTTCCAAGTTTTGCAACGCGATTTTTCATTGGCTGGAAGCATATCAAGTAAAATCCGGAAAATTATTTTTGTGTGGAATGTTCATTCGGCTACTTTCGGTATTCTGCAGCTATTTCTGCATGTTTTTGAGGAGTGTCAAATGGGACTTTAATTGCCGACACTTCCATTATTTCTCATTATTTACTAGACGATATAGACAACAGACACGAATGACCCTAATTTTAGATCACTATATTTTGGCTTTAATAAACATGCCAAATATATTGAAATTACCATATAGGCTGATTTCAGTTCAAATAATTTCATTCAACTTACATGTTCATCCCCAATCGCCAAATATGTCATAAAATTACTTTGGTTTCCAATGAAAACCGAGCAACGATTCCTTATACAAATGCAGAAACCGAAACTACACGCCACACGTACATAGGCCCTATACACAATAGTTATAGGACCTGTTAATTTATTCCTTATTTTCCAATTAATTTCTAATTCCTGTAAGCGCCAACCGCGGTGCATTGCCCGAATTTCGATAAGAAATCACTACTTTTACGAAAACTTGACTGAGCGATTACTTAAATTTGAAACCTCTCTTGAACACGGCCCTGGGAGTCTCTAAGTTAGTTCAGGGCCGTGTTCAAGAGAGATTTCAAAGTAATCGCTCAATTAGCGATAACTTTTAAACCTCTCTTGAACGCGATTGCTCAATGTAGCGCTACGTAGCAAAGCGAGCGATGAGCGCTGCTTACAGCGTTACTTGAGCGCTACTTGAGCGCTACTTGAGCGCTACATTGAGCAATCAATGAGCGATTATAAGCGCTCGCCTTTTATTTATGGAAACATCCTCGGTTACCCATGGTTTTATATATGCTCCGTTTCTCTCCACTGATATAGTGGAGAGAAACGGAGCATATATATATAAAACCAGAAACGGAGCAGATATACACATGGTTTTATATATGCTCCGTTTCTCTCCACTGATTTCCTGTAAGGTTTAATACCAAGATGAAGCAAAACTTGACTTGACTTGACTAATTTGGAAGACGCACCTGTCGGTAGATCCATATGGACATGGTTGGAGGCCAGGGGTGATTCCCATGGGTAATGAACTGACTCAGATCAAACTAACCTGGCAAGCAATTAGACGAATAATTAGTCTCAGAAATATTTGTTTCTTCTTATCAACAACACTATTTTACAACTAATTCAAATAGTTATACAAAATGGAGCTCTAAAGATGCCTGGAAAATCTGAGCTGAGTAATTTAGACTTGCTATACTTTTCTAGACTGGGCTTGTAAATTGTAGGTTTGTTGACTCTGTGACCACACAAGAGTCTCACTGGCGATGTCATAAACAATTATTTTCATCTTCTTCTCCAGAACAAAAGGCCTATAAATTTAAATGTTGTGTACAGGGACCGCGATCTTTAAACCAATTTTCCTTTTTATTTCCCAGAACGAAAAACGCCCTGGAAGGCTGACATGTAGTTCACATACTCTTTGACCAATGAGGATATCCTAGTTACGCTGTAACTGGCCCAGGGAATCAGGATGCCAATGGGGATTCTAACTAACTTGTGGACCTTTATATGGTGACCTTGTGACCCTAAATATTGATCACAACGGTCGCAACCTAAACATCTACTTTAATCTTCTCCAGTAAAATTCTTACAAAGTAAGAATTTTGAAACTTGCAATTGGTATCACGTGGAACAGTCATTATGTGTAAATGTGCCTTTTGGGGTTTCAACTTCTTTGGCGTTTTAGTTTTAGCCATGTTCATTGAAACATAACTTAAACTTCCGTTTTCCAGAAGTGTGCATAGTTCGCATGCAAGTGTCCTGTCCGCTGTGGGAAGTTGAACCAACGGAAGCCAGGTAATTTGAGAATAGAGTATTTTAACACCTTTCATATTGATGCAAATCATATCCAACCTTGATAGAGTTTGTGTTTGTATTCTTTTTATATTTAACATTGAGCTTAAACGAATACAATTTACTGAGAATATTGATAGTTGCTAATATGTCAAAACATGTCTCCATATATTTAAAAAAAAATAGATATTGTTACCTATGACTTAACTGTTTCTACCCCGCTGACAATATTATATGAATTTTTGAAAGAAGTTTTTCATGGAGCCTAACATTGCCTAGGGAGCACGTAGCCCCTACTGTGTACAGTGTCAGACGTTACTACTCAATACATTTTAAAGATCAAATTAGGCCTACCTTTTTCTTTCAACTACAACTTAATCAAGACCGATTGTTTTATATTCTTTAATAGCTAGGATTTTATTTGGCTTTATTGAAAAGCAAACATTTATTCACAAGTTTATACTGATTTCGTAGCAAAGTTCCAAAATGATACCACAGCATAATATACAGAAAAGATGTCACATTTGTTGCAAGTTACAATTTCTAATTCGCATTTCACCGTCTTCCAAAATAGAGTTAACAGCTAAGTTAAATAATATTTATGTTTTATATAACTAATTATGGGTAAAATTTAATGGTTTAAGATTTCTGCCCAACCGTTACCATTCCTGCCCAACTTATATTGTTCTATTAAACCGTTACTGGTGCTCATTGATTGCTATGATAATATGATAATAAAGGCGCCATCAACAGATGAGTTTAATACCCGATGTTCAATAGGGACTAACATATGTTGTTAACTAAATTTCGATCAAGAGAATATATTTATCAACGGAAGCTTATTGACCAGGTTTAGGGTATCAATTATGGAGCTTTGTCATCACATTCTTAAAGGTGCATCCATTGTGTTTCATAAAATTTTATTTGGCTTTAATACGTTCGAACACACCATATGTGCTGTTTACAATACAAACACATTCACTAAGCTTGCTTATTCATCCTCAATCCCCAAATATATCATAATTACTAGTTTCCAATTAAAACCGAGTAACATCATTATGCATGTGCAGAAACCGAAAGTGCATGTCCTATATACACGCACAGTAGTTATATGACCTATTAAACATTATCAACCCAAATGTTTTATTTTATCTGGTTTAAATAGGATTCCAAAATTACGTTTGACTCATTGGCGCGCGCCACACGCGGTGCATTGTCCGGTTTTCGATCAGAAATCGACACTTTTATCTTCATATCGTCAATATACCAAGTCGAGTATCATCAAAATGGTAGTTTTCGGTAACAGTTGGTTCTTCTCGATAAAGTAAGACCATTTATAACGTTTGGCATATTTGACCCCAACAACACCTTTAATGTCTATAACATGTAGAAAATACATCATGTGGGTTTGTTACGATACGTCTTTGAAATACTTTTAATATATATATTATACTGTAGTTGTCAATTACATGAACAAGCAGGCGATTGATTGAAGAACGATATGTGATTTTATTTTTATTATAGGATGAGCTCGGTTATAATCGTCCGGATTTGTTTTTTAATGTCGTAATTGTGTCAGTGTAATGCATTTTCGAATAAAATGATGAATATCATAAGGAGCGATTGTTTTGAATCGGCGAATAAATTGAAATCAAAAGTCGTTCGATTCCATATAGAAGATTATTTGAAATATTACGACAACCGAGCTTTATAAACATCAACCAATCACAAACCTGGTTACAAAGCCAATAGGAACATGTAAACAATGGCGGAAAGTTCAACATTTTTGTGACCAATGTTTGTGATAAAGACAAATATTTACTGTTGATGACATTTATGTGTGAATATGATTAGACAGAATCATGGAATCTCGAATGCACGTTTTGTTGATTGTAACAATCATCTGGTTGACTGATGTTTGCGTGGGGCAAGGCAAGTAATAAACATTATCCCGACAAGTATTCACATGTTTTGCTCTAAACTCAAAACTGTTTCACACATGAGGCGAATCAAAGAACGTTGCCACTCAGCATACAGTACTTTCCAAACGATTATGTCAGTATCCTATAACTTGAACATAATAAACATAAAATACACCAAATTACTAAAAGAGATCCTCTTGTCATAACATTTTTTTAACAACATGTCAAACACCAGTAAAGCAGTTTACCACGAGCTTAAAGTATCAACTGCAATTGACACATTGGCACATTAGCCCTAGAAGATTGTCAACAGGGATCCAAGTTATTAAAAATAGTTTAAAAATATCCTTGGGCTAAAGAAAAGCTTTCTTCGTGCCTTTAATGTCAATCCAAGGGCTTAAAAGATAGTATAAAATTAATACGAAAGATGTAGGCACAGTGAAATATGGTCCATCTCATGCATGTTTAAAAGAAAATTCCTAAGTGCTTTATGTAAATTTAGAGCTTTGAAAACATCTAGTTATCTACAAAGTTGTAGCTGAAATTTTTCTGTAGTTCATCTTCAACCTCTTGTGAACATTAAAGTTAAAATTTCCATTTGTTGAATAAATATTCTTGAAATCTTGTTCACCAACAAGAAGTCTTAAGTAAATATAAATCAGTGAAAGATAAGATACAGAATAGTTCATTTTAAATTTGAACACATAAAAAGTCTTGATTTTCTGTAAGTTATATTCAATATATTAAATACTTTAAAAATAATTTTTTTTAATTTTTATGTAATAAAGGAAATGGAAAGGTTTTCTTTGGTGCACTGGGAGATGGGACAGGCTTCACCAACAAAACAACATACAACTTTAACAGCAACAGTGGAACAGGGCAGTTACCTATATATCTCAGAATCTCAGATTTGACTGATCCAACACAAGATGTAGCTCTTACAGACACAGTAAGTACATTGTTTTATTACTACCAGAACTAAGAAGTTGATATCATTTTGTGATTGGATAATGTATTGGTATTTACTGAATTGATTTATCAGATGAGTTGTTTTAGAAAGGAACCATAACTATAACTTGGTATGGATTGTTACAGATGTTTTTAAGATCTGAGCCAAAAAATCTTGTTATGATGTGTAATGTTCATACATATAATATTGCAAGTGAACATAAAACTTTACTTAGCAAGAGAACTACTTTTATCCCCCCGGCATATAATGCGGGGGGATGTAGTCGTTAGCTTAGTCATGTCTGTGCGTCCGTGATCACATCGTTTCCGGAGCAGTATTTGAAAACTACTTGGCCAATCCTCACCAAATTTGTCATACAGCTTCCCCATATCATTTAGATGTGCCTTTTGGTGGTTTTTAATTTTTGGAAATTTTATTTTTTTTGTTCCATGGTAATAATTTGGATTTTATTTGAAGGGTAGGGTTTGTTTCCGGAGCAAATCTCAAAAACTACTAGACCAATCCTCACCAAATTTGGTTTGCAGCTTCCCTTTATCATGTAGATGTGCCTTTTCGGGGTTTCAACTTTTTGGAAATTTTATTTTTGTTGTTTCCATGGTTACAATTTGGACTTCGTCTTTTTGAAGGGTAGGGTTTGTTTCCGGAGCAAATCTCTAAGACTACTAGGCCAATCCATGTAGATGTGCCTTTTGGGGGTTTCAACCTTTTGAAAATTTTATCATTTTCTGTTTACATGGCAAAAATTTTGACTATGTTTATTGGAAGGTTAGAGTTTCTTTCCGGAGTGGATTTTAAAAACTGATTGACCTATCCCCACTCAATTTTGTATGCTACCTCCTCATATGATATTGATGTGCCTTTTTGGGGTTTGAACTTTTTGAACTTTATTTTTTTCTGTTTCCATGACAACATTTTGTACATTTGTCTTTTAGAAAGGAAATAAGTTGAAGTAAATTGGGTGAAGGAGGAAACATCTGTTTTTACAAGCAAAAACACCTTCTAGTTTTAATTATACACTGCTAAAACTGATTATTCAACTTATGTGGGGCCGGGGGATAAGCAATCTCTCCTGATGGATTTTGTTTAAGAGGGCCATCATTGAAGTACATTTATTAGCTGCATAAGAAAAATATGATTTATGTTGATTTTGTTAGATGGCTCCTTGTTAATCTAATATTGTTTAAATTTTCATATGATATAAATGTGTTTCAGGTTAATATTACGTGTGAAGCGAGCATCACTGGCGCAGGGTACAGCAGGGTTACGTTTCAGACCGTGTTGTTTACAACGGCAGATAACCCTCTCTTTAAAACTATCACATTCACGTGAGTAGCATCAGCTTTTCAATTGAGGAAAAATAATATTATTTTTGGTTATGATTTAAAGCCGGACTTCAGTTCGAAATGTAATAATAGCAAAATCAAAGGATAGAAGGACACGAGACCGTGATGCTTGATGTTGTTTTTCCTTTAGCTGATGGTCCAGGGTTTGATTTCAGTGGGAACTCAGTTGTGTTAAATTGTATGTAATATTTATGAACAGTAAGATGAACAATTTGATGGTACTACCATTATCTACATCAGTGACAGATTGTGAAGCATTCATGATGTGGTAAGCAATGTATAAAAGGTTAAGAGTCATTGTAAAACTCAAGGGTACTTCGGTAACCCCAATCAAACATCCTGAACCACGTTTAAATCCACCACCGCCATTCAGAATAGTTTGGCAGTAATTAATTCAACAATTGAAATGTTATTCGATTAATGAAGTTTTTAATTGTAAATTAAACATTGCTAAATAAGTCCATGTACATGAACAATATCTATGATCATTCACAGATTGAAGTCTGAGCAGATGTTGTGAAGAGATCATCAAGGAAATTGTGAATCAAATCTTTTTCAGTATAAACTCAATTGGCCGAGCTGTAGATATCCGATGCTATGGAGTGTCACAGGTGGGGACATGTCCAGCCAACACGTCCGCAGATGCCACGCCCCCTCAGCCCCAGTTCTGTCGATCAACGTCCATCAGCGATCCAGTGTATGTCTTCCATGATTCATTATATATTTATTAGTCGCAATATATCCAACAGAAGCTTGTCGTTTAATTACTATTGTGTATTTCAAACTATATCAGATACTTTCTTTGATATGTAATGTGATTATTAGGTTGTAAATAAAGTCAGATAGAAATAGATCTAATGAAATAATCTGGGTAATAAATAATACAACCCATACAGAATTAACGCTTGCCTAAAAAATTTCATGTACAAAATATCATAATTGCTTTCAACAGGTCTCTGTCAGTTCGCCGTGCGCCGACAGTTAGTTTCTGCAGTTCTGTGATCGTTGTACCCAATAATGGACAACCCTCGTACACATTCTCCGTGACTCTCAGGTTGGCCAGATATTACATTTGTTTTTCTATTTATTTAAATCTGACAGTCTGATTAAAAATCGACCTTGTTCCGAGGAATAAAATTTGCAAAATAATGCATCAAACGGGATACGAACAGGTTCTGAAAATTCTGTCCTCAAGGTCTGAGAACACCCTGTTCTGTACCAGTTTAGTGCAGACAAAACCCAGCCACATAGCTGACCAATCACATCATGGTTTTTACAGGTTGCCTTTTTGAAAGCAATCGGAATCATTTCGTAAGCTCCTTCCATATGTTACGGAAATTTACAAAAGTATGGCTTTTGAGAGTTACTTGCCCCTAGCTTCTCGTAACAAAAACTTTTGTTGGACATTCTGTAATTGGCTAACTGAATAGCGTCAGAACATGTGAGCATATGGGCTGTTATCAGACAGTTTGGCGAGGAAACTTCTGAACGATGTGAGTTTGTATCCTGGTAGATACAATATTTTGCGACTTTTTCCCCTCGAAAAGCAGACTGATAAATCTGTAGTCCAGACTGACCTTTGAATAAATTATGTTTATACCTGATGAAAGGATTGATAAGGATTTCAAATGACATTCAAATCAAGAATTTTAAAAGAGCTAAAATGTAAATCTGTCTGACAAAACAAACATAGTTTCAAAAAGGAGCCAGAGAATGTTGTTAAGGTGTCCAAATAGTTGAGACAACTCTCTGTGATCAGTTATGTCTGTATAATTCCAAAACAGCTGAGAATGAAATGGGATGATAATTGTTTCTTGATCAAAGCCATGAGCATGCAAAGATGAAACCATGAACGTTAGCTTTCAACTATCTGAACATTAAGCTGAGCCAACAGTTGATAGTATAGTTGACGTAAATTATATCGCTATTGAAAACGAGTTCCTTTTAATTTAAAATGCTTATTTAGAAGGTACAAATTATTTGGTCCATGATTTGAACTTTTGATGAACTATGTGCAATTAAATTTCTCGTCTATCTTGACGCAAATTCACTTGTAAACTCGCTCAAACTAGCACTGTCGGTAAATCGTAGTTGGTAAACATTGACTTTAAATTATGAACCATTTTATGCATGATATTGATAAATTAATAGTTATAGTTAATTGCTATCGTGTTATGTTTAATAATATGCAATGAATGAAGAACTGACAAATAGTAATACTTTCTCACACTAACAAAAGTTTACTTCCGGTTTCGTCTTTTTGGGTCAAAGATGAAATGTCCGACTGGCAAAAATTTTAATCTGTATCCCTGGTTGATACCCATTGTAACAACCGGAAATACAAATTGATGTTATTATAATGATTGACTTGATACCCTGATGTTTGCAGTGAGACAGTTCAGGACAATGATGTAGACGTTTATTGCCGAGTTGTCAACCTAGGTACGTTCATGACATAATATTACTAGTATTGGACTGCAACAAAAGTCATTTGAAATGAAGAAGAATAATGCCAGCTACTAATATAGTACGTTTCCTCACCATTGTTAAACAAACCATTCCTTCTCTGGGTTGCATTTTGTTCGCCATTAAGCCATTAAGAAACAACTTTGTCATTATCAGACATTAGTATTTAGTATCATTTTGCAGCATGGATCATGTCAGCTAAGTGGAAATTGTTTGTTTAAATAAGTTTTGATAATTTCCTTTTTAGTTGTTGACAGTTTTGTTTTATTTGGTTGCAGGGGGTCTAGATCTCAGTATAACACAGCCGGGACCAGTAACAGTCGGAAACAATAAGGCGGAGGTGGGGGTCTTCCATACTTCTTCTTCTTCCAACTGCCTTTGGTTTCCTTTGACCCTTTACCTTCGTTTTCAAATATACCGCTAGACTAAACATTTAATACTGAAAGTTCATGAATAAAATGAAATGTTTTGTCGACGATTACAGTGATAAATTTACAAATATGATATGTCGAGTCCAGGGACTTGCTAGCACAAGTTATTGTAAGTCCCAGCAGATATAAGTGAGTCCCTCAATAAGTAAGCATATATACCACCAAAATAATCCTTCGTGTCCATCGGACTCGTAGCTTAAATTTTTATTAGTCCTTTCCAAATTTTGTGAGTATTGATGCGGGACTCGGGGGTAAATTTATCACTTCGATTAGGAATATTTACTTGACAAAAATAGTTTGGGATATATCCTTTCAATGTCCAAAGTGGTGTCCGACGTATCTTTTTTATGGCTTTCAAAACGCCGGTCTATCTTCTGTGGAGGATGTCTGAAGTGTACTCATTCGTATCAAATTTGTGACCTCCATCCACGGATTGGCAATTGGACAGGAAAAGTATACCGGTGTTTGAGAAGGGCCAAAAAGTAATACGTTTGAAACTGGATCCGCCATTTACCTGCAAAACAGTACCGGCGGTCGAAAGGATATGTATATTTTGAAGTTAAAAATGCAGATTTATCTAGTTATTAACTCGTTGATAAATATCAATCATAAAATCTCCTATATCCCTAACTCATTTTGTCTGCCATATGTAACTTGCGGATGTTCCTCTACGCTGATTTGAGAGGAGGTACAGGCTGTAAACTAGAGTTACGTCCCTTGTTTCAGTTCACCTACTCTGTGACGAGTCGTGGAAGCCCGTCTACAGTTGAATGTGTGGCTCAGTCTCAAGGCGGCGGGATGCAGTACCAGAATACAACATCTGCAGGTGGGAATGGTTATGAGTCATGTTGTCCACAATTATAATGCAGTGTTCATTTGAGAATTAAGAACGTCAGGGGGCATCAAGCAAGACAAAGTAGTAGGAACATAGTGCTAAATTTAAGCTATATATTCCTTTTTATTCCACCGTTATGTAATACATCTCCATATCGTTCTGTCATCCATGTATCAAGATGTAGTGACTGTCGCTGAAAATTACAGTTTTAATGATAGTCAATTGAGTATAATGACAATATAAAGGGAAAAGGTGTGGAAATAGTCGCACATGACAAATCATCAACCAATGATGAGCAATGTCATGTACCTATGTTTAACCAACAACAGCAAATGGCAAGATAGTGTATCCAATGTCACAGGTTGACGTTTTTATCTTCTAGGAGCGAGTTCCCAGGCTCAGTTTGTGGGAGACACAGGAAGAATACAACTGCTTCCCCCGTCAACTCAAGTCTTCACCAACACCTTTAGGGTGAGTCCATTAGACCTTCACCAACACCTTTAGGGTGAGTCCATTACACCTTCACCAACACCTTTAGGGTGAGTCCATTAGACCTTCACCAACACCTTTAGGGTGAGTCCATTAGTCCTTCACCAACACCTTTAGGGTGAGTCCATTACACCTTCACCAACACCTTTAGGGTGAGTCCATTAGTCCTTCACCAACACCTTCAGGGTGAGTCCATTAGACCTTCAATAACACCTTTAGGGTGAGTCCATTAGTTCTTCACCAACACCTTTAGGGTGAGTCCATTAGACCTTCACCAACACCTTTAGGGTGAGTCCATTAGTCCTTCACCAACACCTTTAGGGTGAGTCCATTAGACCTTCACCAACACCTTTAGGGTGAGTCCATTAGTCCTTCACCAACACCTTCAGGGTGAGTCCATTAGACCTTCAATAACACCTTTAGGGTGAGTCCATTAGACCTTCACCAACACCTTTAGGGTGAGTCCATTAGTCCTTCACCAACACCTTTAGGGTGAGTCCATTAGACCTTCACCAACACCTTTAAGGTGAGTCCATTAGTCCTTCACCAACACCTTCAGGGTGAGTCCATTAGACCTTCAATAACACCTTTAGGGTGAGTCCATTAGACCTTCACCAACACCTTTAGGGTGAGTCCATTAGACCTTCACCAACACCTTTAGGGTGAGTCCATTAGACCTTCACCAACACCTTTAGGGTGAGTCCATTAGACCTTCACCAACACCTTTCGGGTGAGTCCATTAGACCTTCACCAACACCTTCAGGGTGAGTCCATTAGACCTTCAATAACACCTTTAGGGTGAGTCCATTAGACCTTCAATAACACCTTTAGGGTGAGTCCATTAGTCCTTCAATAACACCTTTAGGTTGAGTCCATTAGACCTTCAATAACACCTTTAGGGTGAGTCCATTAGACCTTCACCAACACCTTTCGGGTGAGTCCATTAGACCTTCAATAACTCCTTTAGGGTGAGTTCATTATTATCATTTGGTATCTCAGCTCTTGTTATTGATGACAATAATGTATGAAACATGTATTATAAGGATTGATATTTCCTACCAGGCTGTGTTGACACTTGACGATAAGGCAGACAACGGAGTTGGGGTAAAGTGCCGCGCTGTCGTCGCTGTTGATGTTGCTCATGCACTGGACATTACCCAGAATCCTGTGTGTGACTTCAGTACCAACGTGACGACCACTCCCACTCCCACTCCATCAACCTCGGCCTCCACTGTCACTACCACGCCCGTTCTTGTCACAAGTCAGTGCTATAGTACAACTATTTACTTAGTAATACGAATTTATGAAAATAAAATATGATAACTTGTTAACAAAGGAGGAGTCTTTAATTAGGATATGGAGTGGCATTTGAGAAGGTTCCATGTTTCAGAGGTTTGAAGATCTTTATATAATCATTCCCTGTAATGATGGTGAATCAAAACAAACAAAGACGTACCTTGTAGGACAACTGCCAAGTCAAATGCCCCATGCTACACTTTCACATTTATTTTGATAATGAATTTGATGATTGAATTTTTATTCATGGAATCTGAATTATAATAAAGGTGACACTTAAATTGTAAAATATTAACATATTGTTTAAAGTTTGCTTTGGTTCACATGGAAACTTGATGTTTTCTTACATCATTTGATGTCATTGATTAACATGCTTGCATATCAGATTCTAATACAAAATGTGTCACTTTAAACAGGTTTTTATCATGTTTATTCAATCTTTCCTATATCTTTTCCAAACTTGCATCACTTTGGATACCCTGAACGGTAAGATACCTGTCAGAATCGAGAATCGAGTTTTCTTCTTTTTGTGTTCAGTCAGATGTTATTGAATTGAATTTATCAAATTATTCTATATATTATATCTGTTGAATGCAACCAGCTAGAAAACAACTATTATCACACAAATGTATTTATCTTTTTGATACCAGATTCATATAATGTATCTCATGTTAGAAATAATTTTGACTGACTAATGATTTTTCGACTTAACCTTTGACCTCTAATCATATATTAAATTTTAATTTTTGTTGCTATTCACCAAAGATTTTTTTTTCTCATCTAAAGCTGGTGCAACCTTTGACCCAAACATCACAACGGAATCTACCACACTGCCTACCACAACTCCAATTCCAGTTGATCTCTCATCGCCATGGATACTCGATGTTGGTCAATTTGAGCTTGCGGTAGGCAACCTCATTCTTATTTCTTAGACAGTCTGTCTTCATCTGGATACACTTAAGAGATAATTGTTAAAGAATTATCTGATATATGTATGGGTGTTCATTGTGGTCATGTCTTTTATTATGTAGGACTGTATTGTTAGTCTGATATTTCAATAGAATTCTGGGCAGGATAGTGCAGTGGTTAGTGTTTGAGTTCGGATCAAGAGGTCCAGAGTTTGAATCCTGCCAGGGGCTTGGGCACTTGCAGTAATTTCAGCACAGTATTACCCATGGTTCACTAGTTCCAGTCGATGCTCGCAGTTTTCACCGCAGTGCATAGCCACCATGGCGTTGCGGGCTTTCCACCTGCAATAATACTAGCAGCTGTGATTTAAGTGAAATACTCTTGGAAACAGTGTTGAACCCCAATTCACCTCACCTCAATATATCCTCTGTCATGATCTACCCTGCTGATTTAGAAATATCCCCTTACGTCCTCCTATTTGGTATTTAGGCCTGGCAAAATAAATTACTTTCATGTTTTGGACAAAATTTCTAAAGGCAAGACGCACAAAAAACAACAACTTTGCTTTAGTTTAAATGTAAAATGTTCAACAGGCACAGAAGAATTATAACTTTCAACATAATTTTTAGCTTACCCACTGTGATTTCTAAGGTCAAACACTAAGGAAGACTCCCTGATGGTGACGGGTTACGTTGTGCTATGTTTGTATGCCTGTAAAACAGGAGTGACCATGACCACATCAGCAGGTATCTGGTGATACTAGGCATGTACTGGGTTAATCAATGTTATGAATGTATTATATGACAAGCAATGAAATACTGGGATTTATTAGTGAAATAAACTGTCCATCAAGCTACAGTGAAAATAACTTATATTTTCACTGTGACCATTGACTGATATAATTTGACGTCATAAAACAATGGTCTGGCGTAGCGAATTGGCTTATAATGTAACATTGTTACTGTGGTGACGGGATGTTTCTAGCGGCCACTCAACATGAAAACGATCCTTTTCTGGCATAATTACAAGGATAACATCACATAATAAATAGAATATCCGTCAATTCTTGACAAATACCAAGTTTATCTCATCTCGTGAGGTAGAAAAGTTCAATATTTTTCTCATGGCTGCGCCACTCATGAAAATATAAACTTTCTACCTCACTCAATGAGATAAACATGGAATTAGTCAAGAAAAGACAGGTATCTTCTATATATTGCAGGCTGGTGAGAGATCAAGATCAGTGGTGGCCCGTCGACAACGTGATGTACTTGCTCCCCTGTCAGAGCTCATCGTGATGACATGTTGCGTTGTGTCGATAAACACCAAATACTTCGACATGTCCACAACGATGCTGGCCTCCACTTACCTGCAACCCTACTTCTGTGCTAACTGTACCGGTGGACCGAGTGAGTAGGAACACTAGTTGATCCAGGGAGGGCTTCACATATTGAATTGAATTGAGGGGTTAAAAATATCTACACACTGTGAATTGTGTCATTATAAGAGGCTTCAATGAACTTCCTGGCTAGCTTTCCTTGATACTGTGGTGGTTGTTCTCTATTTTTCTTATCACTAAACAAAAATTACTACGGTTAATCTGAACTCCCATTTCTTAGCATAACAGCAAGGCTGCCTTTTGCAGTTTCCTTAGTGCTTTGTGACAGGAGGATCTTGATTGACATATTGAGCACATTTGTCAGGTAGAACAATCTATTTCAGCCTCTGGTACGGAGACAAGCGAGAGAATAATCCAGAACCCAGCGTTCCTCGAGGTGGCGCCCTGTCCGTGTGACCTGACCTACTCCGTGTGTGACTTCAACTGCTGCTGCGATCAGGTACTGGATCCACTTAAACATCTGGATTCTCTTGCAGAAAGAACCCTCCTTGAAGTACTTAGTAGCAAATGAATCCAATATTTTAACATCATGACAGGTTGCAACTATTTTTCATTGAAAAATATACCCCCCACAAACAACGGGCACGTATGACCATCCGACGTTGAACCGCAATCCCTGTTGGTTGCTATGCAGTTCCAAGGGCAGATAACTCTAACATCACCACTTATCAATTTGTCAACCTGTCACAAAATATTGGAGGATTCCCTTGATATAATCAGCCATATTGAAGATTCTTTTGGAGAATTCCTCAGCCAAAGATCAAAACTGAAGTTCTGAAAATACAAAGCCTGATATTATTCCCACAATCATATTGTCTTTTGTCTTCAGTACATGTATTGACATTTTATTACTCTGCATCTCTCTAGAAATATCACATCTTACTGATGCAGTATTTTGTCCTCCTTCCATACCATCCATTGTATTTCACAAATATTTCCCTTGGGAAAAGCTGAGTGGTCTACTTGCTCAATGAGTTATGGATATTCAGCCATCAGGAACAGTTTGAAATTAAATATTCTGCTTTCAGAGTGTTTATTTCAAATGGATAAATGGCATATCAGATGGAGCTGAATTTTGTCTCTCATCCAAAGTTTTATATTCAAAAGCAGAAATGCCTCAAACCACAAAGTCTACTACATATTCTTACCACCGGGGCTAACCTTCACTGTTTATTTCCCAACAGGAGTGCACAGCCGACCAGACACAGATATTCAGTTACTGTATCCCGGGTCCTTTCGGAGGTCGCAGTCCAGTGACTCCGGAGAGAATGTGCACGTCAAACCACACCTTCAAGGATGACTGGTTTCCTCTCATGTGTGTTGAGTTTGAGTCGAATGCCTTCCTTGGTCTGTTTTACGGAAACGCAGCGTCGTTACGGACGGAGTCTGACTTCAATATCCGACTCTCTCAACAGCCTTCCTTCTTCTCCTTTAGGTAAGGGAATTATAATAGTCGAAGTTTCCCCCAAGTTCAGTTACTTCTGCATGGTTCTGCAGTGACAATGTTTCTGTTCTCTGATGGATTCTATAACAATGTCTAGTAGGGGTGAAACTGTACGCCTATGCCACGGTTCGGTGCGTATTGCGGTACAGAGCTCTCGGTTCGGTACTTTTCGGTTCGGTTCTTCAAAAGTTCAATACCACTCCTCAACAATAAAAATAACAGATGAATTTCACAGATAATTTTAATTTTGGAAATAGTTGACAGGAAAACATTCAAATAATTCAAAAGAGAGCTAAATTAAGCCCTGGAGACTCAAAAGAACAAGCACTGCAAATCATCTGGTAATCAAATTGACTAATCACACACGGAGTGGTGAGTGAATTTATTTTTTTAGAATAAAAAGGTTCAATGGGGCTTTGCATGTGCCATAAATTCTTATTTGTAATTTCATCTAAAATGACTAGACAGTAAAATAACAATTTGAAATCACATTCAACAAATTCAATAAAGAAAATCAGTGATATTTAAGTTGATTAAGTAATTACTTATGTTGTTCTTATTTTGTTTTTCAATATATGAAGGAATGTTTATTTACTGTGTATAACCATAACTTTTGTTATTTATTAAACAGCTGTGAAAATGTTTCATTGCCAGACTCCCGGAGCAAGTAAACTACAAGGTCAAGCTTACAGTTAATTGCCATGTAAACTTGCTTGTGAAAAGTAATATCTTAAAAATAAAAAGTACAACTGTTGACTTGCTGTGTCTATTTAATTATTGTTTTAATGGTATACATATCATTCTCCTCTCCGTAAATCGAACGAACAAGTGTAAGCACGAGTCAACATCAGAAACTCTATTGTTTGTTATTAGCCTTGTCATTGGTTAACTTGGGGACTTCCCTTTTCTCAGCCAATCAGAAAATTAAATACAAAGTTCAATGCATAGTGTACGTAGTCTAGCATATAAAACGGGAAAATTATCAAACCTCTTTTGTCAAGAAAATTGAAATTCATTAATTCAGACGAAGTTCATTTGATTTCTCAATTGATATTCAATAATTATGAAACAATTACGTTCTTTAGCTATTTAAACATAGATAATGATTAATAAAATCTACACTAACTTGCCGACTAGCATGATGTCGCCCGCATGGTGTAGTCGCTTCTAGATTTGGCAATAATTTTGCATTTTTTACTCACAGAAACTTGTGAAATAGTCGGTTATTTTTTTATTTATGTGTTTGTTCATGAATTTGAATAAAGAACCCGGTGAAAACACTCAAATGTAACCCGTCAAAACTTTGTAGTAAACGGTCGACATGTCAAACAATCGATAAAGAAATCTCATGCCACATGTGTCACGTGACACATGTCAACCAATCGGTATGACTGTAGTACGAGAACCCAATGACGCGTAATTTTTTGACCAATCACAAAGGTTGTTACTTCTCAATTAGTTCTAAATATAGAAAAGGTTTTCCAAATGAAAACTGAACATATATTGTCACATTTTCACCTGCCTTGAAGTTTGAATCTGAAAGTCGACCCCATTCTTTGAACCCCTAATTTTTAGAATCAACTTGATAATTTAAACCTTGCAATATACGGTAACTTTCTGTCAAATAGTTTATTCATATCGCATTAACTTTTGTTGACATGTCCACTCGAGTCATAACACGGAAGTTCGATCTACGACTACGTAAGGATGTCTTGTGAACTTTGAACTAGTCTAGAATGAAATTTAATAGAATATAATAATTTGTGCTGACACTTGAGTGACATTTTAAAGTGTTTTTGACAGGGAAATGCACGAGTAAAGTAGATAAAACTAACTTTACCAAAACCGAACGGTACGGTTTTTTCAAAGCAATTTTTCGGTGTACCGAATCGTCAATAAATACTGCGATACGAATACACCGCGGTAAACCGTTTCACCCCTAATGTCTACCAATTTGATAAAGACAGAACAATACTTCATTTGAAATGTTTTCTTATCTAGACAATAATTTAAACAATGAAATTAATTGACAGATTATTTATCGATGAGAAATGTTCTCTCTCTTCCTAATTTCTGAGCTATGATTTCATTAATTCATCCATTCAGGAGTTGTCATCAGATGTTATATACAATTATTGGTATCAAATTCTCGACTTATACCTGGTAATGAATGTATCGTACTTGCCCATTAAAGATATCACTTGAATGAATTAACGACATCTGATGCTTTGAATTGACATGGTGTTATAATAGTTGACATATAACCTCACAATGTAAACGGTGAGGTTGGAATGGTTTCTTGAAAACATTTTTTACATTTTAGCCTGATTTAAATCAGCTAGTAGTAAATGAAATACTAAACTCGGTCCCAATTAATAGCATTTTCGCTTGTTACATACCAAACCACTGACTCATTTCATAATAATTCCATTGAACAGGACATGATTTAGTATTCTCAATATTGAAACACTCCCCTTTATATCCAATACATCTGCTTGTTTCGTCATTTCTGTATTCCTGTTAAACATTTCAGAGAGAATGAGACACGATACGTTTCGTACAACACTCCATCTGACGGAGACAAATCTAACATAGGATACACTGACGGGTTCACCATTCCTACCAAGATTGAAAGCAACCCAGACACCCAGCTCTACCCAAGCCTTGGAATGCTCTCTCTTCCAGATCGCTTCGACGGCGGTGCTTGTCTTAATAACGAACCAGTCCGATTTTTGCGAGACCGTTCGTCACAATGTGTGCATACAAATATTGCGGAAATGTGTCGAGCAGACTCAATATTAAGTGCAACATCATACGTTGAATCTTCCACAAACTCCAACCCTCCCTGTCCATACGTATACCAAGTACTGGAAAAATATGGAGGGTCTAATGTCACAAAGACATATGTCAGTTACTACTGTGCAGGGGATGATACAAACTATGTCACATCTTCATCCAGTTACTCAAGCTCTGTTTTACCAACAGTCTCCCACACATTTCCCCAAGATCTCTACAATGAGAACTGCACAGAGCCATGTACTGACCCAGCATGTTTGCTATACAATGAAAACCAAGAAAGAGTTACCTCCCTTCCTCCAAGATGTTCCTGGGATGACGGCTTCACCCGACCTCCGACCCCGATGCGCAGTTCGTCTTTCTGTAACAACACTGTTGTGGATTTGCGGTACCGTTTCATTTGGCAGGCTAGAAGTATTGTGAGTTTACACGCAACCGTTATTCTGGCTCCAGTTCGAACTGTAGGTCCACCAACTCCATTAAGTTTGACGCAGAGTTTTGATGTCAAGTTTGAACATGAGATGTCAATAGCAAGCAACTCGACCGATAATTACGACAACCAGCAGGGACCCTTCCAGAGATCCGGCAAACCAGGTTGGTTGTATGTTGGAGGAAGATAACTGAGAAAAGTTTACTTATGGAATAATTTGATAACTTGAGCAAATTTAAGCAAATATTACTGTTGAAATGCAGGGCTCGATTTAGTGTTTTGTTACTTGCATTGTTGCAACCCAATAATACAAAGTGCAACCTATTCATTTGTCCAACTTGCACCAGGTGCAAGTCAATTCTTTTTAGAAATAAATCTAATATACGAGCGAACAGAAATTAATAACTTAAATATTTTGGCAAATTTAAACAAAAAAACCTACTCTGAAACCTGCTCAACAAAACATGTTCCGAAAACTACTGATAAAACAATAACAGTCCATCGAAATTCTGTGAAACATTTACAATGAAGGGAGGCTACTCTTGGTCTGCTACTAAACTTGATAATGTCTTGTATGTCTTGTATGTTTATTGTATAGCTCGTCACTCTTCTCTTCAACTTTTCCTTCAGGTTATGACTATGGCTCCCCGCTGGTGAGTGGATGTTCGGTGGGTCAGGATTATGTGGACAGGAACTTCAGTCGACAGATGGCCGTCTTTCAGCCGAGTCAGGATGGACTCTGCGACTCTGCATCACGGCGACCTCTGACCTTTGGTGATGACATCGCTTCCACCTGTAAGCTGCGTCTCAATATCGACACAGTCAACAACTGTACCAGTCTTAGGTAACTTAATATTCATGGCTTTATCTGGAGACTCAGTTACACGTATACATGTCACCAACAGCTGTTTTATGTCTTAATTTCAGTGATGAATTTATAATTTAGAAAATGTGTAAAAGACCCTCCAGTTATATCATTCATTTGTTATTTTGGGAATGTAGTGACTTAACACTAGATAATTAGAATTTAGGTTGACGATACACATCATGGTGGTAATATTCAGTCAATGAAAAGGTGAAAAAAATATGAAATTGTGATATGTTAGACAGAAAATCAACAACTAATAGTAACAGAGATTATTGCTCTGACCTAGCTTTCTATGAGAGAAACAAGAAATAAATTGAATTCAACCTTTCCAACCTACTTATGAGGTGCTCATATAAAGGGACATTACTCATCTAATTTGGTGTTTGTTCCTTTCAGACAACTAGTGTTAAACCACCTGAGTGTGTTGATGGCGGCTGATGTGATTGGTCGACAGGGAAGTAACGATCCTTACAATCCGACCATGTGGGTGCAGGTACTCAGGTGAGACTACATGCGCGTGGACCTATATTGTATAGAACATATTCTTTTTCAGAAGGGATCCTCCTTGGGGTACATATAGCATAAAAATCCTATTTTTTGAGTTATGACAGTTAGAATTTGATATTTTTAATAAAATAACCGTAAAAATAATAAAGTACTAAAAAATAAACATTTGGACCACCTTAAGTGGGCCCCAACCCTAACTCTAACTCACCACTTATAAATCTGTCATACAGGAGTCAAGACGTGTAGAGTTTTTCAGTGAGGGCAGTCAGGCTGGTGTTCGAACGCTTTCAACAGAGGCTTCGTCATCAAGTGGTTCGTCTAGAGATGGACAACCAGACAGCCATGTCGTACATCCTGAAGCAAGGGGGGACATGCGCGTGGACCTATATTATATAGAACATAGTTCATAGTATTGGTTAGTCTTCAGTATAATGTTTTTCGGGCACTTCGGTCAATCTCAATGCCTGTTTCTGGATTATCGGCATCAAATATATATATGTAGAAATTGCTCTAATATGTCCCATGACATTATATACTGAAATTAATAACTGTCAGTATCGGTTCAGTGCAGTAACACCCATGGTTCGCTAGTTCCAGCTGATGCTCAGATTTCAACACAATACATTGCCACAATGATGTTTAGGGGTCTCTCCCAGTATTAAAACTAGGAGCTGTGATATAAGTAAAAGTCTCTAAACCCAGATCATTTCACCTTGACTCACAGTATCACAGGAGGGTAGGATTTATGTATGTCTTTCATCAGTGATGAAATAATGATGAAGTAAAGAATGATGAAGTAAGATGAAGTAATGATGAAGTAGGATGAAGTAATTCCTGAGTGAAGATCCCCATGAACTTCATGATGTGAACATGATTTGTTCATGGGATTTTTAAATGAAGAGAATAGTATGTAAATTATTTACATCCCGCCTCATGTTACAATGTCATTGGATAAAACTTACTGCAATAAGGAAGAAATACATTATATCAACCATAACACAAGTGTACTGCTCAGTTATTGGTGCAAGACTCAACAAGTGTATCAGCTTGACCAGTATGTGTGTGACCGTGAGGAGATAATCTCCAACTTGATATCCAGTGTTACTTTGTTATATCTAGGATCACACCATCTGCAATAGACTTCTTGCACTCTTTCGGGTGGAATTTGAACCCACAACCTCAGGTCAGGAATTAATCACCAGCACTGACTGTCTCTACAGCTTATCAAATCAGCTACTGAGACCTCGACCTACAACCTTAATAATCGCAACTAAACTTCAATGTTGCAGAGACCTCTCATTCCTGAATGTAACCGAGGACAACAGCACTGATCTCAACGTGACTGATGCGTACATGCCTATCGACGACGTCAGGGGAATCTGCCACAACATCACGAGCGGTGTCAACCTCGTAATTCTCTACGGAGACTCCGGACAAGCCAACGGCTATCCGACCAGGGAGGTGGTCGGTGCAAGAGTCAGGTGAATAGTGTTGTCAGTTTTCGTAATGTAAATTAGGAAGACAAGTTTTTGTTTTTGCTATTTTTCAGAACCTCTTTTCGGTTCGATAATATTGATTCATTGGGTCCTGATGTGTAGAAAATAAAAGCCAAAGTCCTTATGTAAATATATCATGTCTATTTCATGTACAGTGTACATAATATGACCTGTTCAACAGCCTCATAACCTGGAAAGTTTTTGTTCGGCTCATAAGTATTTGAGGTTATAATTTAATGTGCCATCAACATTGACAAAATTATTACATGTAATGCATGTACCAACAAATAAAAGCAATGTTTGAAGGTGTATTGTTTGACGACAGTTACACGGTGACGGACTGGCAGATGACGTGTTCTGGAGGTAACGCAGCTAGGTGTGACCCCAGCAGGAAGTACGTGGAGACATTCCTCCTGTCCAGTACAGTGACATTCATCAAGGTTCCCGCCTCAACACCCGCGCCTGTCATAAAGTATGTATGTCTTCTCGTGTATCACCCATGTGGTAAAACAACACACGTGTCACATCATATCTCTATTGCTTTGTAACTTTTTTGTCTGTACGCAGTGCTGTATTCAAGAAGTGTTTTTGCAAGAAAGTGAAAAACTATTAATTTAAATTTATCCTTATGAACACATGACTTCTGAGGTTTTTTTCTCTATTAATTTCCTAGCAAATTGAATTAAAAGGTTTTTAGCAAGATTTTAATAAAAGTAAACAATATTTATGGCTGGAGGGTGGTTTGGGGGGGGGGGGGGGGGGGGAAAGGATTACAGCGTAAACGGGGTATATAGCGTTCATTCTGTCCGTCTGTTTGACCGTCCGTCACAAAACTTTGTGCAGAGCATATTTCTCAAACTAGCTTCACCAAACTTACTACACGTTAGCCATGATCTCTAGTTGTGCCTTTTGAAATTAAGAATGCTTTTGGCGGTCTCGATGAAAACATGACCAGAACAGTGACTCTATGAGGAAGTCATTTTGTGTGGAGCAAATCTCTCAAATTATACATGCTAGCTTCGCCAAACTTCATACACTTGTCAACCATGGTGTCTAGATGTGCCTTTTGAGGGTTAGACCTATTTCTGAATTTTATTTTTGGCCGTTTCCATGGAAACATGACTTAACAGTTATCTCTTGAACATTCCATATTCATTCATCTTTACACACAAGTTAGTCATTCCCATAAAGGTGCGTTTCCTACCTTCAATTATGTCAAACTATATTTGGAAGCGGGGTATGTGAGCTGTGCTCGCTTCTACACTTGTTGTTTAAGTCATCAAATTAAAAAAGTTATCATCTCATAACCTAAACTTATTAACTAATTATTGTTTGTTTATCTCCCACTAGATTCTACACATCGAAGGATCCGTCGTGTACCAGCGACACGTGTGCTCGGTATTACCAGGACTTCGACCAATCCATCTGTAAATACGACACCTGTATCAGTGAGCTCCTCTACCCACTAACGAAGAGTTACCTGGCCGACCCACCGATGTACACCCTCGCTATATCTCTCGTTGCTGTCATCTTTATAATAGGCTACTTCATGATAACGAGGCCATGGTTCTAGATCATTGAATCTCTGTGTATGCTGTGTTGAATAGAGAATACTGAACAACCTTAGATGTAATGATGTTTTGATAAATGAGTTAATGATTTGGTATCAAACGAAAGAATGCAAGTCTATTATGTGGATTTGTATTCTGTTAATTACTTGTTAAATTTAATCAAGAAAAGGACCTAAAATTCTGATGAAACTAAGATTTTGAGAATCTGATACCATTTTGATGGCAGTAATAGTCCATCATTGTTACAGCTGCAAACTATTCTGATGTCATGCGTGCAGCAGCATCAATATTGTCATATAAATATGACTGCTGTATAATTAATTACATATTTCTGTATTGGCCCAGTTACAGGTCCAAGGCCCGCTGTATTGACACGAGACGAAGTCTGTAACTTGACCAATACGGAAATAATAATGGTTTAATGACAAGTTTATTAATCAAACTCATTTTCATTCTTTTTGCATGATAATAAAGAGCTTATTTCCATCATAACTATTAACAAGATTGGAGAACAGATAGCACTGTCAAAGTTTTGAGGTGATAGCTTTGTTTCTCACAAATCGTGTGATGTCGCATGTTCAGACTCACTTCCCAATGCAAGGCATAACTCTTGTCAGTCTCCATTACTGGCTGATTTAGGCCTTGCAGTATTTCCTTAAGAAATCAGTGCTTAGAAATCCAGGCCCTCTATGCATTTCTGGTGCAGCGATTCACTATCTAGGCACAACAAAGCGAGGGAAATACCGCAAGGCTTAAATAAGCCAGTAATGCAGACTGGCAAGAGTTATGCCTTGCGTTTGGAAGTTGGTTCAGACTCATAATGGCCCAGTTTGTCATGTGTTGGCCCTGTTTGTCCTGATTGGGCCAGTTTTCCTGTATTGTCCCAGTTGCGGACTCTTATAGTCTATGCAGTTAATACGTTTTTATTGCCATACATTTGATAGTTAATTGATAAATGGCAGTATCTTCCAAGGGCGGGTAATACATTTGAGCTATGATTGAGATTCTATGTTAGAGTGTTTCACCTTCCAAGTCTACAGGTCTCTTGTCACAGTTTACCATCAGGAATAATGTGAAGTTGCCATATCTTCCCAGTTGAAGTATAGCTTAATTAATTTGATGTCTTATTGCCCCGCCACTTAGTTTTTTTATCATTTATTTATGTTTGATTAAACTGAAAGTTGAACTATGCAATCTAGTATCACCTATTACTGTTTCATCATTGATTATAAATTCGGAGGTTCTACATACAGATAGAATCTTAATCAAGAACTCTCTATCATCCGTCTTCAAGGGCAAAAATCCTTATCAAGACCAAACTTAAAGCAGGAGCTCTAGGTAATGATATGATCAACATAGTATGATATATAGAGGATATCTGTCTTTTCTTGACTAATACCATGTTTATCTCATCGAGTGAGGTAGAAAGGTTATATTTTCACGAGTGGCGCAGCCACGAGTGAAAATATATAACTTTTCTACCTCACGAGATGAGATAAACATGGTATTTGTCAAGAATTGACGGATATTCTATTTATTATATGATATTATCCATGTAATTACGTCCGAAAAGGGTCCTTTTCACGCCAAGCGGCCGCAAGGAGCAGGCCGTCACCACAGTAACACTGTGACGTCATAAGCAAAATCGCCGCGCAAGACCATTGTTTTATGACGTCAAATTATATCAGTCACCGTTCGCAGTGAAAATATAAGTTATTTTCACTGTAGCTTGATAGACAGTTTATTTCACTGATAAATCCCAGTATTTCACTGCTCGTCAAATAATAAATAGAGGATATCTGTCTCTTCTTGACTAATACCATGTTTATCTCATCGAGTGAGGTAGAAATGTTATATTTTCACGAGTGGTGCAGCCACAAGTGAAAATATATATCTTTTCTCCCTCACGAGATATTATATGAGGTTATCCTTGTAATTACGTCAGAAAAGGGTCATTTTCTCGCCGAACGGCCGCTGGGAACAGCCCGTCACCACAAAACACTGTGACGTCATAAGCCAATTCGCCGCGTGAGACCATTGTTTTATGACGTCAAATTATATCACTGTTCGCAGTGAAAATATAAGTTATTTTCACTGTAGATTGATAGACAGTTTATTTCACTGATAAATCCCAGTATAACATTGCTGGTCATATAATAAATATATATATATATATATATATATATAGAAACTAAACGGGGTCCTGATTAATAACATGTTTATGAAACGAGTGAATAGTTTGGTATTTTAACGAGCGGAAGTGAGTTATATACCGATACCATTCACGAGTTTCATGGAACCGAGTTTAGTATTTTATTTATTACTCAATGATGTAAATAGTGCTGAATTGCAAGAAAATAGTTGTTGGTGACATATCACACATGTGTGTAACCAATTCATTATTATCTACCGGTAATGAGTGATCTCACCACGGTTGAGTAATAAATGTATTTCCATATCACCCTCTGTATCAGACCATGAACATTATGAGCCTTCAACCTCCAGCTATTGGGAGGTATTTGGGTCTCGGGCTGAAAACACCCATGTTTATAATGCCATTTTTCTCTCGAAGCCGTCCAGAGTATACGTTCTACTTCATAATCATGCTGCCTTGTTATAGAAAATTTTATTTATTGAAGAGTAATATACGTGTATTGAACTTAGATAGAATAAGGTATAGTGATATCTATATCCCGTGTGATTGTTGTTCCATTTGTAGAGAGATGTGTCCAATGAGTGACTGATTCTATTCATGCCCTTCCCCCACCCTGCCAGGGCTACCAGTTGACCTTGTGGTTGTGAGATTAAGAGCTACTTTTGTCACAGTTTATCAACATTCCAAGATTATATATGTATATATATACTTATATATTGATTTCTTACTAAAGACTATTTTTCTACTATAATGGCTTACATGGATGATATGTCTACAATTGCTGTTTGAGTACCAACCTTTGACATGCGATACCTTCAAGAAATCCCAATTTCACCATGTACGTTGTAAGACTTACAATCTTGATGGTGAAAGCCATTTTCTTTTTAAGAAAATAAGATTTTCTGGATAACAAATTCTTATTGTGACATACAGTGTTTCAAGTATGCTTAGTCCGTAATTGTGTGGAATGTGGGTTATAACAAGTTCATTTTCTTTTTATATCCCTACTTGAATTATGTTGCAAATTGAAACCTTAGTTTGTAATGTTTTAAAATATTTTCCTACTATCTTGAAAGTTTGTTTCTGTATAGCAAGTAGGCTTATTACACATATTAAAATGTTGTGATTACAATTTTCCGTCCTCACCTTTTAATAATATTTATCATCAGATCATAAAAATGATTTGTACATTCTACATTTCCATGATATTCTTGTAATAAAATGTTTAAACATGAATTTGTTTTCTTTACATCAACATTTTTGATAAATCTGTATGGAATTTGTGTGGACTGCCATCTGCAAGGAATTTCTTTTGCAACATTGACGGATTGTGTAAAATATGGCGGATCTAACCTCAGAGTGCCTCTGATATCAACACAAGTTACAAATAACCAAGGTTTGCAGTGATGGAGTTGTGTTTCAATGTAAACATGTTTATGAAGTCATGGCACTGTGGTGTAAAGTGTTTTGATGTAATGGCATAGTGAGTCTTAACTTGATGAATTAAAAGCATTGTGCAAAATCTACTGTCACACAGTGGAGATTATTATCGAAGAATGTGTCTCATATGATTTATTACGGAACGAGCGTGAATTATTTTATTGCCAGAGTGAGAGCAAGGGTTATATATAAAACTGCACAAGTTTCGTAAAAGTCGTCTTTGCATCTGCTTGAACTTGCAAACCATGTACGTTCTGTAACTTAAATCACTAAACGAGTCACTAGTTGCATATCTATGTGACCAATGAGTCACCACCTGAAAACGTAACTGCCAATCATTCACGAAATGATAACATCTTTTCATGGATTCTATCAATAATAGCCAAGTATGAATCCTATGGGTAATTTTGTGATTTGGATCCCAGCATTTAAACATTCCATCATTTGCACCGATCTGCAAGTTGATCACCAATTTCAAAAGATTTCTGTATTTCCTTGATAAAATAGAACTTAGTGTTCTTCAACCAGCTTTTATCATTAACCGTGTACCTTGGAGATAGTCATGAAAGAAGACTTTGCACATTGTGGCGGAATCATTTACTACACTTTCTTGACTTGAGTGATGACCTCCAACCATTGCTAGTCTACTAGAGTGAGTGAGTTATTGTTAAACGCCTCGTCGGCAGTAGAGTCTACTGGAAATACTACGTTGAAAGATGTACATTTCTCATTTAGAAAGATTTTAGATTACTAGTTATCAAATCTCGTGTCTTTTGATGGACTAAAATACAAATTTGGATAAAATCATGTTGATTTTGCACAATTGTAGTCATTTGCATATTTAACACTTTCAAAACCAACTTCTGGAATGCACCGCAAAAAAGTTCAATAGAACCAAGCAATAATTGGATATACTAGTTCCATTTCTCAAGTAATAAAGTTAAATTCTCGATTTTAAATAATCAACTTCTAATTCCGAAGTGTTGCAGTTGGTGAATAATTAATTGATTTACCCTAAATCTTGTAATATTACCACTACAACTAATAGAATGCCACATTTCTGGTGAAGTGAAGCCTTGAAAACAACAACATAAGATTGTGAACAAGTATTTCATAATTTTTATTTTGTATTTTTAAATTTTTTTTTGAAGAAGTCAAACTCGTTGACAGAGCAAGGCTACTCCAAATAATGTTTCAGTTCTCTTCTCAAGTACAGTAACTGACAATCAACAACATCATATGTATTGAGAAAAGAAAAGGCCTTCTGAGCAAGCATTTAAATAAACCTTGCAATTATAGCGGTTAGAATGTTCATCTCAACATGAAACTGCTGGCCAGCGCTAGTCTAGAGTCAAAATTATTTTGACAATGGACAGAATCTCACTCAAGGTTAGTATTCAAATGCTTGTTGTTATCTCCATCTTCAATGCTCCAGCTTTCTCAGAAATATGTTCGCCTGTATTAGAATCAACACAGAAGGGAACTTTAATATGTTTACGAGGTAGGACAATTTAGATTTAGCTGACAATGGTCAGTCAAATGGTTAATTGAAAAAGCTCGAGCATTGTGGCGTCATCTTTGGAACACCCAGTCCTCTAGTGACAGCAAGACAGACAACACTGGCCAGTCCTACAGATGTACGAGTAGCACAAATATAATACTTCCTAGTTGTCACAGAAAGTCAAATAATACTGATCAAACCGCAGGAAAAAACTGCAGTTAAAGCTTGTAACATGCAAACGTTATCTGAAGTAATATACTTTCATCAAAAACATTTCCAGTTTTGTGTTCATTATGAATAAGAATATTGATTTAAATTTTGATGTATATCCATTCTTTTGAAATAAGACCAGCAGGAAGATCTCTTTTACATCTTAAAATCTTTTCAAGTAAAGCTATTCTTTGAAAATACAGAGCAAAATGATCACGACAGGGTATAACTTTTTATGTAAGACTATTCTTTGAAAACAGCTGGAACTACTAGAAATATACCAAAGAATAGTAACGTTTTGATATGTATGTAGTTTATGTACATTGTTGTTTTTCCAATTGAAAATATCCAGTAAGAAGTAAAATGAGAATGACATTGTGCTTCTGTACAACTGTAGGTAGCATGAATGCTGTTGCACGGCCACGAAATGTTAAAGTACTCTAATGTTTATAGCACAACACGCTTCAAGTTGTGCACTGGAAAACATGAAGTTGCAACAATGTCATGACAAGAAATAACATCTGATGCTGCTCAGACAAATCCGTGGGAGGAGCCAAATTGTTCACAACTTACAATATGAAGTAAAGACAAAAACATCGGATGATCTTGATGATATGCTTTCCATGTTGACATCAGTCCCATTTTGATCTGGACATTTTATTTCAGAAGTGTCCAAGTTACTCACAGTTAATACAAGTTCAACAAAACTGACAGTCTTTGGAATCATTGGCAAATCGTTTGAGGACACAGTCCGCAGTTGCTTTTCAGAAAAAGAATCAAACTTTCTCAACCTGTTCATAGAATGAGAAGAGTGAAATATGCAAATGTACACAACAGGCAATATTAGAAAATGTTCACTATTCACAGAGGTGTATTCCGACACAAGACAGGTGCTGCTTGAAGAAATGACATCAACTTCTAGAGCATGGACATCAGATTGACAACAGAAGCTTCGTCAAATACACATACTTGTTTCTTTGGCCAATTAATCAATTCTAGTTCTGACATGCTCTCATTCCAACCTTTCTCTAATCCTGGCCAAATAAATGTCTCTGAAAAATATGTCCTCCTGATCCATGACGTCGCTTCTTGCTTCCGTAAAACCAATCCAATGTCCATTTATACAAAAATATATATTCACTTTCTCTCAACAGACGTCGGCACACAGCAGTCAGTCAGCCACTCAGTCTAGCAGTCTCTCAGTCGTACATGCGTGTATTTAGACCGACTAACTAGTCACATCCCACATCCTAACTACGGTTATGTAGCTAACGCACATATTCACAAGGCAGTTGTGTATGTACAGAGTCAACAGCACTATGGAACAACAAGCACAGTCTTCAGTTCGCACCAATATACACCTACTGTAGCTGGGTGTGAAAGAGAGCTGGAATGAGCTAACAAATCAACAAACAGGACAGTTGTATATAAGATAGCACAATGTAATTAGGTGAAAGTATCAATGGACAAAATATGAAGGGTCAAATGAAAAGAAACTTGCAACATGTACATCAACAAAAAGCAAAGGGCACCAAGATCCATTCAACCACAACTTATAACACATAGTTTCAACATTCACATCAAGAACAGTTCACATACAGACAACATTTATGAAAACACACATGAAGATAACTGGACTAATCTAAGAAATAACACATGTACATATGTATAAGTATTTACAACTGTTGGCACATTTACACATACAAAAACACACAAACATTTAACACCAAAAACTGGGAAATGACACATCTGGTACCCTTTTTAAACCGCCAGTCAGGAGTTCTCCCCCGTTGTAAACATGGCAACAGCAAGCACGAACATAGACAGACAAATTAAATTAACATATAACATCTGTTATACAAATGAGAGAAACAAGATGAGGTGTACACACATAATGAGAGCGAAAATGTGACCAAAGTAACTTGTGGCAAAAATTCTTATCAATGTAATTCTCTCAGCACATCCACCAAAAAGCAACATATCTTTCCACGAGAAACAAAAATCCAACAGTACATAATGGAGAAATCTCAACTGAAGAAACCAATCACAATGGGAATATCTATGTACATGTGACGTTTCATCACAAAAAAAACATAATAAATAATTTCAACAGAAGATTTGTACTTTTTTTTACAAAGGACAAAACCAAACAATGAATGACGATTCAGCAAAAAACCACAGCAAGCTCAAAACAAGCAGAGCACAGTTGGAAGAGTAGTTCATATATTTTAGACTCGAGATGTTTAGGTCCCTTCCAAATCATCGACTGTAAGGACCTTTTGGCCCTGAATAGGGAGGGGTGGCATGGTGGGCATGTGGTTCTTTAGGACGTCCGAACCAAACCACTTTAGAATGTTGGGGTCCGATGTTGCCGTAGATGTCTTTGTGATGTTGTTGTTGCCGTTGAGGGCAGCTTGTGTGTTGATAAACTGGGCAGGACTCGTACAGGACAGATTTGGGGACAGAGGGCCGTTCACTCCTGAGGAACAAAACAATATGTCAAATAAACCTATATCCGGATAACAACATGATTTTGGAGGTACTTCTTTTAACAAGAAAGGTAAACTATTTATTGAAATAATCATAACTTAGAATTCAAATATTTACTTCAATGTAATGAAAGAGCAGGAATGACACACCCGATTAATAACTTATATTATCATTTCATATCTCACAGTAACAAAAAAAAACAACAACTTCTTCTTGACTGAAAACATCAAACTCAAAGAGACAATTTGCATTGAAATAATGTTGTGTTGAAACTCACCAAGTTTCTGCCCTCCTCCTTGCAGTATCTGTGGTGAGAGAGCTCGACCGAGGACGGCGTTGATGGCGGGATTGTTGGTGACACCAAGACCAGCCATGTTGGTAGTGGCGGTGCTCCTCGGGTTCAGCATCTGGGGTACAATGCCAGGATAACGTACGCTCTGGAGTCGAGGGTCTACCATCCTCTGTTGTGCTTGCTGAATTGCAGCAAGTTGGTTCAGCTGGTTGAACTGATTCAACTGGTTCAGGTTCAATCCTGCAGGTAAATTTGGGACGTGAACGACATTATATATGCATATCGACATGAATGACATTATATATGCATATCATTTGAAAGATTAACTATGCATTTTTTTATCAATTCAAAACTATATATTTCAATAAATGTTTAACATCAAAAGTAACACAATTCTTCTAAGGGAATAGGTAAAACTTCAAACACTATGCATATCATTTGAAAGATTAACGAAGGCAATTCTTTAACAATTCAAAACTATGTATTCCAATAAATGTTTCACATAAAAATTAACACAATTTTTCTAAAGAAATAAGTAAACCTTCAAACAAATTTTCTTTTTTTTCAAAAACAATTGATGAGTAACTGATAATTCCTTTTTAGTAACAAGATTTCAATAAAAGAAATTAAAAGTGAACTTGCTTCTTTCCTGTCCCTCACCTCTTGCTGCTGCATTGCTCTGTTGCTGCATCATCTGCTGCATGAGGAGAGCGTTTGCAGCCACATTGGGAGGTGGGGGAACATTCGACTGTACAGGTAGACGTCCAGTGATGGGAATACCGAATGGAGTGTTGGCTCCAACCCCAACTGGCCGACTGGCAATCGGTGTTGTCGCAGCTTGTCTCGCAGCCGCAGCTGCTGCAGCTGTTTGTTGTTGAAGACGCTGCTGCTCCAGGACTTTTGACAAGTCAATTGCTGGTCCGTTGGTTGACCCTCCTACAATGGCTCGGTGTCCATCAGGTCGTACTGGAGTGGATATGGCTCCTGGTCCGCCACTCACTTGACGTACCTGACCCGAGCTGATCATTGGTGTAGGTGGACCTGTTGGACCTGCAATACATTTCATCTTTACTTTAGTCACTTTAGAATATTATTTAAATCACCAAATTTGTTTCAAGAATGTCCATTGACTCGAAATGATGTTCATAGATTTGAATTAATAATGCCCCTCGTCTGATACAAACTCTGAATTCATTTCAACAAATGTTTAGCTTTTGCTTGGTTTGGCTCTCAGCACATTATAAGTTTGATTCTTGACACACTTACGTGTTCAGATCTGATAGGTGATTAGTAACTACTAACAAATTTGACAATTCAATTTTCTTTCATCAAAGTTGGTCATAGGAATAGTTCAGAGTTAATCTAATCAGCAAGTCGAGGGTCAAGAAGCACACCTTTGACAATGGGTCTGCCGGGTAGCGGAGTGGAACTCGCTATGGACTGTACTTGGATGGGGATGTTGCCCTGCATGTTTCCCTGACCCACCAGGGGCCGCACAGACTTGTCTCCTTGGCCCAGGATTGCCATTGACTTGTTCCCAGACTGTCCACTGATCCCCGCTAACTTCAACTGACAAGTCAAACAGACAAATATTTAAAAACGATAACCAACCAGAGAGTAGAGCAATGCCCCCGAAAGCTAATGCTGACTCAAGTAAGACACCTATATACTAGTTGTTATCACTTATATTGCATTTTACTGGTAAAACATTATGATAATAAAATTTGAAGACATTGGGTGCTAAGGACTGAGATACAGTGTTAGCAGCAGTTTTACCTTGACACATGGCCAAAAGAGATGACCTATGTATGCTGAAAAAATTCCACTGAAATGAATGTTTTATTCATAGTATAAGAACGTTTTCTGACTTGATTCAGCCTAACTATGATGTTGCAGTAATGTTGTATATTGCCCAATACTGGATTATCTTGACAGAATTCTAACGGTTAAACATATTTACCATTCTCAATCAACAAACTTCTGTAATTCTGAATATCTATAAGAAGAATGAGTTCTCAGTAAATAAAATAGTATATTCCCTATCAAAGTAGTGAACTGACACTGTCACTAGAACATAATTCCTCATAGTTTCTATTCATGTGTACCTTCTCTTCAAGACTGGTCATGGGTTGATTGGGCTCAGCACTGAAATCTATCCCCGGCAGTGATGCAATTTCCTCTGCATCTTGTCGAGCAAGTTCTGCAGACTTATAATTGTCATTCTTCTCTGGGTTATTCCCATTGTGTGACTTGCCAAAGTCCTCGGGTAGGTCCCACTGATCAATTGTCAGATCTGGAAAAACGTCACAAGTTTATACATTAACAGTACAAGACATCAGTATGACAAAATCTCAAGTGAAATATTGAAAGACATCTTTCTTTCCTTCACAAATGATTTATTTGTGAAGTGTTGCTTGGAACAGTAGCATATATATATATTTAAACAAAATAAGACGTAAGGATTAACGATTTAAAGGATAACAAGTGTTTGCCACTAACATGGCAATGTCCCCCGCCGGTGACATTGAGCTAGTAAGACACATCATTGGAGCTACTTGGGTTCATGATATAATGTGTTAATAAGAGTTCTAAAAGTGGTCAAAGTGTTGTGGTGACCTTGAAAATAAGGTCAAGGTCACCAAATCGACTGGCGTCTGTGTCATCTTCCAATGTAGACTGACACCAAATTTGAAAACATTTGGTCCAACCGGTCATAATAAATGGTGATAACAAGAGTTCGAAAAGTGGTCAAAGTGTTGTAGTGACTTTGAAAATAAGGTCAAGGTCACCAAAATCCCCTGGTATCTGCGTCATCCCCCAGTGTAGACTGACACCAGATTTGAAGACTTTGAGTCCAACTGGTAAAGATATATATCGCGTTAACAAGAGTTAGAAAAGTGCTAATAGTGTTGCGGTGACCTTGAAAATAAGGTCAAGGTCACCAAAATAAACTGGTGTCTGTGTCTTTCCCCAATGTAGGCAGAAACCAAATTTGAAGACTTTGGATGCAACGCTTCATGAGATATCGCGTAAACAAGAGTTCAAAAAGTGGTCAAAGTGTCATGGTGACCTTGAAAATAAGGCCAAGGTCACCAAAAGTGACTGGTGTCTGCGTCTTCCCACAATGTAGGCAGAAACCAAATTTGAAGACTTTGGATGCAACGCTTCATGAGATATCGCGTAAACAAGAGTTCAAAAAGCGTTGCGGCGGGGGACAACAAGCCAAAACAATGGGCGCCCCTAAAGAAACTACACTGTATGATTGACATCAACTTGCTCCTGACATTCTAAATATCATATTCTTGATGGCTTTATTGAAACCACAGTACACAGTCATTTTTTTTTACGCATTTCCAAAAAGTTAATTTTGTATTACATTTCTCTTCCTGTCAATTTTACATTTCTTTGCAAATAGATGGCATTAATTGTTTTTCACCGACTAATAAATAGTGTTCAGTGGTGCAATGTTTGTCGTGATACTTTTCTACTTTCCTTATGTACTGGAAAAGCAATTATGTCTCTAAGCTGAATGAAAGCATAAAACTCCTACTGACCAGTTTCATTGTCCTTGGTTTCCTTCTCCTTCTCGGATGCCCTATCGGAGTGCATCTTCCTCATCACCGAAGTGGGAGTAAACGCGGGAGACATGGTCATCTGAAAACACACCATGTTATGGTCAGAAAACATTGAGTAAAGATTGGGTTGACACAGATATGAATAGAAATGGAAGTGTGTCTCATAATGTTTACAAAACAAGAATTTTTTAACTGTCAGAGCGAGAGCAAGGGTTATACACCAATGAGTAAAATGATGGCACACTTTTAAGTGTAATAATTTCTTTATTACTCGTTTTATTATATTTGTATGGAGAAAACAAACTGAGGAAAGGAATCACTTCTCTAGTGATGACAAGCTTCAGTGATGTCACAATTGTTTTATGATGTCACGAAATATGGTTTCTAGGCAAACGTGATATGTACTCGTATTGATAACATTACCTTGTTTTGACCACCTTGTGTCACATTAGGATTGGGTGAAGCAGGCATTTTATTTTGATTTGGAGAGCGTGCTCTGAAAAAGAGAAAAGGATTTTTAATAAAATTTTAAAAAAGAATTTTGTCAAGAACAAAACCGTACCAGCAGCTTTACCATTCGAAGAAGCTAAACGGAAATATTCATAGTTAAACTTCTCTTCTCTATATACAAAGAACATTGGCTTCGAAACAACTTTTTTGGAATTACAACTTACCTCAATTAACTTAAGATTTATATTTATTTGATGTATGTGCAACATGTAAAATATCAAAAGAATTCATAGAGTAAAAGAGTAAGTTCAGTTTCAAGAAGATAATTATGAGGATAAGTTTAAATGATCTAAAATACCCAATTAATAACAGATGACAGATAATTATTATAAGCACATTAATAGTTTGATAATTAGGTAGTTATCAATTGCTTCAGTTACTGTTGACTATGTCTATGAAAACAAACAAAGTACCTCTCTTGTTGTTTCTTGAGAAACCTCTCCTTCTGATCCTCCAGTTGTTTCTTGATGAGTGCTGACTGCATGATGGCCTGGGTGTGAGCGATCAGCTCCTGCGGGCTCGGCACTCGCGCCACGTTCTGGGGGCGGATGTTGGCCGACGCAGTCTGTCAGAGAGACTTAACTTAGTAGGCATCAACATAAACTGGTTTTGAAAATCTTCAACACTACTGTAAATAAATACATAGTTAATCAGCCTCGTGTGTTTATTGTAGACAAGAAACAAATAGAAACAGGCTCTGGTGTTAACCGGTTAATTAAAATTACTCGTTGGATATCCAATTTCAACGTTTCTTTTTCATATGAAATAAATGTGCAGTGATAGAAAATAGTTTTTTGGAAATTTACAAAACTATCTTGGTGATGAGGCGACATCTACTTACACTGAGAGTATTGGCTGAGAGAGCTTGACTAGCGAGAGATCTGGCGAGTTGTGCTGGGTGGATGGGAGATGGAGCACTCAGGTGCATCGGTGGTTGCTGGCTGAACACTGAAACAACATGCCAGTAATGAGAACACTTTCCACTTAAAAACATCTTGTATTGACACTCTTTGTGTACTTGTAAAAATGTTGGAAACTCTTCTTCAATGTGTCATGAAACATTAACAAGTTTACAAAATACATTCATGTTTGAGACAATTTATAACACATGATCTCGTAAACTGCTAGTGGGACAGGCCAATGCATAGTTAAAACATATCGTTTGTATCAATATGGACGTTACTCAGAATCTTGTAACAAATCTACGTATTAATACAGCAAAAGCCTATACTTACTGATAGGAGATGGTATCTTAGCCCCAGCCATCTGCTGTGACTGTACCTGTTTAGGAAGCAGATTTGGGGGTAGGGATTGAGGGGAAGGGGAGACAACTCTGGGGGTGGATGGGTTCGTCATTAATGTCGGGATGTTGGGTGATGGGGAGGGGGGCTTAGTGATGATAGTGGGGTTCTGCTGGATGAAATTAAGTATAGGGTCCTGGGTGATGGCTCGTGGTGTCTGTGGTTGTTGCTGATGCTGATGCTGATGCTGATGCTGATGCATCTGTTGCTGTGATCTGATCATGGGTTGAGGGGGCTGGGGTTGTTGGTTGGGGGTCGGGTGCTGTGAGGCTTGCTGGCGTTGATGCATCTGCTGCAGCGTCTGTTGTTGGATCTGTAACTGTTGTTCTTTGTTCCTCATCAAGGCCTGTATGATAGAAATAACAACAAATGATTGAAAATCTTCAAAAGGGAATTTCCAATAGGAGGTTTTACTTTTCTCTCTCTATTTATTGTGCTTTACAAAAGTCAACCTGAAGAATGAGGGTATGTTAACTCAAGATTTTTTTTATTTGTTGGAAAAGCAAACCGAGAAAATCATATTGATAAGTGTTGAGATTAAAACATCTTTGTGAAACTATCATTTGAAATGAACCAACTTGTTAGTATTTTTGAACAATTAAAACTCAATGTGAATATGAATAGGTAAATAGTGAAAAAAATTACTTTTAGTACAAATTTGATACAATACCTTAAATTGAGTGTAGACACCACTGATCGAATAGTAGCACCTCCAACACAAGCTCTACCTCGTAGGATGGTCGAGGGATACAAAGTGAACCATCAAATTGAAAAAACAAAATAAAGAACAGAACTGTGAACAAACCTGGTAACCGACCTGTAGGAAGTCACTACTATTATGCATCTGCATGTTTTGAAGCTGTTGCTGAAGAGGCGAAACTGGGCGTGCATTGGGAGTCATCATCATCTGTAGGTAATATGAATAGCAATGTGGTGGCAGTTTATCAACAATAATTATACACTTGGAACTAAGATTACGTGCTTTGTGTAGTGGAAAGGATAGAGTAGAACAAAAGACTAATTTCATGCAACACTGATAGAAAGGAACAAATCATTTTAACATAACTTTATACTTGCAAGACCTCTTAAAACTTCAATAAATCTTCCAGGAACTATCAAAACTGTTTCCTAATCACCAGTTGTTACTAATAATGATAGTATGAGGCCAGTAGAATAGAGTGTTTTATATATGTGTTATCATGAGGCCAACCTGAGGGTGTTTGACTTGTTCCTGGGCAACATGAGACTGCTGTTGCTGCTGCTGCTGCTGATGATGTTGAGACATCTGTTGTCCGCTGACTGCAGCAGCTGCTCCAGCCTGCATCATGCTTAGCAACTTGTTGAAGGCTGTCAGGTCACCGTCTTCACTCGTCCTCCGTGCCTGGCCTTGCTGAGCAGCCTTCTGCAGGTGTTGTTGTAGCTGTTGCTGTTGCTGTTGCTGTTGCTGGAGATGCTGTTGATGTTGGGCAGCATCCCTCTGGTCCCGCATGATGTGGTGGCTGTGATGCACCTGCAGGCAGTTTCAAATAGTCTTGTTAGTTTGTCGTACTTATCAAGAAGAGACCACATTAGCCAAAATATGAATAACATCTGCATCCAAATAATTACCTACATCTAGTATGTGAAACAAGTTTGAAAATCAAAAAGTATAAATGTCTTTTTTATTCAAGTTCCACTAGCAGAACTCTAAATGACTATAAACTAAGAACCCTTTGGATGAACTGTACCTGGGGCTGCTGGGGTGTCTGAGCTGGTTGATGCTGTTGCATCTGTGGTGGTTGGTGGTGTACGGGACTCATGTTGGATGTTGGACTCTCATGATGAAAGGCAGCCTCCAATTCCGCAAGGGTTTTAACCTTTCGTGGGGCGCCTCCCATTGTGGCAGGACTAGCTGTACCACTTGATGAGTTGGAGTCTCGGCCTCGGAACAGCATGGCCTTCAGCTGCGCCTCAGCATCTTGGGTACTGAAGTTTCCACTGTTGGTAGCTGGGGGAACAAGATCATATCTCAAAATTGTGCAACAGCCAATAAATATATTGATGAGTGGCATTGATAAAAACAATTTGTATCTAGGTAAAAATTATAGGTTTCTCAATTACACATATTTAGAAGTTTAAACTATATATCATAATAATTCAAGTAGACGATTGAGAATCCTTACTGAACACAACAGAAATTTATAGAAAAATTAATGTACACAAAAAACATCTATAAAGTAAAACCACATTCTCGTCTCTTTCCAAAGTTGTTTCATGATCAGGTGTTTGGCTTGTACCATAGCAACAGCATATAGTACATATGACCGTTTCAAAATAAGATCAAATTATTTCTGTCTCCATAATTTCTTCATGAATACTTACGGGTGTTGGACTTATCCATGTGAGCACTGTTCATGAAGAGAGCGTTGAGAACAGCAGGGTGACTGGGGCTGTTCTTGCGATGCGTCATAGCTTCAATGTGCGCCTGCTTCTCTTCCATGCTCATTGGATAGTTGGCGTAGAAGTGGCCAGCCTTGTCGTAGAACTGTGCGGCATTGGGTGGAGAGGGAATCACTGGGCTCTTTGATCCATCTATTATATCTGCAAGACATAGAAAATGATTTCACAAAGTTTTAAAGAACAATGCCATAACCAGTAGCAATGGAACTTACAAACAAGGGGGGAATGTCATTTTTCACCAACAAGCCTGTACAGTCATCCTATAATTTGGATACAATTACAGGAATGAACTAGATGAGCGTTTGCGGGACACCGCAAAAGCAGAGCAGCCCCAAATCTTTGGGTCTCGCCTTTCCTTGTTCCGCCTTCTCGTCAGTATAAATAAAATGGGATTTTTTTTTAACAAACTTTTTTTCCATTATTCAAGTTATTCTAACAAGTTGAATCATCATTTGGGTCACTTTTTACAATTTTGTTCTTAAAACCTATTTCTGATTTCAAATTTGGATCAAAGGATTGAGGAGAGATGGGACCCAGAAATCGAACTAGCTTACTGTAACATTTTGTGACAACAACTTATTGCAGTGAATAAGTCTCAAAATATATAGGTAATGTTGTTTGGGGCATACGCTTATCCATACACTAACAGGAAGGGCTTAAAATTGCCGTAACGCCTTTTAAACGGTCATTTTACGACATGCCGCATAACGTTATCGTCACCTATATTCGCCTATATTAACAGGAAGGGCTTAAAATTGCCGTAACGCCTTTTCAACGGTCATTTTACGACATGCCGCATAACGTTATCGTCACCTATATTCGCGGAAAATATGTTACCGTGTGTGTTATTCGAATTACATACGTATCTTTTGTTACTGACGAATTTAATTCGCCTGGTATAATCAACTGATAGTTATTCTTTCAGCATGCACTCTTAGATTGATAGTATGTTCGATAATGATTACATGGTAGGCCGTCAAAGTTACACTTTAAACCATCAAAATTGCTGTGACGTTAGGTTTTTACGTTTATGGTTTAAGGTAATTTAGAATGTGACGTTAAAGTGATGAGAAACCTCCGGTGACCCCCTATTTTTATTTCTGAATTCGTTTGTTTATTCAATTGTGCACATTATATTGTATTTTTAGCAATATCTAAAATATGTGTGTCGATGAAACGATGAGAAAATTGCCGATTTCAATTAAAAAGTACTTAATTTAATTTTATTTCTCTTTCCAGTGTCATTAATTTTTAAAATAGTCTTGCTATTCATTCCCGTATGTAACTGAAATGTATTTGAAAGAATTCTGAGCTTATTTGTTGAAAGCGAGCGCTTTATTTAAATAGATCAAATCGGTCCAAAATGGCGTAATTTGCCGACGGGAGTATAATTATTAATGCCGATAACTCTTAAAATCGTTCGGTGACCCCCAAATTTTCTTCCATTTTTGGATAAAAGACACAATAAACCTGCTATTTTGAAAAAATAAACGAATTCTAAAATATTTTGTTTGATCGTCCCATCTCTCCTTAAATTGTTCGGTGACCCCCAAATTTTCTTACACTTTTGGATAAAAGACACAATAAACCTGCTATTTTGAAAAAATAAACGAATTCTAAATTATTGTGTTTGATCGTCCCATCTCTCCTTAACATGGCCTTAACCAATATCTCATGACCTTGACCTTTGACCTTAAAGGTGACATCATCAATGATTACTTTTCATTGTGTATAACAATCATGCAATGACTCGAAGTGTTCATAGTTAACATAAGGCATATTCACAAACGCATGCTTTAGTTCTGACCTCGCTGTGACCTTGACCGTTGACAGATTTTAGCGAAAACGTTTTCAAATCTTGGTCTTTCTCCATAGTTGATATATACTAAATAAGAGCCTGACAGCACAAAAATGTTTGAAGTTATCGTGTTTACAAGGATTGTTGTAGTGATTTTAGGACTCATGACCTTGACCTTTGACCTTGAATGTGAACATGTCAAAATTATTCACCAGGTTTATAAGAAAGAAGCTATGTATACGAGATGTTGATACCTTCTTGGCAAAAAATTATTTAGTGATTTCAGAACTGGTGACCTTGACCATATTTCGTGACCTGGACCTTTAAAATTCAAGGTCACACAATCAGTGATCACTTTTCATTGTGTATAACAATCATGTAATGATTCAAAGTGTTAATAGTTGAAATAAGACATTTTCGCAAAAGCCTGCTTAAATCTTGCCCTCGCTGTGACCTTGACCTTTGGCGGATGTTAGCGAAAACCTTTTCAAATCTTGGCCTTTCTCCATTGTTGATATACACCAAATAAGAGCCTGATAGCACAAATATTTGTCAAGTTATCGTGTTTACAAGGATTTTTTTAGCGATTTGAGACTTTTGACCTTGAATGTGAACATGTCAAACAAATTCCCCTGGGTAAGTAAGAAGTTATGTATATGAGTTCTCAAAACCTTCTAGGAAAAAAGTTATAGCCAATACAAAACGCGGCCGCGGCGGCGACTGAACCTGCACAAAAACTGATACTGCTAACAAGATTCTGAAGTTAATGTTTATAACATCAATGGAACATAAAGAACATTTCTAACTTTTTGATTAAGGATCAAGGTCTGTTCCAAGTTGAACTTACCATTCAGATAGTTGAACTCCTCATTGATAGACGACCTGCGACTGTTGTCCTTGCTATGTGCGTGAGCATGCACAAGCTGCTGTTGTTGCTGCTGTGTCATAAACCAGCGGCTGAATCGACTTCCTGTTGCGCTCACATCATGCTCAACCTGTTGTTCGTCCTGTTGAAGATTTTGACATATGTGACATCTGATAAAATATTTGATACAGTAATTCAGTCTACAGAAATATCAATATCTATGAATTGATTTGAAGCCCAATCATTATTACAACCTGGATCTAGATTGAATTTATAATGGCCTTAAAATGATAACTTGGTATGAAATGAGAGTACAAGATTGATGGTAGGACTTACCAAAAGTGGGATTGGAATGTTGTTGACTTTAAAGAAATCATTGAAATCAAAGAGGGCCGAGTTGGAGGGAGACGGCCTAGTTTCGTGGTTTACTTCAGGGGAGCTTGATTCATTCGTCTCCAGGCTGCCATTACGGTCACCAACACTGATGCCTATAACATCAAACAAGTTTGCATGTACTTATCACAATAAATAAGTTTATTGCCCATGTTTAAGAGATACACAGGGGTAAACAGTCTTGATAACATTTTGATTACATTTCTAAAACAAATCTCGCAATATATACCAAAGCTAAAAACCTGTCGAGATGATTTACTTTTTGTGTAGCATTTCACATCTGATATCCTCATTGTACCATTGGATTGTAGATCATTCTATCAGCCCTTTCCGACGTCATGAAAAATGGTTGAACCATTTTGAAGGAATAAGTGTAGAAGCGAGCACAGCTCACATACCCCCGCTGATTACAATTAATATATTTCCATGACAGTATTCAGAACAACTCATTGATAACGTACAATGTTTGAATTTTTTTTTATTACGATTAATATATTTCCATGACAGTAACAACAAAATTAACAATTCAAATGACAAAGACATTTGTATAGAGTTTGGTAAAGCTTGTAAGTATAGTTTTGTATATGCTCGAGAGAAAATTACTTCCTTAACATGTTTCCATGGAAACCGCCCAAAAAGAAAATTTAAAAATAGGTCTAACATTCAAAGGGAAAAACTAGGGATCATAGTTGACATGTGTATGAAGTTTGATGAACCTAGCATTAGTGGTGCGACGATTCATCGATACGCATCGATGCATCGATCTATGGGCCGCCAATACAGTGTATCGATACTAAGTTTTGTTTTGAAAAATATCCCGATGCGATACTCCAAACGGTCCACGATACATCGATGTTTATTTTCGTTATCGGCGAATCCCGATGTCAAATAGGCTCAATAAGTAAATATGACTTAGATGTCGTTTATTTTCAAATACATGCTTACAATTAAAAAGATTTGCTTGGAAATTCGTGCTCCGAAAACGTTCTTTGACAATATTAGCGGTCGATGTAACATTCATCAATAAGTGTTTTAACTTGGTCATCTCGAATCCGAATGCATATAGAAAAATCCTTCCGGAATCTGACGATATATTTACAAATGTTGTAAATTGTCCTTATTCTTATAATTATTTAGAGATGCATACTTTAATCAACTGATTTATGATAGAGTTTAGAAGGAAAACGTTAATGCATTGAAATTACAAAACGAAAGTTGTACCTCCTGGACTTCCCATAACCCCCTTGGCAAACAACAATTTCTGTGAAGAAAATGCTTAAAAAGTCATCTGAATAAATTTTGCATTATTAAAATGCATCTGTCATTTACTGATACCTTTCATTTACTTTAGATTATCCGTTAAAAAAATCTAAAGCTTGTAAACATAGTGCAGTCAAACATTGTGTCTATTTATAGAAATGAGTAAACGCACTCAACACATGTCGGTTTTCTTCGACTGAAGTCGGCAGCCAGTAGAAAAGTATACGTATTTCAAGGTTCAGTTGATATTTGCAGTTCTTCCGAATGATTAATGGCCTTGACATTCAGTCTTCCGAATGAATATTGGCGTGCCATACGTGTATGCGCGTCTTGTAACAAATAGATGCGCGCTAAACTTGGCACTTTGCAGTGTAAGTGAATTCTGTCGCCAAGTCCCGTTTGCGTAGGTGCATGTATATATATGACCGGTGACAAGTATGCGAGTAGCCGATTTACGTTTATAAATACAATGCTACTAGAAGTTGTTGTTGTCATTGAGAGGGAACCAAAATATTTGGAAAATCTTCATATTTACTTCAGAAGTAGAGAAAGTGACTGACATTTGGTGAGAGCCTGATTTTATCAATGGATAACAGGGATTTACGAGTGGACAGCTGTAAATACTAAATTAAGTTTTGAGTTCAAGTTGTAGTTCAAATATTATAAATAATAAATAAATATATTTAAATGATAAACTGGTTGTTCAGTTTATCATAAGCAAGTCTTGATATTGTTTTCATGATAGCATGACAGATGTTAGCAAGAAGTATTTTATAATTGGCTTGATATAGAAACTAAATAAATAAAATATTTCTGTTTGAAACAAATTCTTTCAAAGTACGTACATAACTGCAATACTATTTTGTTTTACATTGATAATTTGTTATTATTCAATTGAAATTTTCAAGTTGATTAATTTGTACATGTTTATTGTTAGTATTTGAAATTAATTTAGTTATATCAATCATAATCTGTTAATATATCAATATTAAAATATGTATGATAAAGTTTACAATTCCAGTGAGTATTTTCATGCAATTGGTATTTTAAAACACTATCTTTCTACAATATGTGTCACTCAGGAAGACTGATCCAATATATAAATTGATGAAAATCATTCAGTATTCCCTCTAAAGCTGTATGTAAAACATAAACAACACTGGCATCAATGTTCAATTGTTTTATTTTGTCTCATTACATTAAAATCATGAAAAATCAGGGCAAGTGACTTTGTTTATGTCACTTGCCCTGGGGCAAGTGGCTTTTCCAAAAAAAAGTTAACCCCTGTGATATGAAGATTTAGTATCGTGATACGTATCGTATCGCCTGCCTTGTATCGGGATACGTATCGTATCCCAGTTAAGGTGCACAATACTTTGGCAATATATCGTTGGGACGAAAATTATAGTATCGTGATGTATCGTATGACAAAATGTATGCCAATACCACCACTACCTAGCATGCATAGTTTTGAAGATCTGCTCCGCACAAAATGACTTCCTCAGAGTCACTTTTTAGTCACGTTTCCATTGAAACCACAAAAATTAAAATTCAGAAATAGTTCTAACCCTCAAAAGGCACATCTAGGGATCATGGTTGACATGTGAATGAAGTTTGATGAAGCTAGCATGCATAGTTTTGGAGATCTGCTCCGCACAAAATGCCTTCCTCAAAGAGTAATTATTTAGTCACGTTTCCATGGAAACCGAAAAAAAATGAAATTCAGAAATAGTTCTAACCCTCAAAAGGCACAACTAGGGATCATGGTTGACAAGTGTATGAAGTTTGGTGATGCTAGCATGTATAGTTTGGGAGATCTGCTCCGCACAAAGTTTTGGGACGGACGGACAGACGGACGGAAAGAATGAACGCTATATACCCCTGCTTACGCTGTAAGGTGGAGGTATAATTACATAAACCAAACGTAACTGTAATGATGCCTTCCTGTAATATCATCTTAGGTTCATTGACATCTTACCAAAATTTACCAATGAAAACATTTTGTGCTGAATCTCCCAAATGGATTGCTCTTGAAATAACGTAATAAACAAGGAAGGATTAACAAACCAGGTACTGATAAAGAAATTGAGTTGGTAAACGGTTAAGCCTATAAAGTACCTGTTTTGTCGTCAGCCTCAGCGTGAGTTTCCTCCTCTTCCTCAATGACGCATTCTTCGCGCCCTTCTCGTTCGGTTTCTTCCTCTGGGTCAGGTTCCTTCTCAAACCCGCGCAGCTCAATCGTGTCATGCTGACTCGTCGGTCCTGCTGAGAACCACTCTGGTTCCTCCTCCTCATGGAAGCGCCCCCCTCGTCTGTTCATGCGCGCTGTACAAAAGGGCACAGACGTAATAAAATATATCTTTTCAGTTGTTGTCCTAATAACTCCTTATCAGGTCTTAATTATTATTAGAGTTAAGTATTTGAGAATGCAAGTGTGACGCTGATAGGTGCTTACTTCATTTGTTCAGTTCAGGTTAATACTTCAAAGGTTATACTTACAATCTCTAGGATCTCTAGAGAATCTGCCGTCTCTGTAATTTGTCTGAAAATAAACAAAATTTCATCAATGAAATAATAATGTTGTACTGCTATAAAAAAAAATTTAAATTAAGTACCTTGCAAGTGATGCAATAATTGAGGCAACTTACTAATAGCCAATAATGAAACCTCTATTTTACATTTACAAATTTCCTCATTAAAATGGAAATGTTATTGTCCCCAAACTTATATATATTGTGCAAAAAACTCCCATTAGTAGACTTTAAACATTAGAGCAAGATTAGAATTTGTGCATTATCCTACTTCCTAAATTTGAAAAATATGAAGGTCAGTAATTTTAACTAAACTTTTTTTCAGGGTTTTTTCGAATAACATCTGCTGATATCACTTATTGTCTCAAGGATATGTTTCTGTCAAGGCCATTTTACCATAATTTCAAATTCGGATATAATTCTGAACTAACCCTGTTGTTGTCGTAGCTGGTGTTGTGGAAACGGTCACTCCTCTCGAAGGTACGTTCCTGTGTACTGCTGGTGTTGCTTCCTCGTCGGTCGTCACGTTCGTAGCGGTCTCGTACATTACGATACTCCCTCTCCCGACCCTGGTCACGATCTATGCTGATTCTTCCACTGCCAATTCTCCTCTCACGTCGGTCTCTGTCATTTGTATGTACATGTCATTTCCAGTGAATTCTACATTCATTTCATATAAATAGAAACAATAGAGTCATGGGCTATGTAGCTCATCAGGATCTGTATTGTTTGCAAAACCGAAATAAATTGTTCTCGGCCACTTCTAGAGCTTTTAATACTGGAAAATAAGTAAAAAATAGGTTCTACAATTTAGAATTCCCATTGTCTAAAGAGTCTCTACACAACTTTTCAGCTCTCTAGACCTGGAGAAAAAGATGAAAATAGGTTTTTAAGGTCGTGACCCCGGTGACCCTCTTTGGAGTCATGGGGTCATTGGGTCATGGGGTTACGAATTCTACAATTTAGCATCCCCACTGGCCAAGGAGTCTGCTCACAATATTTCAGCTCTTTAGACCTTTTGGTACTGAAGGAGATGAACATAGGTTTTTAAGGTCGTGACCGCTGTGACCCTATTTGGGGTCATGGGGTCGCCAAATCTACGCTTTAGAATCCCCATTGGCCAATGAGTCTGCACACAACTTTTTAGCTCTCTAGACCTTTTGGAAACTGGAGAAGATGAAAATAGGTTTTAAAGATCCACAAACCTCGACCATATCACTTTTCGGTTTTTATTCAAGCATATTCAAAGATGACGAGGATTCCACTTGATATATGTCAATTCAACCGATAAAAACCTTTTATAACGCCTTTTTATAACGCCACTCAATTACGCCTCGTAAAACTTTAGCCGAGAGTGAATGCCGCGTGCTAGACCTTGTGACGTAATACACAGGAGTCCACTAGAATTAGCCTTACATAACTGCCTAAATAACATATTTACCTTTGTCCTTATACATAAAAATTACATATATACACGCCCCGTAAAACATTCTACAAATGGCAGCAGATGTCAACACTGTTTAATACTGGATGTGACCATTGATGGACCCGTAATTCTGCAATGTGTTTTGGAACAATTCTTATCATTGCTCAATATGGCGGCGGCACTCATTTCAGATGATGAAGATGTTCAAACGTCACATGTCTATTAGACATTTCATACGGATTATAACGGTGTTAACACGCCTCATTCATTGACATTGGGTATGTTGAATAATGTTTGTTTTCACATTCGTCCATTTGCGAAATAACAAAATGTATTTTCCATATTTTTTTAAATCAATGTAACGATATGTAATAAGTGATGTAGTTGCGTTATTGACACTCTAACTTAGATAAATATTAAATACCGTAAGAGGGGAAATCTACACGACTGAACTATAGCTGGAGTAATATTTTTTAAAATTGCAAACCAAACACGCAAAGGCCATGGTGAGTTGATCAAAATTCTATAGTTCTAATTCTTTCTTTGGAAAATGGGATCCGATGTGATTTAAACAGTATTTTATTTCCAAAAACACATGATTTGACCATCAAACAATACATGCAATTATAAGATAAATGGTTGCGTTTGTAAAATTTCCGGGATTCATTGCTATTCAACACCCGCAAATTTAGTTTAAAACCGACGGCGTTAGCCGGAGGTTTTAAACGCTGAAATTTGCGGGTGTTGAATAGCAATGAATCCCGGAAATTTTACAAACGCAACTATTTATTGATATTGTAACATTACCGTTAGTTATCAGGCGTTTTGAAACGAACTCTCTTTTTGCGTACCTATCTCTGAGTGGAAAGGACTTTGCGACTGTTCCATTTTTGTAAGAGGTGTGGTCAGATCAAAATAAATGTAAATGCTCGGCGTAATATTTACATTAGCAACAATTTACACATAAGCTCAAACAGTGTCACTCAAGTTTGTTCACTTCACAATATTCACGTATCCTTTTAGATGGCGATAAACATTTATCTACGACATCAACACAGTGAAATACCTAGGAACAAAAATCTTAAACTTGCCCTAACCCATTGTGACAATGACGCTAGCATTGTGACGTCAAAACGGTTGATCACTATGACGTCATGCCATGGCAACGGCATTCGGTAAACACAACCGCATGGAAGAAGGCGTCAAACTTGGACAAATCTTACTAGTTTAAAAACATTTCAGTTACTTGAAACTAATTAATTTTGAGAGTTATTTGTTACCTATACTGCTATACACAGGTTAGAAAATGACAATGCCATCTGTCAAATTTGAGTAAGGGGCACATATTAAGAGAAATCGAAAAAATAAATTTTGAGTCGGGCTGGATCTTGTGAACATGATGTATATGTTCGCGGTGATTCGACCCAACTAATTTGCGGGTATTCATTGTCATTCAACATAGGCAAATCAACCAATCAGAATCAAGGATACACCGAAATCATGTTACAATATAAAATACAAGGCCTTTTTGTATATCATGCTAGGAATTAAATGAATAAGTCTGATGTTTTTTAAGTAAAGTTCATGCAATGCTATAATCTAATGAATGTTTATGTTAGGTCAGTTGTAATACACTGAATCTAAGTAATTGTAAATGTACACGACTATAGATTTAAAGAAAGCCCGAATATTTGTTTTTAAAAAGTGTAAACCAGTGACAATGATGAAAATTATATGATTTTCTTAGTTATAATGTTATAACTATTCTATTAGCAATATAAAGTCACCATGAGAAATAATGATGCAGCAGATTTGAAACGATACGCCTCTTCAAAAACAAAATCAAGGACAAAAAAAACAACTAATAATGATGTTTATAATTAAACAAATTGTATGGTCTTATTTTTATTTTTGAATTGTCAGTTATTAATTTCAAAACATATTGTAGCCTATAAGATAACCTAACACTCCACACGATTGGGAAAATAAATCTAAAATCAGCGACTGAATATCGAAAAATACTCCAAAAACTCCGAAATTACTCCCTACGGACACACAGATACCCATTCTATCGGTAACTTGTAATGTCGAAACGTTCTTATTATGTTTTAAACGAACTATCGACGAAAATCGAGAAATCGCCTAAGTATTTCATTAAGCAACTCCTGTGTATGACATCGCGAATGAAAGCTAACGGCGGCCCTGCAGACTGCTTGGGGATTGAGATACCGTAGTGTCGCGGGTATAAGAACAGGGGGCTCGGCAAACAAACATCTTGAAAACATGGAGGTGGGCTAGTTACCGAGAAAGACCCCAACTCATGAGACCGAATTGACTCAATCCAAGATGGCGGCTCGTAACTAACACAAATAGGCAAGGCATGTTACCGGCATAAAGAATATTGTACTTTGATGTTTTAAGTCTTTTAAACATAAACATGATATTATTAATATTCATTCATGTTATGTGTTTTATATATAATAATTATATTATGCACTTAAACATCATTTTGGTTTTTCAGAATTCTATGATCGGCGACTGCAAAAACCCTGAAATCATTGCCATTTAATTTGTTATTTATGAATTTTGTATGCCATGTGTTTGGTTTAAAATGGTGTACAATGAATAAAAACGATAACATTCTTGAGTTGCGTTGTTGATAGTTGTGTACGTAGATGACAAAATAATTCAGAAAAAATTAAATGTTGGGAATAAAATTTAGCTACTCACGTCATCAGATATCGATGTAGGTTACACGTCCCGATTTGATATTCATCATTACATAGCTTAATTATGATGTTGTCAATAATGTTTATGTACGTTATTTAGTCATAAATTCCAGAACAAATATCGTAATTTGCTAATGAACTATTTACAATTCAGTGTTGGAAGCGTCAATGTGCATGTCGACTGAAATGGCTTTTTTTCAAAGGAAGTACAATATGATTGGTTGTTATATTAGTCTCGACCAATCAGAGCAGACTATCGTCATTACGGAATTCCCTTCCCACAAGCGTGGTGTCACTCTCTCACACACACGATCTGTCACTAGTCTACATCATGTTGTTTAGGATATTGTTTTGATGTTTTACTTCATAACATAACATAAACACGATATTTATTTATGTAATTTTGCTTATAAAATCGTAACTTTATTCATTTAACGCACAATTACATCGTGGTTTTTTTTTCAGGTGAGTAGCTACGATCAGCGAAGCCATGATACTCTAGTTACTTTTTCTGTGAAATTTGTTATTGCCTTTGAGAAAAATTGTGCACCATGAATTAAAATGATAACAATAGGCTGTGTTGTTGTGTTGTTGACAAAAAATCAACAAAATGTTTTCACTTTGAAGGTCAATTATTCAAGAACGAGTGCAGAATATAACGAAACAGATGGCAGATTACTGCGTCGAAACGAATGGCTAATTACTTATGCGAACTCTCATTGGTGGATAAAAGGGTGTGTCATCGATTCAAAATCTCATTGGCTGATATATTTGGCGACTCATAGGCATACGATGCTTACTTCCTGGTTCGAATCGAAGTATTTAGACACTTCAAAATGATACGAAAAGAGGACAAACACAGAAAATATTAAAAATATTTTATTTCAAAACTATCTTCAAATCGTTTCCTTCAAGTGATTGTTTGAAAGACAAAAAAGTTTGTGACGTTGTTCGCTCCAACACGATATAACATGACAAATCAAACTTTATTGTATGTCCGAGAAATCGAATCTGTGCATGAATAGTTTGACCATTGAACATCTGGCAAAATGGGGGGTGGGCTATAACAAGAGAATAACCCCAACCAAGACAAGCCTCAGAAAAGTGGGGGTCGTCTTAGGCTCAAATATGGTCTAATACCTGCGACACTACGGTAAATAGAATGCCAATTTTACTCACTTTGAATGGCCATATCTTGGTAAGTAGTTGACGCTTCGAAATAATCTTTTGTGTTTTGTTTACTTGAAAGTATTGTCTATATGAATAAAGGAATTAACATCGAAAAAACAGAGAGATTCTATTATCTTTAAGGTTGTGACCCCGGTGACCCTATTTGAGGTCATTTAGAATTTAGAATTTTAGAATTTAGAATTTTAGAATTTAGAATTTTAGATTTAGAATCCCCATTGGCCAATGAGTCTGCACACAACTTTTTAGCTTTCTAGGCATTTTGAAACTGGAGAAGATGAAGAAAATAAGTTTTTAAGGATGTCCGCTCCTTCCGGTTGAAGTTCAAAAATGAAATATGACGAAGCAAAGCTTTTTTGTCATTTTTATTTACTTCATGATATTCCACATCGCCTAGATACTTTTAAAAAGCAAATGAAATTAAGAAAATGTGACTTTAGAACCCCTAAAAAGGGCTTAAACAGCATAAATGGCCTAAATTTGACTAAAAAGGGAGGTTTTCACGTACATTTTGTGTCAAAGCTTTAAAAAAAAACACACTACCATATATATTTTTTCATCGATTTCGGTAGGGGAACATGAACTTTGTAACATTTCAAAAAAGGAAAAAAAGTTTAATACTAGAAATGTAGTATTTTAAAGTTTTTAGCACTTTATTTCTCATTTTCCCATAGACTCCCATGTTAAAATTGTACTTCTTACAGGCGTCATATCTCGAAAAAACCTACACTACCCCCTATTTTTTAATGCTGATTTTTCAATCATATACTTTGATCTTTTAAAAAATAGAGCCATGGGCTCTGTAGCTCATCAGGGTTTATATTGTTTGATGATGAAGACAGAAACATATTGTCTCAATATAATGCATAATCCCTAGCCCTGACAAATCTTCGTCTTGAAAGTGAGAGAGAGCACTCAGCAAGGTCAACACACAGGAGATTATGCAATATGCTGACCCCTTGGCTCTGGTTACAAGCCAGCTGTGCTTTTACGGCCAAATTATGTAATAGCCTCTGCCTTGCACAAAACACTGGCATCACTGATCTAACTGTATAAGGCTTAGAGAGAACAGGCAATGTGATGAATCTCATGGTACATAGTACAATTTAGAATCACCTTGGCTAAATAATCTTTGCACAATTTTATCGGTTCTTAGCCTTTTCATCCAAACATCTAAACATTCTGAACGCAATATTCCTTCTAGTTTGTTCTGGAGAAGAAGATGAAAATAGATTTTTATGTTTTGTTTATTAGGGAAAATTTGATTGAAGTGCCATAAAATATCAGTTCAAAATTCAATTTCAAAGGGTTTTTTTAGGCTGTGGCCCATATTTGTTTCAGAGAAACTGATGAAAACAGGATTTTAGGTAATGGCCTGTGAGGCCCTTATTTGGGACCACAGGGTCACCAAATCTACAATTTAGAATCTCCATTGGCTAAAGACTCTTTACACAACATGACAGCCTTCAAGGTCTTTTTGTTCTGGAGAAGAAAATGAAAATAGTCTTGTCTTATCTTATCATTTCATCACCAGTCATATGCAGTTCCCATATCTCATGTAAAATAAAAGAATTCTTAACTCCTCTTCAATTTATTCCGTTGTGGCTTGTCACAATATTCAGTTCATAGGCTATTCAATAGTTCTCATTTCACATTGATTACATCAATTTGAGAAACATGTCCACAATGTAGATTGTAATCTTAAGTCGACATATATTTCACATTCCTACTGAATAAGATTAACTGCAAAGTTACTTTTTTTTCTCAATTCTGCATTTCTCAAACCCAAGTTAGGACTCACATATCTAAAAGATGAGATGACTCTCTCTCAGGTATTTTATTAAGGAAAATTTGATTGAAGTGCACATAAAATATCAGTTCAAAATTCAATTTCAAAGGTTTTTTTAGGCTGTGGCCCATATTTGGGGTCACAGGGTCACCAAATTTACAAGTTAGAATCCCCATTGGCTAAATAGTTTGCACACAATATTACAGCCTTCTAGGTCTTTTTGTTCTGGAGAAAAAGAAGAAAATAGAATTTTAGGTCATGGCCTGTGAGGCCCTTATTTGGGGTCACAGGGTCACCAAATCTACAATTTTGAATCTCCATTGGCTAAAGAGTCTGTACACAACATTTCAGTCTTCTAGGTATTTTCATTCTGGAGAAGAAGATGAAAATAGGTTTTTAGGTTATGGCCTGTGAGGCCCTTATTTGGGGTCACTGGATCACTAAATCTACAATTTAGAATCCCCATTGCCCAAGGAGTCTGTATACAAAATTTCAGCTACCTAGACCCAGTGGTTCTGGAGAAGAAGTCGAAAAAGCGAAAAGTTTACGGACGGTCGGACTGACGCCATCCCATGCCATAAGCCCATCGGGCCTTTCAGGCCTGATGAGCTAAGAATATAAGTTAGAAAAAAAGTTTAATTCTATAAATTTGAGGAGCGAACATCTTTAAAGTCGTGACCCTGTTGACCCTATTTGGGGTCATGGGGTCACAAATTCTACAATTTTATTATTTAGAATCCTCACTCGTCAAAGAGTCTTCACACAACTTTTCAGCTCTCTAGACGTTTTGGTACCGGAGATGAAAATAGGTTTTTAAGGATGTGACCTCAGTGACCTATTAGGGGCCACGGGGTCACCAAATCTACAATTTACAATCCACATTAGCCAAATAGTCTGCACACAAAATTTCAGCTCCCTAGACAAAGTGGTTCTGGAGAAGAAGATGAAAATGCGAAAGGTTTACAGACTGACAGACACCGGACACCATGCCATGCCATAAGCCCATCGGGCCTTTCAGGCAAGATGAGCTAAAAACTCTTGATATATTGGTGTTAATACCATAAATATCTTAAACTACTATCCGACCTTGAGCAGAATTTAAAAGTTACCAAAACTGACTGGGCCAAGCATCTTCCCTGGAAGAAGTTTGGTGTAAAACATGAAGAAAATCCAATAAAGATTTGGAGATGACAAAGGTACATGTCGAAGTTTTGTTATTGTGACCTTGAAATGAAAGACATGAAAAACATCATGTCAATAGTTTTTCAAATACTCAACAAAGGTATATGTATGCTTAAGAATAACACAGTTAAAGCTCATGCAAGGAGATAACACATCACTATTCATTCCTACCTGTCTCTATCAATTCCATCTTTGAAATCAGCAGGACAGCTGACTTGACGTCCGATGCTTGATGTCTGTGTCACATGGCAGCCAGTGCCAAAACTTCTTCGCTGCGGACTGAGGACAATCCCATCTCTCTCTTCCTTCAGCCTCTCTCTGGGATCTATATAGTGGTCTCAGTGTTAATACTCCAGTGATATTGACTCAATTGAAAAATCTTTTAAACTTTTAACCAAAGTTTTTTAATTAATTTGACCATTTACCATTTACCTACGTGATTCTGAGTAAACGTAAGTATTTAACCTCAAACTGTTGAAATTCAACACTGACAGAAGCAGGTAAAAGGGTTTAAATGTATATATTTTAAAGTGACTCATAGCTTTCAGGTCATTTAGACTTTGCCATGATGATATAAGGGAGTATTGTCACCCTTGACAATTTAACCCCAAAAGAGACTTTTCAGTATGTGACTGTACTCCATCATATAGATCTACTGACCTGAAGGACGTCTTCTCAGGAGTTGTTCTCTATCCGTATCGGTCAGTTTCCTACGCTCGCGGGGATCTGTAACCGTGAGAGGGGAGTTCTCCCGGGATCCACCCATACCTCCACCAAAGGAGCGGGACCACTTCTCGGGGTCCCACACACCTTCCACACTGAAACACATGACAACTCGTTTTGAACTGTTAAAACTCAGTTTGTAATGCTTAATTCACCCACTCCTCTATCTTGTACACAAGTGGCATTCACATATGCAGTGTTTGCTTGTTTGCCAATTCTGATAAAAATAGGTTTAAACCATCTTTTATACAAATGCTGGAGCCCCCTCAAGCTTGAGGATGTGTCCTTTTGACTGTATAGTTTACTTTGTACAAATATCATTGTGTAAATTTTGCTGATGATAATGCAAGTATTTGCATGTACAGATTTACAATACTCACTTGTCAAAATTCTTGTTCAAACACTTAGGTCTAAGCTTCGCTCCGTGGGTTTCAGCCAAATCCATCAACTTAGACTATAAAAGACAATCAGGAAATAACTGAAATGAGGATCAACATAACACATCGGTCGAATGTCATATCATTTACTGTTAACTCATCGTCTCATATTAATACTTTAGAAAAGCTCGTTTATTTCTAACTGATTACACTGAAAGCAGACATTCAAACAGGTTATTTTATCCTTTTTTTAAATAGAAAAATTAATTAAAAGTTTTTTTTATGAGCAATACAGTATCTATTTGTCCTACCTTGCTGTACTGAAACTGAGGCATGGGCCCGGGAGTGTCGGCTCGAAGGGGCTGAGCCTGTGTCTCCTCAAAGTCATCCTCGTCACCACTGCCGGAGCGACTCTTACCTTTCTCCATACTGGAAGGATAAGAGACAAAAATCAGAGAAAATATCAGAATCACTGATGTCAATACCTGAAAAAATACTGATCAACATTTACTTCTATATTCATTGCTTAACATTTAACATTTCACCAGGTTAAATTTAGAAGTGTTAAAATACAGGTTAATAAATACTATGTTTTCCCATCTGACCACACCTTCTTGAACTAACATCATCATTTAAAGTCTAACATGATCATCTCACTGAAATCTTAGTTTGAGGGGCCAAACCATCCCTTATTTAAACTACTTGCGAAAAATAATATATAAATTTATTATAGTTTTTTTCTTACATGGTCCAAATTATAGAATATGGATAATGCAATCTAAACATAATCTTTGTCCAAGAAGATCACAAATTCTATTTGAATTTTCATTATTCAGTGAACCTGGGCAACTAACAATTATGAGGCATATTTGATACACCACCAAACATTTGACCGGTCAGTGTCTGATCAGCAACATCATTGGATCCATGAAATAGAGATTTAAAGCAAGTATTTTAGGTGGATGGGCTGGAGTTACATGAATCTGGTGGTGTGCATTACACAAATGTATACATGATGCATTGAAAACAAGTGGGACAAAACTGTCTGAATGCCATTATGGTCTTGCTGTTGAAAGAGTTACCGGTAAGTGTTTGTTGCATGTTAACTACCACAAGGAGGTATCAAGTGAAAAAGAAAATAAGAGGCATTTAGCACAAAATAGCAGTCCATTTCAAAACATCTAAATTTAAGAAAATATGGGGATATTCAAGCAATCATTGGACAATTTCTGACATTAGGTGAAAAGATTAAGTCCAGTCCAGTATCTCCCACAAACATTCACTGAAAATAAACAGCTTGTTAAAAATCTAGCTTACCCAGTGATTGAGCGACTGTGATAACCTGATAGCTGGTTACCTACAGTTACACTAAGCACCGATATGGATCGTTAGATGCATGTCCCATGAAATATTACATTGGCTTCATATCCTAAGGCCTTATGCATGTAATTTCTTTAGATATTTCTAGATGTGGTAATGTGACATTCAACATCAATGTACTTCCTGTTTGAGGCAGCAACAATCAATTTCGATCATAAATGTTAAAATCATAACTATGACAATTATGAATGAATCAGAAAACTGTTGTTTTCAATCTGAATATATCACTCAAGACTTAAGTATGTTTGCCATACACTTTCTGCAGCTGAATACTCTCATCCTATAACATTATCTGATAAAGTCAGAAATTAATAGTAATGTAACTTGGCACTTTTTCAACTAAATTTGTTTCTGTTTGTATTTCAATTGTAACTGTGTGTATAAAACAAATGTAACTAACACTTTAAAAAATGACACAAAGTGATCATATTTTATCAGTATAAATATTGCCTATCTATTATCCTGAAAAATAAACATAATGTCACGTTTGTGTTGTTTTTGTGTGTCTGAACAGTTTAAAGATAATTACCGCTAGTTTAGCGCATTTGGATCCTGTGCACAGTTAAAAATCAATAGCATATGAAAGAGAATTCCCAAACAGAAGGTTAATTGCAGATGAACCTTGTGGAAAAGACAACCAAAAGCTCTCATGATGAAATGTTTTAAAATTACTGAAATTGTGACTTTGCACTGTTTCTTCTGTAAAATGGATGTTTTACTTGTGCAGAGTTGAGTTTGTTTTTTATTCATGACAATGGTAGACAGGTAATGAAAATAACTTCTTGATTAAAGAAGCTTGAAAGATGACCATGCATTAAACCAAAATGGTTTGTATGGTAAAGAAAAACAAAGGGGACACGTCAACACAAAAATAGTAGACAATGAAGAGAATGTTTATGCGCGACCAATTACTATGCTGCTGACTCAAGCATCATCAAAACATTTCGACATGTCATTCCCTTTACTCGACCTTCCCTCGCCTGAGAAAACAAAACCTCATTTTCTTATACTTTGGAAGAAAAGGAAACGAACAGTGTCGTGTAACGTATGGTTCATTTCCAAATAACTTTGTAAATCATTGTTTTGTATGACAAACGCACAAAAACAAATTTGACCAAAACGGGCATCTTACCTCAAGGTTTGATACTGATGTTTGCTTTAATTCCTGGCCACAAGTTACTTTGACTAGATCAAATGAATATATGAATGCATGAAAGGTCGAAATACTATACAAACAAACACTTGGAAAGCTAAAGAATGGTTAAATAGACATTTTAAAGACGATAGAACGAAAGCTCCCAGTTTTGAACAACATTCAGATGTTTCAACGAGCCCGGATCTAGCGCATGCGCAAAGGAGCATGGGTTAGGAAAAAATCTAAATTTATGGTTGAATACAAACAAAGAACCCTTTTATCTATGTCTTACATTAAAAAAGTCAAATAGCAATATGCATTTAAATAGTAGCAGCTGGAAATGCTCAATCATCTGTCAAATACTCAACGTCCAAAATGACTTTTGACCTCACAAATACTTCCGGGAGAATTTTCAACTTCCGGGTCAAATTTCGCCATATTTCTCACGTGGAGGGGTTTTCATATAATTTCATCGAAATAAACATTCTAAATACCAACAAAAATGAGTATTTTACAAAGAATAGCGGAAATTGAAGCCGAGGTAATAGTCGTTTTTAATATTGACGTTTAATCTGTGTTTGAAAAGTTGTTGGTGCCAAACATCTTGGGACTGTTTTCTGTTGACCGTTATGTCAGTTATGACAGATACAACTAAGTCTTTTTACCTTACCTTACCTTTACTTTAGAAAAATATCATTTGGAAATCAAATATCCAATCTTGATTTTTGAAGTTTGTTTTGCAATTGTCACCAAATATGATTGTCAAACCCTTATAGTTTAATTATATTGTCTCACCTTTGTAAAAACAAATAAGAATGTTCTAATGTTTTTTTTAGTGTTTCTATGTTTGTACAATTTACTTACCGTATTTCAAATTATATAATATTTTAGAATGTTTTAAGTACATATCCAAAAATGTTAACAATTGTAAATGCTCATCTAAAGCAATGTTGGAGATTCAGTGATTTCTGTTCTTATAAAATATTATGACATTCAGGGATTGAGAAAGGCAGGGGCCAATATTGAGCCATTTTGCAAAAATTGGATGAAAAAGTGGCCCATTAACATTTTTAACTTTACAATTGCTACAAAGGGGAATGGCCCATTTAAAATTTTGAAAATGACAAAAAACCTAAAAATGGCCCATTGTCAAAGGTATCTTTCCCAATACCTGGACATTTTCTACTGATTACTGCCATATGTAAGATACTGATATACACAGGGTAAACTGTACAGATACACATTCCCACACAGATTAACCAAGTTTTTGAATAGACAGTATAATTATTGAAAAGTTTTGGATAATATATAATATATCACAAGGTCTACAAAAGGTAAACGTTTTTAGATTGCTGACATGATTACTCAAAATTGACAAAAACCCAAACAAAATAGACATCAGAACAGGAAGATCTTTCTGTTCTTATGTATAACACTTCTAAATGCCCATCAAACAGTCAGTCTTTAACAAATGTCAAAAGTAACCAAAATATTGCTTCCACTCTCTTAGTGGTCCTTACATCAGCTTATGAAAACAGTTTTAAAATCTATAAAGATCTAAATATTAACTTTCAGTTTTCAGTTTTAGCTCATCAGGCCCGATGGGCTTATAAATTGTAAATTTGGTGATCCTGCAATGGTAATGGACACCAAGCCAAAAAGGTGGGCAAATATCCCCAGGAACCCCTCTAGGGAACAACACTGCAATGGGGATTCTAAATATGGGTCACAGGATCTTAAAAACTTATTTCATCTTCTCCAGTACCAAAAGGTCTAGAGAGCTGAAATGTTGTGTGCAGACTCCTTGGCTAGTGGGGATTCTAAATTGTAGATTAAGTGGGGTCACAAAATTAAAGACCTATTTTCACCTTCTTCTCCAGTACGAAAAGCACTAGAACGTTTTCTTTAGATACACAGTGCTGCTCTAATTTAAGAAAGTTTGATTGCAGATGGCCAGAACACAAAAGAACAAGGCTACATCCGGCCATCTTGGTTTACTGAAAGCTCGATTGGCTAAGTTACGTCGAGAACTGATAGAACCAAAGGGAGGAGGAGGAGCCACGGGGGATGGCTTTGATGTTGCTAAAACAGGAGATGCCAGGATCGGCTTTGTCGGTTAGTTAATATCTCTGTCACTTTTACTTGATATCCTCTATTTTGTTTCGATCTCATTGAATCAAGTTTTAAATGACACTCATACTTTGCTGTTTTAAGATATAACCGTTGCTAGGGAGGGGTTCGGTCTCATGCCCTTTCACTCTCAGCCAATCAGCATCAAGGCTGAGAAATTGTTTGTGAAATTCTATGTGAATGCAGGCCTATGATTGGCAAGTCATTTGCCTTGCTCAGATTGATTATGTAGGAATTACGTAATATTATATGTCAGAAATACTCAGAAATTGGTGGCATCACATTTGAAGCAAGACTCTCTTTCAAACAGGTTTTCCGTCTGTGGGCAAGTCAACACTGTTGAGTAACCTGGCTGGTGTTTATTCTGAGGTGGCAGCGTACGAGTTCACGACTTTAACAACAGTTCCAGGTGTCATTCGGTACAAAGGTGCAAAGATTCAGGTGAGTGGGAAAAAATGACAGGTATCGATAACTATTTTGTCTATGGACCCAGGGAATTCCATGCTTTTGGGTGGGTTCTTAGAGTATTCTTCCTCTCAGTCTTTGTTAGAAATTCCTTTTTTTTAAATGGTTATTTCCAATCCTCAAAATAAAATTGAATATACTCTACGTATGTATCCAGGTTGAAGGCTAACTCTCCACAGAAGCATAAGGTCATCAATGTGACATCATCGTCATCATTTTTTTGTTTGATATTAATTCTACGTCACTCAATGACATAAACATGTACAGTCTTCAACAAGAAATATAAACTATGCTGTATATTATTGTTTCAGCTCCTTGATTTACCCGGTATTATCGAGGGTGCGAAGGACGGTAAAGGAAGAGGAAAACAAGTTATTGCAGGTTGGATAGTGTGCCAAATTTCTCAACTCCAGTCTGATCATGTGTCAAATGCAATTTTGAATTATTGGGCATCATAAAGTAAAATATGAATTCTTGAATTTTGAAACCCCTGGGTGAAACCCAAGGGGGTTATTGTCGTGGCCCAGCCCATCTGTCCGGAAACGGTACTTGTGTTCTGAAATCAACTCCTCCCACAGTTTTTGTTCAATCTTTCTGAGACTGAAACTCTACACATGCTTTGGATATACAGCGGTGATATGCATGTGCTTTTTTGGGACCGATCAGATAAAAGTTTGCAGAGTTATGGCCCTTGACTTAGAGGGGTCAGCTTTCCGATTTCAGACTGACAGTACCTGTGTTCTGAAATCAATCTTCCCACAGTTTTTGATGAATCTTTCTGAAACTTTACACATGCTTTTGATATTTATGGCTTCTATGCATATGCTTTTTTTTGGAACTGATCGGATTAATATTTGTTATGGGCCTTTTCTTAGAGCGCTCAGCTTACCTAAGGTTACGTAGGTAGATAGGTAATGGAGAAACCTCAATTTCAAGGACCTACCAGAGTTTGTAGATCCCTGAGAGGAGGTTACATCCTAAGGCCCGGAGTAAGACCGAGAAAGAGGGTTTTTCTAGTTTTTACATCTACAACTGTTTTTAAGTTTAAAATGCTTTGTTATCGCATTGTGGAAGATACATGGTGAATATAAGAGTATATAACAGTTTGTTATCAAACCTCTTTACGAAGTACCACGTGGATAATAAAAGTCCCTCGTACCGGGTGATACAGAAATGTAACCAATGGTAACCATATGATAAGATCTTGAAAAGACTGTCTGAAGTGAACAATTATACGGTAGTAGGTTGATAAGAGTTGAGAAACTCTGTTTGAAGAGAATGTAGCTGTTTATATGTGACCTTGCATGACAATATTCTATTATCTATATATATCTATGACCAGATGGTCTTGGCAGGTGAACATGTGCAAGTCCTCTCTTGTTTGCAGTTGCACGGACTTGCAGTCTTATATTCATTGTACTTGATGTGCTGAAACCTCTACAACACAAGAAGATTATTGAGAGAGAACTGGAAGGGTTTGGGTTGCGCCTCAACAAAACGCCGCCCAATATCGTGTTCAGGAAAAAAGACAAGGGAGGTCTTAACCTTACAAGCACAGTGGGTACCTTCACAATTCTAGACAGTTATGAATCTTGAAATATTGCTTTGACATTGTTGAAATTGATGAGCATGAACAGGTTCAGTTTGACTCTGTTATATTTATAAATTATGTATCTTAAAATTAACATTATACCTTAAAATTAAATAAATATCAAACAAATTTTAGATACCTGAAGCAGATTTTAACTGCACCAAAGTCACCACAATGTGATCGAACCGCAGCTTGCAAATAGATGGAAAAACAATTAATTTCAAATATAAAACAAAACGAAATGTATCTGCAACAAAAATAATTTTTTAGTGAGGTTTGTTGGAGCTAAACGTAACAAAAACATTAATGGCCAGAATAAATATATGTGTTTATATCCAGTTCACAGTAAGAAAGTGCTCAATTCATAAAATGTAGAGCGAAAATAGAAATGGAGACACATTTATGTACTCACAACAATCTAAGCCGAGCGAGAAAGAAATAAACCTTGTGCCCACTGCCCAAGTGAATATCCAAATGCCTGATGATCGCCACATAGTGTGTGCGTGAAACTTTTTGTTGCAATGTGAGTATATAAATGTGTCTCCATTTGTATATATATATAAATATATATAAAATTGATTATCACCTCCCCTAGAAAACTGTAGAGCATATAAATTTAGGTATATATTTCATTTCCATGGTCAGGTTGGTCAATCCGAGCTTGATGTTGACCTGGTTAAGACAATCCTGAACGAGTACAAGATCCACAACGCGGACATCACATTGCGATACGACGCGACGGCAGAGGACCTCATCGACGTTATTGAGGGGAACCGAGTGTACGTTCCCTGCATCTACCTCCTGAACAAGATCGACCAGATCTCTATAGAGGTGGGTGCAGTGTTTGAAATAGTTGCCAGCCTGCTAGCCAGTTGTTTTCTTTGTTCATTTCAGATGAGACAAGTTACAAGAGTGGTCAGTAAGCCTGCCAGGCTTGTTAGATTTTTAGCTCATCAGGCTTGAAAGGCCAGATGGGCAAATGCAAGGTGTGTGTCAGTGTCTTAATTGTTAATTAATAAAATTTTCATTGGGTTTGGTCAGGTGTTTGGGAATCATTTTTCCACTTATAAGTAGGATTCATCAATAAGGTATACTTACTTGAGAAGAAATTTGTTATTGTTTCTCTCCAAATTTTATACTATTTTGTTTGATTTGGGGAATATGTTTATTTGATTTTGATTGGGATGATCACCTTTTCAATATCTTTGCAGGAAATGTGATATATCATTGTGTTTTATCAAAATTTAGTGTCAAGTCATGTTTTTGTACAGTTTAAATACTGCGATTTTTCAGGGCAAGGGGTTGTGCATTATATTGAGAACAATCTATTTTAGTCTTCAACATCAAACAATAAAAACCCTGATGAGCTACAGAACCCACGGCTCTATTGTGTCTACACATTGCGGGGCCTGTTCAAGTTTGAGAAAGACTGAGTATTTTTAAAATCCACAATCCAGTGCCAGTAAAGACTTAAAGTATTTCGAACACTGCATGTTCTGCTTGCTAAAGGTGCTGACATACCTGCTTCTATTGATAACAGTAGGGAGGTGTGGAGCTGACTTAGACAAAGGCTGTTTGCCATTAATGAAACCCATTATCGACTGTTTTTCTTTAACTACTTTCTGTTACAGGTACAGCTGAGCTGAAACTAAAAGAGATCAAAGCCAAACTTTATTTATTTTCCATGTTATATGTATGGTCAGTAGGTTGGTGCTGTATGAATTCTAAGCTATGTGCGCTTCCTACAGGGATCAACATAGCCCTTCACGTTCGGCTTCTTTGGTGTTAGATAAACCATTTCTCAGTGGTTAAAATACATGAATGAGAATTTTTCAAGAGAAAAGATATTCTAGAGTTAGCAATGGTGTATGATTGCATACAAAGAATATTTTTGTATTACCAGGAGGCGAAAAGTACGGGGTCACTGATATACTAGATTTTTCTTTGACTAATCATAAAATTCACTAAATGTAAAAAGATTTATTTCTTGTTGAATTGATAAATTGATGTTTGTTACGATGATATCCAATATCTGATCTCACAGTTTCTGTCTGTTCACAGGAGCTGGACATCATTTACAAAGTGCCGCACTGTGTGCCTATCTCTGCTCACCACAAGTGGAACTTCGATGATTTACTGGAGAGGATGTGGGACTACCTGCAGCTCGTTCGAATGTAAGTTAGAATGTCCACAGTATTTAGTGAATCAGCAGGTGATGAGTTGATCAATATCTATCTAGATACATTTATAAATTTATAAAATTGGCTGCTGGGATTCGGCGTGAAGCGTAGCTTGACTCATCAGCCTGGGTCTCTAATGCTTGGGCGCTTAAACAGCGACTAATTTAAACTACCCACAGTTTACGCACCAGTTCACCAGTTCTTTCATAACTTTGCCAAATTTCCTCGTGATATCTTCAACTTGTTTCAGGTTATGGTCCAGTAATAAAGTGGTAAACTGTGCTCCTGTATTTTGGTCACGAAAGTTGTACTTTGATGACAAAACAAGAACTTTATCCTAGTTGTGCAGTTGACAATGGGTTCTTTTCATCATTTTGAGATGGGGAGATTTACAGTGTATGAAATAATCTTTAAACGTAACCAGCCAAAAACTATGGTTTTGTCAATTTTGAAAAAGTTACCAGCCTTAAGCAAAAGTACATTTGTATCCAGGTTATGGGCTGTGAGACAGGCCTTCTTCATACATATGAGTATTTTATGTTTGTTAATAATGTTTTGCAGTTACACAAAGCCGAAAGGCCAGCTGCCAGACTACAGCTCGCCAGTGGTACTGAAGCAGGGCAAGAGTTCAGTGGAGGACTTCTGCAACAAGATCCATCGCACCATCATGAAGGAATTCAAATAGTGAGTGAAGCTGTGCTTTTTCTGTACCCCTGCTCCTTTTGATTATTGAAGTTTGTTCCGAACACCTGGTACATTTGCATTTAGTAAAATTACATTTTAACCTGGAAGTGAAAGAGTAAAGAAATAGGTAGTGCAAGCCGTACCGCAATAGAACTCAGGACAGTGTTCGGAGCCACTCCCTTGACTTTGCGCATGTACCAGACATTCAGAAAAAACTTCGGTATTCGAAAGGAGCAGGCCATATTGGTACAACACTGTTGACAAAGTAAGGAAATAAGGGAGACAACTCAGTGATGGCTTTGTGAAGAGTGTTCCTGACCATCTGAGGGCATGTTATGTCTTTTTATGTTACAACTTAAAGTAAGAATTATTTATCATCCTTGCAGCGCGCTCGTCTGGGGTTCCTCAGCAAGACATCAACCTCAGAAAGTGGGAAAGGAACATATCCTCAACGATGAAGATGTCGTACAAGTTGTCAAAAAGTAGGTTTTGGCTTCGTTAAAGATAATAGGTAAATGATCATAACGGTTGAAGATTTGTAAGTGTTACTCTCTTGAGTGTGGCCTTTCCGGAGTGTTTCTTGAACAGTCATGATTGTTCAGTTTTGTCACAAGGAAGGGATTTTGAAACAGGACTTTTGTTCAGACCATCAGTTTCAATAGTAATCTAATCGGTGAAAGCATGGAAAAAGCATCAAAATTACACACAGTGGAAAACACATCACAGTCACTTTACTAGTGCTTTTTTGTCTTGAGTGGAAACTTGGAATCAACACAAATCACTTGATTCATTTCTAAAGCTTGTCCTCTGTTCATAAAAAATCGTCTATTTAAATTCAACAATTGCTATCTTCATTGACAATTATTTGTGATTTTCAGGATATCTTAGAGTGATTTTGAAACAGAGAGCAGCAGTGTCGCCTTCCCCAGCAACTGGAATGACTTGTTCACCTCGGAGCTGACATGTTAATGATAGGACCTAAAGTGCATACACGCTACGCTGAAGGATGATCCACATTGATGTGCTCATACCCATGGTGCATTGGTTCCTCGCTGTAACTCCCCTCAGGTTTCTTCAGTGTCACATACACCGTGGATCAATCTTTCATTTGCATTGTCGCCAAAATCTTTCCATATGTCCTAAAAATAAGCTTGAAAATTATTTGAAAAAAAATTCCTCATTTCAGTAATTAAAGTAACAAAATTAAAAAAATATTTGTTTTTTTTTCAGTTTAAATAACAATGTTTTAATTAAGGACCCACTTTGTTTCAAATGCTTGTTCAGCCTAACAAAACGAAATATAAACAATATTTCAGCAGGGATAGTTTTAAATTTGCTAAACCAATTGAGTTCAAATTTTATTATTGAAAGATCCCATTTATGATTTTGTGAGGAGAATTTGAATTTTGAAAGCCTCGGTCACTGAGGATGAACACAAAACTATCTTGTTACAATACTGTTTTAATATCAAGATTGCTCCATAGGTTGGACTTTAAAATCTTTGTTACAATGAGGGACCACTGTGGAATGTTCATTGTTCTTCAGTGGACCGTTTCACTAACTGATATTAGGCCTACTATCAATCGTAAACCCATCTTTTAACATTGACTCAGATTGATCGTCGGCCTAAGATCCGTTTGTGTTATGGTACCCTGGACCTAGATTTTAAAACTCATTAGCACTGAAATAGTTGTAAGCCAATGTTAATTTACCATACTTGTGACTATCCAGGTGCTTAGAGAGCCTCGGAAATCTAGACCCTGCCATTGAATCTGAAGCAATGCGTGAAACTCTAGCCATATGTTTTAATGTGCATGCATGTTTCTCTTCCTCATTGTTATCAACCGTAATTATTATTGTTTGGCCTCATTGTATTGCTTCAAATGAGAACATAAGAAATAATGAACTGTTGAATTTTGTGTATATGTGTCGAGACAAAAATGCTAACTGTCTTGTAAAATAAATTTCTACTTCATCCATTAACAATAGTTGTGCTGTTATTGAACATCTTTACCCTGTTTTCCTTCATTATTTGGGGATAACCTGTCATTTTCAAATCCAAATTACCCCTTTTCATCCGGAGTCTCAGAATCTTTAGGGATGTCCTCAGTCATTGGCAAATCCCAAGTTATCTCCCTTTGTTAGTGGTTGGCCACTCCGAATGGTAACTCAGATTTATACAGCATTTTAAGTGTGACATGACTAGATAGGTTTCTAGACACATTCATGGAGTTTATTTTGTTTAATCTAGAAAACAAGAAGTTCAGTCAAACAACTCGCATAGAGATAAATCACAGAAAATTGATATCGTAATGAAAGCGTAGATAAAATGTTGGTAAATAAAACTACACCCTTTATCAAATAGATTTGCTAGTAGGTGTTTTTATGCCCCCGAATAGGAGATTCCGGGGGTATATTGTTTTTCACCTATCCGTCTGTCTGTGTGTTTGTCCACAAAAACTTTAACCTTCGACATAACTTTCGCTTGCTCAGAGCTAGGGCTTTCATACTTGGCATGTGCATACCTTGTGGAGAGACCTTTCAGATGAGGTCATCATATTTGCCCTTGTTACCTTGACCTTGACGCAGTGGACATTTTCAGAGAACTTTAACCTTGGCCATAACTTTGGATTACTCAGAGCTAGGGCTTCCATACTTGGCATGTGTATACCTTGTGATGAGACCTTTCAGATGAGGTCATCATATTTGACCTTGTGACCTTGACCTTGCCGCAGTGGACATCTTCAGAAAAGTTTAACCTTGGCCATAACTTTGGTATATCCGGGGCATCCGTGTTTAACAAACACATCTTATTATAGATTATTACCCGAGAAGTGTACCATATGACTTTTATGAAATAAGTGTGAATTTTTAGCTCATCAGGCCTGAAAGGCCCAATGGGCTTATGGCATGGGATGGCGTCCGTCCATCCGTCCGTCCGTCCGTAAACTTTTCACTTTTTCGACTTCTTCTCCAGAACCAATAACTCTAGAGAGCTGAAATTTTATGTACAGACTCCTTGGCCAATGGGGATTCTAAATTGTAGATTTGGTGACCCTGTGACCCCAAATAAGGGCCCCAGGGGTCATAACCTTAAAAGCTATTTTCATCTTCTTCTCCAGAACCAATGACTCCAGAGAGCTGAAATTTTATGTACAGACTCCTTGGCCAATGGGGATTCTAAATTGTAGATTTGGTGACCATGTGACCCCAAATAAGGGCCACAGGGATCATAAGCTATAAAGCTATTTTCATCTTCTTCTCCAGAACCAATGACTCCAGAGAGCTGAAATTATATGTACAGACTCCTTGGCCAATGGGGATTCTAAATTGTAGATTTGGTGACCATGTGACCCCAAATAAGGGCCTCACAGGCCATTACCTAAAATCCTGTTTTCATCTTTTTCTCCGGAACAAAAAGACCTAGAAGGCTGTCATATTGTATGCAAACTCTTTAGCCAATGGGGATTCAAACTTGTAAATTTGGTGACCCTGTGACCCCAAATATGGGCCACAGCCTAAAAAAAACCTTTGAAAATGAATTTTGAACTGATATTTTATGACACTTCAACCACTTTATTTGAAATGTATGTCGACTTTAGATAACAATCTACATTGTGGACATGTTTGTCAAATTGATGTAATCAATGTGAAATGAGAACTATTGAATAGCCTATGAACTGAAAATTGTGACAAGGCATAAAGGACTAAATTGAAGAGGAGCTAAGAATTCTTTTATTTTACATGAGATATGTGAACTGCATATGACTGGTGATGAAATGATAAGATAAGATTATTTTCATCTTCTCCAGAACGAAAAGACCTAGAAGGTTGTCATGTTGTGTAATGAGTCTTTAGCCAATGAAGATTCTAAATTGTAGATTTGGTGACCATGTGACCCCAAATAAGGGCCTCACAGGCCATTACCTAAAATCCTGTTTTCATCTTTTTCTCCGGAACAAAAAGACCTAGAAGGCTGTCATATTGTATGCAAACTCTTTAGCCAATGGGGATTCAAACTTGTAAATTTGGTGACCCTGTGACCCAAAATATGGGCCACAGCCTAAAAAAAACCTTTGAAAATGAATTTTGAACTGATATTTTATGACACTTCAGCCACTTTATTTGAAATGTATGTCGACTTTAGATAACAATCTACATTGTGGACATGTTTGTCAAATTGATGTAATCAATGTGAAATGAGAACTTTTGAATAGCCTATGAACTGAAAATTGTGATAAGGCATAGAGGACTAAATTGAAGAGGAGTTAAGAATTCTTTTATTTTACATGAGATATGTGAACTGCATATGACTGGTGATGTAATGATAAGATAAGATTATTTTCATCTTCTCGAGAACGAAAAGACCTAGAAGGTTGTCATGTTGTGTAAAGAGTCTTTAGCCAATGGAGATTCTAAATTGTAGATTTGGTGACCCAGTGGCCCCAAATAAGAGCCCCGTAGGCCATTACCTAAAATCCTGTTTTCATCCAGAACAAACTAGAAGGAATATTTTGTTCAGAATGTTTAGATGTTTGGATGACAAGGCTTAGAACCGAGATTGTTTAGCCAAGGTGATTCAAAATTGTACTATGTACCATGAGATTCATCACATTGCCTGTTCTCTTTAAGCCTTATACAGTTAGATCAGTGCTGCCAGTGTTTAGTGCAAGCAAGAGTCTATTACATAATTTGGCGGTAAAACACAAAAAACACAGCTGGCTTGTAACCAGAGCCAAGGGGTCAGAATATTGCATAATCTCCTGTGTGTTGACCTTGCTGAGTGCTCTCTCTCAATTTCAAGACTAAGATTTGTCAGGGTTAGGGATTGTGCATTATATTGAGACAACATATTTCTGTCTTCATCATCAAACAAAATAAACTCTGATGAGCTACAGAGCCCATGGCTCTATTTTTTTATTACCTGAGCGAAAGCGACTGTTATACATAAATTTGCACGAGTTTCATAAAAGTTAAAGGGCACACTTTTTCGAGTGTAATTATTTCTTTATTAGCCATTTTATTCTTTTTGATTTGCGTTAAAAGTCAGGAAAAAACCAACTTCCCTTGCGACGGAAAGCTATAGTGACATCACGAACAATCGTTTTAAGACGTCACAGACGACGAAATATGGGATGTCGCGGTTTAACAATGGTTGCTAGGCAAACGTGATATGTGCATTTGTGCTCGTATCGATAATATTAACTCGGTTATTTTCAACCATACGGGTAATAAATGATGTAATTACGATATCAAGTTCCTGTGAGATTGAATTTTTGTATCAGAATAAGAATTATATGACATAACGCCCTGTTAAAACTACGCTCAATATTGTATCAAGGCTGCAATGTGGTTGACTAAGTTTCCCGCATTATGCATGAGACACACCCCCCAGTGGTCAGACCTTAACGTTGCTAGGCACAATTTAAGTGTCAGGTAAGATCTGAAGTTAATGATATTGTGACAATATTAGTAGTCTTTGAAATATATGATGTTTCAGGTAATATTGGTTTGTTGGTTTGAGGTCAACTGGACATGGCAGTAATGGTCAGAACCAAATGTCCGTAACATTAGTCTCCATTTAAAGATTTTATACTGAAAATGTATCCTATAACAGGTGAAATGTTTACAGAGGACTAATGACAGCTCTAAGGTCATCTGGCGTGACGAAGTCAGTAACCAAAGAAAATGCTCAATAATAGGATTAGACAGAAATGGTCAAGGGAGATAACTGGTGACGGATGGCTAACAAAATGACCTCGCTTGCTTTGCAACGAAGTGATATGAATTGTGATTGGCTCGCAGGTCCAAGCTGCGTAGCAGTTTGATTGGCTCATGCCAGTCAAGGGCGGGTAATTTGAGTACAAATTTCTCTGATGGAGTTTCCCAGATGCTCAATGGGTTTGAGATGGGAGTAAAGTATACTCTATTTGATGTAGGGTGTAGTTTTTTTACCTATGTTTTATCTACGTTTTAATTAGGATATCGAGTTCCTGTGGTTGAGATCTGGGGGGACGACTGGACATGGGATAGTTCTGAAGTTCTGCTGCACAAAGAAGTCGTTTGCAACACGCGCAATATGCGGCCTTGAATTATCATACTGGTATTCCATCTGAACCCCATGTCTTTTAAGAAAGGGTAACACAATCTTCGATAATCTAGTGCTTTCGTCCCATAGATTTATCGGAACGAAAGCGCTGTATTATCGAGGATGGGGTAACACAACAGGCAGTAAAACTTCATCTCTGTACCGCATGCGCGGGTTTCCGTTAGATTACCATCGACAATGAGCAGATCTGTCCTGTGATTAGCGGAGATGATTCCCCAAACCAAAACGATTGAGTTGCGATCAGCGTAACGTTCGCCAGGGCGTCGATTAGCACGTGAACGCCCGTCACTAATGTCACGATGCTCGTCTAAGAACAGAACATTATCACAGTCTCTTCTTAAATAGATTATGTCTACACCACAACAAACGTGCATCTCGGTGACATTGCGACCGAACTGGACGGATTGCTGGACGTCGTGGCCTGGTGTTCCAATCTTAGAGATGATTCCTGACAGTTCCTGTAGGAATAGGTCTTAAACCTGGAATGGTACGGACAGAAAATGCTGCATTTTCGAACCGATTTCTGAGATTTGTGAGTCTGATACGGTTGTCCTGACTGCGTGACGTAACGCGTGGCCTTCTTGCACGTGGCCGACCTCTGGTACTGCTAGTTTGTTGTTACGGATTTCACAGAGAACATCAAAACGTCGAATTAAGGCATTCTGTAACATCCCAGTCTCTAACACCTAAATGATCATTTGTTTCGTAATATTTGATGTGGCTTTAATCCATCCAAATTTGTCTCAGGTCTTTTGATGTAAGTTTTCAACGGTCAGAATCACTTGTTTTACCTCTTTATCATCACTATGCACACCGTAGGAACGTGTACGCCTGGAAATTGTTACTCAACGGAAGTGAACGAATTTCTCTGCGAGAGGTCAGTTTACAAATGTGCATTTGGTGGAAGATTTTGTTGGATTAATCGGTTTTGAGGTTATTCATGAGAAAAAATGTTTCAGGCTGTGAAATGGTACACACCGATGAATCCGTAGACGAAAGATAATGTCTTTATGTGCCCTCAGTCGACTGTTACATGACAATTTAGTAGTCGAATTTCGCATGTGGAACTTACGTGTGTTTGATATTTCCTTACTTTCAGAAAATCCATAAAAGATACTCATATATTTTTTACCATGTTTCACGGAACTCAATTTTTCTTTTGTTCTTATGATTATCTTTATTCTATTCTTTTTAAATTTTGGAAGTTTCCTATTAGAAAACCAGGTATTTACATGCAGGGCCAACCAACTTGAAATATTTTTGACAAGTTTACCAAAAGCACAAAATATTTCATCTATTCCATATGTCTAACTTAAAAATAATAACTCATAACTGCTGAGGCCTACAAAAAAGTTTCAAAAGGAAAAAGGTTTTCAAATTTCTTAAATGTAAAAGGGCAAATATATACTGTTTACAGGATGTTCATTTCACGTCAAAACAAATTCAAACTGTTAAACAACAGTGGGGCTACAATCAATGTTACGTTAATGCTAGAGGAACAGCCATCTTATTTAACAATAATTTTGACTTTCAAATAATAGAGAAGAAATTTGACAAGGGTGGAAATTTTGTCACTCTAAAAATCAAGGTAAAAGAAAAAACTTACGCAATCATTAATATTTACGGCCTTAATAAAGATTCACCTGACTTCTATGAACATATCAAACAGCTTGTCACTGACTTTGACAGCGATGAAATATGCCTGTGTGGCGATTTTAACCTTGTACTGGTCCCAAAAAAGACACCTTTAACTGCAGAAATATAAATAACCCTAAAGCTAGAGATAAGGTTTTAGAAATTATAGACTACTTTGATCTTAAAGACGCATGCAGAGAAAATAGCATTGATTCAACAAGGTATACTTGGCGGCAACCTACTCCATTAAAACAAGCTCGGCTTGACTTCTTCCTTTTGTCACACAATTTATTCTTATCCATGGAAAAATGTGAAATTTTACCAAGTGTCGATTCCGATCACTCTATTGTTGAGTTGTATCTAAAATCATATGAACTACCACGCGGAAGGGGCTTTTGGAAATTCAACAATTCATTATTGTATGACAAAAAGTATGTAGATATGATCAAAGAAACTATAAAATCTACTCTAAAACAGTATGAAATTAGTGAAAATGGCAATATTACATACTCAATTGATGATCAATTACTATTCGAGACCATAATATTAATGATTCGAGGTAAGACTATCTATTACTCTTCAACAAAGAGAAAATACAAAATAAAATGCAGGCTGACTTTGAAGAAGAATTAAAGGATCTAGAAATAAATCTAGATAATGAAGAAAATGAAAATGATAAAGCTACTATACATAATGATATCAATGATAAAAAACTAAGGCTTTGATGAAATTAACAATATCAAAATACAAGGAATGCTTACAAGATCAAGAGCTAAGTGGATCGAAAAGGGAGAAAAACCAACAAAATATTTTTTTAAACTTGAATCGAGAAATTTCCTTGATAAATGTTTTACAGAAATTGAAAAATCGGACGGGTCTAGGCTTTCGAATACTGAACGTATCATAAATGAGACTAAAAATTAGTACCAAAAACTTTATCAATCCGAAGATGTTCTCCCAATTGATCTTAATGAAATTTGTCAAACTTTCGATGTGCCCAAACTAAACGAAAATCAAAAACAGTCTTTGGAAGGGAAATTAACCATACAAGATTTGACCGAAGCACTTAGAGGAATGAAAAATGATAAGAGCCCTGGTCCTGATTGTCTACAACAGAATTTTACAAATTCTTTTGGAAAGATATAGGTATATGTTTTTAGTTAATTCTTTAAATACCGGTTTCGAAAAAAGAACACTGTCAATCTCACAAAAGCAAAGTTTAATAACCTGTATTCCAAAAGGCAAAAAAAACCAAAAGTACCTAAAGAATTGGCGCCCTATCTCTCTTCTTAATTCATCTTACAAAATATGGAGCAGCAGCAATCGCAAATAGAAATATAGTCGCAAGCGACGACAAAAGGATTCAGCGCATATTTGATTAATGTCCTAGTAAGTATATCATATCAGCAGTCATTCCTGAAAGTTACACGAAGATCTCTATAAGCATTAAGCTCCAGCAGCCTCTACCTGTCCATCATGTAAAACGAAAGTCGGATTTAACAACAACAATCAAAATGGCGGCTAAACCACGTGACTTTCGAATTCGTTGTGATTAACTTTTCTGCGTGCATTGTCATTGCGCATCTTTTAAAAAAAGTTGCAAGTCTCTAGGTGAACTATGAAAAAAATTCCCATGTTAAAAATCGAACTTTAGAATCGTACTGGACCTTTAATGGTTTGATTGATTGGGCCCAAAAGCTCCGCTGCAAAACTACATGGTAAGGGCTATCAGCCTACAAAGTTTGGTTGCAATAGTCGGATTCCTTCTGGCAAAAGTCGTGTTTACAAGATCCGTGGTAGAAGAACAAAGGAATTGCGACTTTTACACAGTCTATGGGCGTGACCTGCATCCTTTGTTTCTGTTGATCAAATTGTGTGAATAGTTTCGCATGAATAGCGACGAAACCGTACATCTTACAAAATTGTTATGATTGACTTTTTTGTCTGTAGTGTTACTGTCTATCATATTAAAAAAAAATTAACTCTCTAAGTGCATTTTGAAAATTCCCCCCATGTTAAAATTGTCAGTGTTATTTATCTATAATTATGTACCCGTTCTCAAAAACCGGAAATGAATGTTTAGCGTCGATTTTATTGTTGATTCGTATAGACAATAGTACTGTCTTACATTTCTTGGAAAAATCTTGAAATTTTCGATTAAATCTTATGAGTTATCTCCCTTTGAAGTTTGCGATTTTCAAAAATTGTCGGACTTTGAAAGATCACTGTGCAAAAAGTATAGCGAATTTGCAAAAATCCGTCTGATGACTTTTGTTAGCAATATATCAGCTACGTTATGTGAAAATATGAGCTTTCTAATGCTTGTATCTTCAGAGGAGAAGATTGTCAAAGGTGCATGGGGTCGGGAAATTTTGAAAAGTGTCTAAAATCAAAATGGCGGCGAAACCACGTGACCAACGAAATCGTCATGATTTACTTTTCTGCTCGCACTGTCAATGCGCATCTTTTAAAAAAGGTTGCAAGTCTCTAACTGCATTTTGAATAATTTTCCCATGTTAAAAATCGAAATTTAGAATCGAACTGGACCTTTAATGGCTGTGTCGATTGTGCCCAAAAGCTTATTTTTAGTAGTTCGTAGTAAGGGCTATCAGTTTGCAAAGTTTGGTTGCATTAGCTCTTTTCGTTTGGCCGAAATCGTGACCACGCCCTCGCTGGAAGAATAATAATAATAATAATAATAATAATAAAACACGCCAATAACAATAAGGATTCAGCACTTTAGTGCTGAATCCTTAATAAAAAAGATACTTCCCTACATAATACATGAAGATTAAAAAGGATTTGTAAAAGATCGATATATAGGGGAGATAACCAGATTAGTTTACGACATTATGGAACATACTGAAACATTCCAAATTCCAGGACTATTACTCTTTATTGATTTTGAAAAAGCATTCGACTCAATTGACCGAAATTACCTTTGTAATTTCCTGAAGTTTTTCAATTTTGGCCCAAATATCATTGACTGGATTACTACCTTCTACAATGACATTGAATCACGGGTCTTGGTAAATAGATTCCCTTCGTCGCCCTTTAAAATAGAACGAGGTTGTCGCCAAGGAGATCCCGTAGCGCCATATTTATTCATTCTCTCCGTTGAAATAATGCTGACATAAAAGGTCTAAACATTGGAAATATAGAATATCTTTTGTCACAGTTCGCTGATGATACATCTTTAACCCTAGATGGATCTGAAAAATGCTTATATGCTGTTTTAAAAACCTTACAGTTTTTTGCTCGATTTTCCGGTCTAAAGGTTAATGTAGAAAAAACAAGACTTATATGGATAGGATCCAAAAAACTATCTCGACTCAAACTGTGTAAAGACTGGAACTTTGATTGGTCGCAGACCGAGTTCAAACTCTTAGGAATACATTTCGACATTGATTTGGATCGTATGATCCAAATAAATTACGACGAAAAATGTATACAAATAAGAAATTTAATGAACATTTGGTTAGCAAGAAATCTTACACCTTTCGGAAGAAATACAGTTTTAAAATCTCTCCATCTGCCCAAGTTGAACCACCTTTTCTCCGCCCTTCCCCGCCCACCTGAATGTGTTATAGACAAATTCCAAAGAGAATGTTTTAGATTTATATGGAGAAATAAACCAGACAAAGTTAAAAGAGATATCATTACTCTATATCCTGATCGCGGGGGCCTAAAAGTTCCGGTCATTAAACATGTCATATCTTCGCAAAAATTAAAATGGATACAAAGACTACTTAGTAGTCAATCAGATTGGAAACACTTGCTTATGCAAAGGCTACATTTAACAAATTTATTGTTGATTTCAGATAAAACATATATTGAAAATAGAGTGATATCTTCCATTTCAAATCCATTTTGGATAGAGGTCTTTAGAGACTGGTCAAAAATTATTAGTAGATACAAAAAACACGTTAACAGTGAGTATGATCTACTTTCTCAAAGTGTATGGAATAATGATGACATTAAAGTAGGAAACAAAATTATCTTATACAAAAGCTGGCTAGAACAGGGTATTTTATTCGTAAATGATTTACTGGATGAGCATGGTAGATTCTATTCAAGAGAACAACTACACACTGTATATTCTCTTAAAACAGACTTTCTTCAATATGAGGAAATAAAGAGTGCAATTATCCATTATGCTAAATCATTAGGCATTAATTTATCCGATTGTAAATTATGTAATCCTATATACCCTTTCATTATTAAATGCACTAATACTCTTTTGGGTCATCGGAAACTATATGATCTGTTACTCGACTCGCACTTTGTTAAACACCCATGCTATGATAAATGGGAACAGGTCACTGGTTCTCAATGCACTGACTTGGACTGGAAATGTTTTAGCTGCAAACAAATGTACTCCTAGTACCGATCTAAAATGGCTACAGTATAGAATCATTCACAGAATATTACCAACAAAACATTTTCCTCCATAAGATACATTACGTTGATACCGCAAAATGTTCATTTTGCAAAGAATATGACGAAACTGTTTATCATATGTTCTGGGAGTGTAACAAGGTAAAAAATATATGTCACGAACTAAAAATCTGGCTGAACACTGTAGATGTACAGCTCAGTTTTACAATTTCCCAGGTATTGTTTGGAATTAAAGGGAAAAACAATTATGCCTTAAATGCTATGTTAATATTAGTGAAAAATATCTTATACACTTGTAGTAAGAGAGGATATACCCCAAATATAGGGTATATCAAAAGACAAATCACGCAATACTATGATATTACAAAGTACATCTACGTTAATCTCGACCAGGAAGCATATTTTCTCAAGTTATGGTCTATTCTACATTTGTTATTTAGAACCAACGAGTATCGATAATTGATAATCTTCGAACTGTGAACTATGTTTATATGTTTTAGATATATATGTATACGAAACGATGAATGTCCCTGAATGTCACCCTGTATGTATACCTGAAAAAAAGTGAAATAAAAAAAAATGAAAAAAATGTTGTGAAAAATGCATATATGGACATATATGCGAAATATTGAGACTAATTATTGACAAATAACAAAATTAGAACCACTGAACCACACGTGGTGTCAAAAGTGAACGAGTTACTAACGCGGGGGTGGTGAACGAATTACAGCCACTTGGTGTTTTCTTTAGGAACGTGTTCAACACGATATTATACCAGCAGTCATTGGATGTACATATTTCAGTAATTATTCTTTGTATTTTAATTTTTTTTCTAGTTTTGATAAATATGTATCAGCCTTTTTGGACATATACGTGAAAAAATCGTATGTTTGTTTTAAAACAATACATCGACCGTGTTTGTGTGCGAATATATTCTTTCGGCATGCAACCTCACATAAAACTGTCTCTGCTCAGCTTCTCATTTCTAAAATCAAATTTGTGTTTACTAATGTCTACTATTTTACAGCCTGAAATATTTGTCATAAGTACCTGAAAACCGATTTATCAAACAAATTCCTACACCAAATGCACAAAAACAAACTGGACTCTCGCAGAGAAATTCGTTCATTTCCGTTGAGTAACAATTTCCAGGCGTACACGTTCCTACGGTGTGCTATACTGAGTCGACTGTGATAAAATATTTATTTTCGGCAACAACCAGTACTTTTTATTATTATTAAATAACACCGATCTTTGGCATGTGTGACCCCCAAATAACACAACGGATCGATAACAAGATTGATATGTATGCAAAAACATGAAACCTGTATTGTGATATTTAAAATAATCTCGATTATTTTGGCCATCAAATGAAACCATGCACCATTGTCTGTTTGCACTTAAGTTTAACCAGTGGTATCCCTCTAAAACGTTTGACATTAGCAGGATATACTCGTATATATATATATATGAAATGTTACTGCTAATTAATTACATGCTTATAACCAAATCATTATATCTCTTCCAAATCTGGTAATCTACATTCTCAAAGATACCTTTTTCTAGATGTCATTGAATGTAGTGGTCTTCAATAGACTGCGTTACATCTAGGAGTTAAACGTACATTTGAGTACCTTAAAGAGCCATCAAAGATGTTAGTGTTTCAAATTAAAAATAGTTTTTGGAAAATATACTTATAACGTCATTCACCAGAGAAATCTTTTATCTACAACATGGCATATGTTAAATAATCATATCACGACAATGTAATGCAATTTGGTTTCAAAGAGATGTATCACTTCGAGTAGCGCGCGCTACAAAGGGTATCTGACGTCATATAAACAGAATCTCCTTTTTTGCGTAAAACGTACTATACAATCAGTTAGCGCTTCAGAAGCGTGAAGGCTCGTCTCAAGCGCAAGTCGCCATAACAACCCATTTGCTGCACATGTCTCTCTTGCAAGTTACCCTTGTCACACATTACTGAATGTGACGATTGCTTTACAAACAATGTTTCTAAATGTCCTGAAAATATACAAATTATTGCCTGTTTAATGTACTTTTTATTGAGATAATACCAGCAAATTATCACAATTTTTTACTCTCATTAATTAAAAAATTCAAGAAAAATACCTGGTTCAGTAGTTGGGTAAAACAATTATTCCAATATCTGTAACAAATACATAATTAAATGAAATGGTAAATAAATAACCGCCAAAAAATTATATATTTTGATTTCTTTCATTGCTCATTATTTTTGTTAATCTTTCGTGTCTTTGTTTATTGTTTGTGAGCTAGACCATAATGATTTGCGCTTGAAAATAATAGACTGGATCTATATTTAGATTCGAAAACACCTTTTAATAATTAATGCAATTTCTCGGCTTATTTTAGGTTGAAAAAATTTGGGAAAAATGAAGTGTATTTATTTCACGGAGATAGATTTTTGGAACAATTTCGATATGTTCATCAACATCCTTGATGGCTCTTTAAATCGTCACAGTGACCTTGAACATCGTCTCAAATTAACAAATTCGGGTCGGGGATTCGCACCGCACCTTGGTAATAAGTTTTAAATAAATCAACTAATTCTGCAATAAATGCTAAAAAGACCATTGCTGAGACTCGAAGGATATAACACAAACAGACAATTGTGAAAAACAAACGATCAAATGTATAGAGTACTGTCATTAGCCTTCGTGCATTGAAATAACCAACAAAAATATCCCTTCAAATTGACGTATACCGTATTTCCTTAATTACACGCCCGGCGTCTATTATTTTCAAACGATCTACGCCATAGGCGTCTATTTGATCGCAATAAAGCTTGTAGAGACGGACGACTACAGTAGGGAGAAGCAGTAGTAGAAGTTAAATTTGGTTTACCCGGCGTTTAATAAAGGCAGGCTTTTATTGTTTTCAGAAAGCCCTGTGCAAGGGCGTCTATTCAAGGCAGGCGTGTAATTAAGGAAATACGGTACCCCAGCTTGTACTAGAGCTGCATGGTTAGTAGTCTGTCATCCAGACCCTAGAGCAAAATATTCAATTGACGACCAACCCAGTCTAGAAAATTATAGCAAGTCTATATTAATCAGCTCTAGGGTCTGTACAAGTCTGCATAGGGCACGGGCGAAAATCCAACCCATTTTTATCAGTTGATCTCAAACTGTCCACTGTCGTTTACAGCAGAGGATTAATGAGTTTCAACTGGCTGTCTTCTCCCTCCCCCCAACTGCAGACCTCCCCATGTCCCCATCCCACTGCCTTGGACCTGAACTTGGTTGTCCAGTGTGCCAGTTACACAGTCCAGATAAAGGCAATACAGTCTCTGAAATTAAGGCACCTTTAGGGCTCCATTTGGTATATCTATTTGAATTGTTTGTAAAATGTTGCTGGTAAGAAAAAAAATATTTCTGAGACTAAATGTTAGTCTACATGGTTAGTTCCACGACCACATCAGATACGCCTCTTAACCACCAACATGGTTATCTGTTTTCTGACACTGCATGGGAAAATCTACAGTTTCATTGACGTCTTTGACAATTGAATTTAAAAAAAAAAGAGATTTACATCAGTGATTCATCAGTGTTGCTCCAACTAATGTTCCTCCTGATTACAATTTTCTCATTATATATATATATATTATAACCATGAACAGCCAGCTGTTTCGGTCTTTAGGACCTCATCAGTGTGTGTGGAACATGGTTGGGCTTTCAGCTATGAAACGTTATCAACGCAACAAAGCAGTTTAAGAAAGTCCCACTCATTTGCATAAAGTGCTCAAACCGTATTTCTACAGTGGGCTTGCTCAGGGCCGTAGCAAATGAGTGTACCATGTTAGAGTGCTCAATCAGGCCAAATTAATGGTTTGAGAGCTTACACATATATACTCTGTAACATTCATATTTGAAAACGATACAAGAATCTGTATTGAAACGTCATGCTTCCAGAAAAAAGAGGTTGTTTATCCATAAATTATCGTTCTTACAAGATATCAGTGGTGTTCTGAGACGATTATCAAGAAAATTGAAGAAATGATGTCAAATTTTAAAAACAAGTATGTTGGTCAAGAGTGAACAAAGGTTAGAATTTATTCTCATAAACTATTAACTAGTCATCATACATGTATATGGCCTCAAAACCCACAGACGTTTAGTTTCTCCCTTCGAATATAATTTGTAGCGATCTCTGTGGGAAGGGAATGGTTATTATTACCAAAAAAAAGGAAAACTAATAATATATCTTGTTAATTGTGAGAAAGAAGTGACTTTGGGCGCACCCCCACCGAACGAATAATCTACATGTCTGCCCCTGAAATGATATGCAATGTTGGTGTATGTTTATTCAATGACTTGCATTATTGGATATTAGATCTCACCCAAGTGTCTTCTAATATAAAAATATATCAACACGAGTTGATTATTATTACAAATATCCGTGGCTTGCCGAGGATATTTTTCTTTAATCGACGAGGGTTGATATATTTGATATCAGAAGACACGAGGGTGAGATTATATTTATCATTCAAAATCATTCTTCAACAATTATTAGCAAAATAATGAACATATCTGCAACACAAAACTGCCATTTGACTACTTCAGCAGCGAGCTCAGTGATTTCATAGCATTGTGACGTCATCAGCATTGTGGCCTCATAGCATTGTTACGTCATCAACTTTGTGACGTCATAACATTGTCAGCAGTGTTCTCAGTGATGTCAAAGCCTTGTGATGTCATTAGCTGATGATGTAATATGATTGTGACAATTTGATTGTTGCGATATCTACAATGTAGATAGAGCTTGTAGATATCGTTTGTTATTACTCGCCCGTGGAAGATACTGCAGTTAAATATTAATACGGCAATATTAAACTAGTACATAGTGTAATACCGCCGCACGTATGACGTCAAAGTAGGTTGTTGTTATGACGTCACGATGGGAGTAACGTACGTCGTCACAAGGGTATCGGACTTGCGGGAATCATAATTTCAGAGCCATGTCGATTATTCACTGGATAAGAGGTGGGCGAGTAATAAACAGAATACTAAACTTCCTTCTATTGAATACCATTTTTATTAAACTCGTGAATGATTTGGTATCAAACTCGCTTTCGCTCGTTTTATACAAAATTATTAACTCCTTTAATAAAAATGGTATTAAATAGAAGGTCGTTTAGTATCATCTATATCTCACACAAGCGATATCTACCTCGGGAGCCAGTTTTGGATGATAAATGCTTTTGGGTGTTGTTGGTCATAAAAAAATACGAATTGATAATATGCAAAGAAATCATAATTTATTAAACGACTATATTCTGCCTGGTTGCAGCTAGGTGACGGGCACCTGTCAAGAAGCCAGAGTGTGACGTCATAATGTCTTCCGATGACGTCATCTTAATTGCTATATAGGCGTACCAAACTCACATGGAAATGCACGATGTTCAGATGTTTTGCAAGTGTTGAAGGAAGAAAAGAATACATGTCTTTGACTTTTGTGCCTGCAATTTGAAAATATTTTGTACCGAATCCGATTAATTTAATTACAGCCATCGACCAGGTTGTCTAAAGCTTGTCTCAATGTATAGGCTTTAATTAAACGGATGTTCTTTTTCTGTTTACAAAGAAATTCAGTATGTTATACTAACAAATAGTGTTTCAATAAATGGTACGTCACATTTGAATACATGAAATAAATCAGCCTATTTCGACAATATTCCTTTTACTCGAAACGAAGTTTGACGGAAATACCCGAAGTATTTCGAATGCTGAGCTATGACTTCCGGATCTGCAATAATGAATGCAGAGTTCGTGTTGTATTTTTTTATTGAAGCGATTTCGTCTTGTTTGTAACATTTAGACCGCTCATTGGTTGGTATCTAATACAATTTTTTTAAAATTATTTGTTATTTAAGCTATGTAGGAAAATACAATCAAGTTTAAAACTTATTCCCCCGGGATAATAAAGAAATATTGTGGTTGACAGACAAAATAAATAGTTGAAACGAAACTTCTTATTTTAGTCATATCGTTATTACTTGAGAATTTAATTTTTAGTCAGAGAGTTTAAAGCTGACAACCTAATATCATTCTCCAAGTAGAAATCTATTACAATGATATTTCAACAATTGAGCATTTGATCACACTATTTTTTCAGATGATGTATCTTCAAAATGAAAGAGTACGTGGACATGAGAGGAAGCATCGTTTTCAATAAGAAAAGGAAAGGAAATCAACATATTACAGGTGACCTTTAACAATAATTAAGATTGACATACAAATATACACACACTTGAAAATCAAGTGAAAAATATAGGTGATGCATGACATTTCTTTGCATCAAATTTCACTAATCTCAGATATTTTCATTTCTTTAAATTTATGCCAGATTGGGCAACTGAGTCTTTTAGCTTGTGCAAGTACAAATGATCAAGATCAGGTTTTGACTTTCTAGATTCCACACAAAGCACAGATTTTAAAGTGACTTTACAAGAAGATTACCTTTCACTGGGCAAGTCTGACCAAGATGGATCAAAATGAGAATAGTGGGAGTTGCGAAAAGGATTTGTCGACTAATCTAAATGACAGAGATATTCACTCTGGTGACAGTTGTGATAGGGATTTAGACCAGAACGTTCATAACAATATAGATATTGAACCTGGAGACTGTAGTGATGACATTTTATCAACTCGTTTTCACAGCAATTCAAATATACACTCTGGACAAATTTATGAGAATAATGAAAGAGAGTTGTCAACCACCCTTCACGTTGAAGAGAGCGGTGAAAAGCATTCAATCGATCTTCAAACTGATACAGCTCCTCAACCTGGAGACAGTGGTGAAACAGCTTTGACAAGAACATTTCTCAACACACATATTCCCCTTGGAGAAAGTAGTGAAAGTAATTTCTCAATCAATATTCACAATAACATAGAGATACGACAAGCTGAAAAACCATTGTATTGTTCTGATTGTGGTAAAACATTTGCAGAAGCAAAGAAGCTGAAAACTCACATGAAAATTCATAACCGAGAAAGTTTGTACATCTGTAGTGAGTGTGGGAAGTCGTTTACAGTATTAGGTGGACTGAAGAACCACATGCGAACGCACACTGGAGAGAGACCCTTCAAGTGTGTTTTATGTGAGAAATCATTTAGAAATTCCAGTTCCGTGAAGGCACACATGGCAATTCATACTGGAGAAAGACCATTCGTGTGTTCAGAGTGTGGTAAAACATACAGAAATGCAGCTCAGCTTCGGTCACACATAAATACTCACACGAAAGAGAAAAGGTTTAAGTGTAACGAGTGCGGAAAATCTTTTGCATATTATACTGGTGTAAACACACACAAGAAAATTCATATAGGAGAGAAACAATTCAAGTGTAGTGAGTGCGGCAAAACATTTATACAAGCAGGTCACCTCAGGACACACATGAAAATACACACAGGAGAGAAACCATTCAAATGTAGTGAGTGTGGTAAAACATTCATAGAATCACGACACCACAAACAACACATGAGGATTCATACTGGGGAGAGACCATTTCAGTGTGATGAATGTGGTAATACGTTTACGGCATTAAGTAGTCTAAAGGAACACAGGCTTCTACATTCAGGAGAGAGACCACACAAGTGTATTGAGTGTGATAAAACATTTGCAGTGCAAAATAACCTGAGAAAACACATGAGAGTTCACATTAAGGAGAGACCTTGTGTGTGTATAGAGTGTGGTAAAACATTCAAGCATCCATCAGATTTAAAGTTGCACATGAGAATTCACACTGGAGAGAGGCCATATCAGTGTGATGAATGTGGCAATACGTTCACAACGTCAAGTAGCTTGCGTGTACACAAACAAGTGCACTCTGAAGACCGATCCTACCAGTGCAGCGAGTGTGATATGACATTTGTAGTGCAGGGCAATCTCAAGAAACACATGAGAGTTCACGCCGAGCAGACACCCTGCGTGTGTCTTGAGTGTGGTAAAGTATTCAAGCAACCGTCTTACTTGAAAAGACACATGAAGTTGCACCGTGAAGAGAAACCATGTCTTGAAATGAATGTGGAAAGCAATGAACTAGTCTGAGGCACCTTTGTGTGAGTCTGAACTGGTACCTTGGTACGGGATTCTCGTTCAGATTCTCCATTTCATTCCTTTCTCTCCATCAAGGCCGTATTTTAACCATACTTTTCTTCCTTGAGAATTACGAAAAACAGATAGGAAGACACTTTCATGTTGTTGTTAATACCTTAGTTTTGTGTGTGTGGTGATGACTTTTTAAAGTTACTATTGTAATGGAAAGTCATGACTTTTTAGCATGAAGAGTTTTTCACCTGCTGAGTCGACAAGCACAACACATTCCTAAGGAGATGAATGATAATCACAGGAATCATCACTGATGAGTCAGTGATGACCCAGTCTAATTAAAAATCAACCTTGTTCCGAGGAATAAAATTTGCAAAATAAAACATCTACCAGGATACGAACAGGTCGTGTAGTATCCACTCCACAAGGTCTGAGAACACCCTGTATAGGCGCGTGTTCTGTACCAGTTTAGTACAGACAAAAATCAGACCAATGTTGACCAATCACATCATGGTTTTTAACGGTTGCTGTTTTGAATGCATTCAGAATCATTCGTTAACACATTCCTCATGTTTCGGAAACCAACAAAAGTATAGCTGTGGGGAGTTACTTGCCCCAAGCTTCTCGTACCAAAAGCTTTTAATTTGAGTTTTGTTGGGCGTTCTATGACTGGCTACCTGAAAAGCGTTAGAAAATGTGAGCCTACTGGCTGCTTACCAACTGATTGATGAGGAAACAGCTGAACGATATGAGTTTGTATCCCGGTAGATGTACTACTTTGCAATTTTTATTCTTTGGAAAACGGTCGATTTTAAACAGACTGACTGATGACATTGCCAGCTAATACTGAGAACCTTTTTTTCTATTGTGAATACTAAATATTCATATTTTTATCACTTTAGATTACTTTCTTTGTGCCAAACTATTTTGATAGACCAATTTACATTAATTACAACTCCATCAAAGAAAAAAATTCAAAAATGCCCACTGCCTGAAGATAATTGGAAGTGTAATGTTCTGTGAACCACTGGTAAAGGGGTAATGTATGAGAAAGCAAGCTGCGTAGGGTGCTAGTTTGATGAGCATTTAAAGCATAAATGACGGAACAGGAGTATAGTGTCAACTTTCATAATAAATAAAATATGTCATAATGGTTTTTTTAGGTCGATAATGTTGATCTTTGTTCTCTACACAGATTTTCCAGCTATTTCGATTTGTTATAAATGTTTTGATACATTGTAGTAATGTAAAATTTACTTCTAATATTCAGCTTTTATAGCTTTTTAATATAGAGAGGAAAGTGATCAGCTTTACATGATGTTTCCATTCTGTACACTCGTGTATTCTTTATTGACATAATAAGCAGTGTCAGTTAACTTGCAATTCAGGGCAGGTTTTCTGCATTGAGGGACGGTCTCAAACTAGAATCATCACTAACTTAGAAGTCTTAAGAGTTACCCATGTCAACTGAAAAACTTTGAAATATTCCATCTACTGAATATAGGGACGGGATAGCGCAGTGGTTAGTGCGTTCGGCTTCGGATCAAGGGGTCCGGGGTTCAGATCCCGCCAGGGGCATGGCAACTTTGTCTGCAGTAGAGAACTGTTCTACACGCAGTAAGGTTTGGGTGCAATGCTACACTGAATTTCAGCGTAGTACCACCCATGGTTCGCTAGTTCCAGCCAATGCTTGCAGGTTTCACCGCAATGCATAGCCACATGGCGTTGCGGGCTTTCTCCCTGCCATAATACTAGCAGCTGCGATATAAGTGAAATACTCTTGAGAGCGGTATTAAACCCCAACTCACCTCACCTCACCATCCAATGAATAGTCCTATCCATACACAAAGTCAAACTGACTTCAGGACATGCACGTAAGTTGCAAGCTAACACAACCTTACATTAATCGTCCATACACCTGCCTTTGTAATATCAAAACAAACAAAGAAATGGTGTTATAAAGAACTTTTTAAAATAAAGTGTTCAAAATATGTTCCTCTTATGTTAAGTAAAACAAAGAAGATGCATATAGATTTGAAAAATAAATAAGCTATATTTTTTGAAAGGGTTAACCCATTCAAGAGTTCATTACATGAAGTTGCAATAGACGTGTTCTAATCAAACGGACAGAGACTCTCACCAAATTGTCTGCTCATTTAATTGTGAGACTTCTTATCAGATTGACTATCCTAAGTTGAAGCAAAGGAATGTGCGATATCAGGAGAACAATTTAATTTCTTTTATTACCCATATGGTTGAAAACAATAATATTTTTGATATAAGCACATGTGCACATATCACTTTTGTCTAGCAACCATTGTTTCATCGCGACTTCCCATATTTTGTCGTCTGTGACGTCAAAAACAATTATTCTTGACGTCACTGTAGTTTGCAGTCGCAAGAGAAGTAGGCAGTTTCCTGACTATTTTGACGCAAATCAAAATGGAATAGAATGGGTAATAAAGAAATTATTACACTCGAAAGCGTGCCATATGAATTTTACGAAACTCGTGCAAATGCATGTATAACCCTTGCTCTGGCTCGGGCAATACAAACATTTACACTCGTTTCGTAAAACTTTAAAGTCATATGACTCCCTGACTCGGTTAATAATCTCTATGTGCATTATATGAAAGGTGAAAAAGAATGCTGTATTAAGAATTTTGTAATGATAAGATATATATGTTTTGATAAAAGGCACTCTTGATCTTCGGTTCAATATGTATTGCAGTACAGAACACTCATTTCGGTACATTTTCAGTTGGGTTCAAAACCAATATTGCATAAAAGTGCAGTCAAATGATTTTATTAATTCATAGCATAAAATGTGCTTTTCAGTACAAACCAAAAAACAACATGATGCATGGTGCTCTGACTCTAAAAGTCAAATACCAAGGTTCGATTAATGTAGGTGTGAACCATTTCATCCCTAGTTTTGACAGAATATAATTTTTACAAATTATTTATCTTTTGACTGATGAACATGCCATAGAAAGGCTTCATCCAATTAATATGCATTATTTTTCAAACACTGTAACCCACCCAGAATATTGCTATCCTCTGATGTTTTGACTGCAACAATTAACTGTATATTGATTCAATGTTTATATAAAGCTTTGTATTGTTGTGATATGTAATTGTCTTTATATTCTTAAATGAAATAAAGATGATCTCTGTTTCTCCTGTGTATCGCAGTTTTAAGTGTTTCAGAAAAGAATATTTTCGTATACACAAAGTACACTTTATCTGATAACCTGGCTAATTGGTAACCTCACAAACTCTCAAGTCTCAAGTCTTTTACTTGATGATGACAACAATTATGAAGATTTTCATTGCAATTTCTAACCTCCCCACCCCGTTTGTATATTTGGAGCAAATTGTGAGCAGTAGTGAGTTACATAAGAACACACGAGAGATAGAAACCATTGTTACATGAAGGACACTAGAGAATTCATGTGTATAGAGGGTGGTAAAAGAAATTTGAAGCTGATATAAGCTTCAATCACACATTAGGGCTCACACTGGAGAGACCATTTAAATATAACGATTCCATCAAAGCTTGCAGGTTTCCCCACAATGCATAATCTCAGCTGTGTTGCAGGCTTTCTCCCTGCAATAATTCTTGCAGCTGTGATATGAGTGAAATACTCTTATAATGAAAGCAGTGTTTAAACTCAAGGCATCCCAGACCATCTTATGTGTAATCAGTATGGAAAAATCATGCATGCCCTACGATATAAAAATCACAACTGAAACTTTATAGAGCAGAAAAACAGTACAAATGTGGTAAACCATGTGTTTCCAAGTAACCTGAGGACACACATGAAAATATGCACTGGAGAGAAACACTTCAAGTGTTGTGAGTGGTAAAATATTCTTAGCATCATGACCCCATAAAATAACACATGAGGCTTCATATAGGAGAGAAACCATTCAAGTGTGGTAAAACATTTATATAAGCAGTTCACCTCAAACACAATTAAAGATAAAGTGTGGTAAAGCATGTGTTTCCAAGTAACCTCTGAACACACATGAAAATATGCTCTGGAGAGAAACCATTGACATGGAATGAATGGTGAAACTTCACTGAATCTTCACATGAGAATTCCCACTCTAGAGCATCTTCCCAAGGCAAGGTGAACATGTATCAAGATCTCTCCATTTTTTTACCTTGCCTTCAACCTAGACAGAAATGGTGAAACGAATCAGCGACACCTATTGTGATCACGAGTTACCTCCCTTACCATCTGCTAACATACAGCCAATGAAATCGCCGTTTACATTCGGAACCAATTCAAAATAAGCGCTATCGACACAGTCACAGAGGTAATTCAACTGTATTCTGATTGGCTTATCCGATTAGCCTGCAGTACGTTAAAATCTTAGCACTGAAAATGCAAGGGTTGAGACAAGGGCGGAAGGAAAGGATATGGAACTCTGTTCGTTGCGCCTGTGACGTTGTGAAGATGACTGGAGAGAGACAATATCAATGTGAAGAGTATGGCAACATGTTTACAGTGTGAGGTAGTCTAGAGGAATACTACATTCAGGAGAGAGACAATACAAATGTAGTGAGTGTTATAAAACATTTGCATTGAGGAAACACAGGAGAGCACTGTAAAGAAACACCCTAGGTGTATAGAGCGTGGTAAAAGATTCAATCATCCCTACAAATTGAGATTTGATGAGGTACAATGTGAATGCAATGAGAGTGGTAAACAATTTACTACATATCCAGGTGCTGTCAAAGGACACATGAATTGAAGATTCACATTGAAGAGATTGTTCATTGTTGTTGAAGTGTGGTAATGCATTTTAGACCTCATCTGCTTATAATCGGCCCATGAATATTAATGCTGTTAAGAGATCATGGACATGAAGTGAGTGTGGTAATACATTCATCCAATCAAGTGAGTGACAAAACAAATGAAAATTAACACAGAAGACCATATTTGTGTGATGAGTGTGGCGAGTTGGGTTTAACGCAGCTTTTAAGAGTATTTCACTTATATCGTGGCTGTTGGTATAATGGCAGGGAGAAAATTTGCGGAAAGCTATAAAAAATGAGAGACGCGGTATGCTCACTAAAGATCTACGCCTGCTTAAGGACAATGCTCCTGTCCACAACTCACGTGTAGCTCAGATGGAAGCGCAGACCTGCGGCTATGAAATTCTACTCCTGACCTTGCACCATCTGATTTCTTCCTTTTCCAACATGAAGACATTTTGAAAGGCACTCGTTTCCCTGATGATGAAACCATCATTAATGAGGTCAAGTCCTGGCTTTTGACAAGATCTGATGCCTTTTACAAGAAAGGTCTAGAAGGCTGCATCAAGCGATGGGAGAAATGTGTCACACTGTGTGGTGCCTGTATAGAGAAAGACTAATAACTGTACCAAGTTTCATTTCTTTCAGTAAAGTAGAAGTCTTTCAGGGGAAATTTTTATTGAACGCCCCTCGTATTTTCTGATAAGAGATATGTTTTCATTGTTTAGAATGTACATGTTCTTCTCTCACAAACTGATAACTTTGAAGACCAGGCGATTGGTCTTATTCAAATATGGTACAATGGTGTATTGCGACAACAGCATTTGAATTTGATCAACTGGGTGTAGTTTTAAGGTGAGCATTTATGTTTCAGCTAATGGCATGATTGTTGGCATGTTTACTCAAGAAAAGAATCACTATGTAGTTCTGGGTCAGTTAAGGTGGCATACCTCAATATCAGTAAATTTTCATGACCTTCACATAATTTTCAAGGCCATGATAGCGTCATGAAAGTAGAATGACCTAAAAAAATATACCACCTGACTCTCATAATTTGTAAATGCTTTAATTAAAATGTTGTGACTCTTAACCGAACAATATTAATCACTTGATAGCTGTTTCAAAAATGTAATTACCGAAAATCCAGCAATTGTATCATTTCATGTAGAGGGATGTGTACAGCAATTCATGGTTGACACATGCATGTAACATTTGTACTTCAGAAAATATTATCTTAAATAGAAATGAGCAGAATGAATTATACTCTCTGGTAATTTGAAAACATTATTTTTCAGATGATTCACGAGTGCCATCAACATGTAACAGAAGACATTGAATGTAGCATGAAAGCGTCGTCAAACATTGGTGAAAGAAGAAGACATAAAAGGAGAGGCATAAAAAGGAGAGGCAATTCAAACTGCAAGTTTATTTCAAGTGACACTCTCAAACTTTTTAAGGAAGTGCTGATGTCATGAATTTTCCCTGCAGTAAATCACTGTATATTTATCCAAAATATTTTCACAATGCAGAAAATTCAAGTATGTTGAGAACCGATTTGTTTAATTGCATGATATGCTATCATCAGAAGGCGGTGAACATAGTTAACCTGAGTTCAAGGTCATAGAATTATACATAACTAGAAACAAAGGTATTTATAGGGCTTTTGTAGCTGCTAAACAGGAACATGGTGAGACTGAGGTTTCAAGAAGAACAATCTGATTCTGAGTCTTCAACAAGAACCTGTCCAGACTGATGCTTCAAGAAGAACCATCTGATTCTGAGGCTTCAATAAGAACTTGTCCAGACTGATGCTTCAAGAAGAACAATCTGATTCTGAGGCTTCAACAAGAACTTGTCCAGACTGATGCTTCAAGAAGAACAATCTGATTCTGAGGCTTCAATAAGAACTTGTCCAGACTGATGCTTCAAGAAGAACAATCTGATTCTGAGGCTTCAATAAGAACTTGTTCAGACCAGAGCTTGAACAAGAACTATCTGATACTGAGCCTGAGGCTTCAACAAGAACCTGTCCAGACCCTGTTCAGTACATCCCTCAGAAGTATTCAGTATGGAACAATGTGAAAATGATGCAAGTTGTGAACAGGATTTGTTAACCAATGTTAACAATACAAATTTGTCAAACAATTTTACTAAAGAGACCCTGTCAACCGGTCTTAATAAAGATCCACAGATTAATTTTTCAACCAATATTCACAATGATACAAAACATTTTCCTTGTGAGATCGGGGAAAAGGATTTGTCCATCAATCTTCACATCAATACAAATGTTCTCCAAGGAGAGAGCAGTGAAAGGCATCCATCAACAGATCTCTACAACAATACAGAGAATATTCCTGGAGAAAGTAATGACAGGGATGTACCTTCAGATTGTCTCACTCATACAGGGAATATCCTTGCAGAAATTAATGAAAGGGATGTGTCATTACATTGTCCCACAGATACATTGAATATCCCAGGAAAATGTATCAAAAGGGATTTGTCATCAGATTGTACTGATAATCTTCCTGGAGACTGTGGTATAATGGTTTCAGCAACCACTCTTCATAGCTATACAGGACTACAGAGTACTGAAATAAATTTGTTGGAGAATCTTGAGAGTGATACAGAGATACATCAAGGCGGTGGTGAAATAGCTTTGTCAACAACATATTACAACACAGATATCCCCCTTGAAGGAAGTAGTGAAAGTTTCCTCTCAACCACTATTCACAATGACACTGAGATTGAAAAGGCTGAAAAACCATGGTTTTGTTCTGTGTGTGGTAAAAGATTTAGAGAAGCAAAGAATCTTAGAACTCACTTGAAAAATCATAACAGAGAAAAAATGTACATCTGCAGTGAGTGTGGGAAGTCGTTTACAGGATTAGGTTCTTTAAAGAGACATATGAGGACACACACTGGCGAGAGACCCTTTGAGTGTGTTGTATGTGGGAAATCATTCTCAGACTACGGTTGCCTTAAAGCACACATGGGAATTCACACTGGAGAAAGACCATTCATGTGTACAGAGTGTGGTAAAACATACAGAAGTGCATATCAGCTCCAGACACATGTGAGGAGTCACACTGGAGAGAGACCCTTTAAGTGTCACGAGTGTGGAAAATCATATGCATACGCTACCATACTAAACATGCACATGAAACTTCACATTGGAGACAGCCAATACGAGTGTAGCGAGTGTGGTAAGACATTTGTGTTTGCATATAACCTCCGAAAACACATGAAAATACACACAGGAGAGAAGCCATTCAAGTTTGGTGAACGTGGTAAATCATTCATAGAATCACGACACCACAAACAACACATGAGGATTCACACTGGAGAGAGACCATATCAATGTGATGAGTGTGGTAACACATTTACAGCATTAAGTAGTCTAAAGGAACACATGCTTCTTCATTCAGGAGAGAGACCATACAAGTGTAGTGAGTGTGATAAAACCTTTATATTGCAAAGTAAACTGACCAAACACATGAGAGTTCACAGTCAAGAGAGACCCTGCGTGTGTATAGAGTGTGGTAAAAGGTTCAAGCATCCGTCGGACCTCAAGTTGCACATGAGGATTCATAGCGAGACCATTAACGAGTGTACCGAGTGTGGTAAATCATTTGTACATCCTAACTCTCTCCAGAGACACATGAAGAACCACAGGGATGAGAAACAAAGCACTTCTTCAGAATGTGGAAATGCTTTTAACAATTCATCTTCTCATCAGAGTCACATGCTAATTCACACAGAATACAATCCATACATGTGTAGTGAATGTGGTGATACATTTACAACCTCAAGCCAGCTCCAACAACATATTCAAATTCACAATGAGGACAATGCATACGTATGCTGTGAGTGTGGCGATTCATTTACAACCTCAAATCAGCTCCAACAACACATGCTTACTCACAATAAGGACAATCCATACGTGTGTAGTGAGTCTGGCGATTCATTTGTAACCTCAAGTCAGCTTCAACAACACATGCAAATTCACACAGGAGAGAAACCTTATCAAAGTGATGATCTTGACAGCACATTTACGCCATTGAGCGGTGTGCCCTCACACATAAAACCTCGCACTGGAGAGACATCAAACCCAAGTGTTGAATGTAGCAAGGCAGATGGTGTAGAGGGACCACCGTACAGATGTAGTGTGTGTGGTAAAGTATTTAAGGTGAAAGGGTTTTTTAAGAACCACATGAAAATTCATGCTAAGGAAGTACAATGCGAGTGTGTTGAGTGTGGTGAAAAATTTCGACATCCAAGTTTTCTAGCAAGCCACATGTGGACTCACACTGAAGAGTCTGATAGCATGCTGACTGCAGAGACCGACACCGAGGAGAGTGAAGAGGAAGAGGAAGACGAAGAGGATTATATGATTGTTATACCTTAAGGATTGTATGATTGTTATTCCTTAAGGATTGTATGATTGTTATACCTTAAGGATTGTATGATTGTTATTCCTTAAGGATTGTATGATTGTTATTCCTTAGGATTGTATGATTGTTATTCCTTAAGGATTGTATGATTGTTATTCCTTAAGGATTGTATGATTGTTATTCCTTAGGATTGTATGATTGTTATTCCTTAAGGATTGTATGATTGTTATTCCCTAAAGATTGTATGATTGTTATTCCTTAAGGATTGTATGATTGTTATTCCTTAAGGATTGTATGATTGTTATTCCTTAAGGATTGTATGATTGTTATTTCTTAAGGATTGTATGATTGTTATTCCTTAAGGATTGTATGATTGTTATTCCTTAAGGACTGTATGATTGTTATTCCTTAAGGATTGTATGATTGTTATTCCTTAAGGATTGTATGATTGTTATTCCTTAAGGATTGTATGATTGTTATTCCTTAAAGAGCCATCACGATTGTTGATGAAAATATCAAAAATTTTCCAAAAATCCATCTCCGTGAAATAAATACACTTAATTTTTCCCTAATTTTTCCAACTTAAAATAAGCCGAGAAATTGCATTAAATAGTAAAGGTGTTTTCCAGTCTAAATATAGATCCAGTCTATTATTTTCAAGCGCAAAGCATTATGGTCTAGCTCACACACAGTAAACAAAGACACGAAAGAATAACAAAAAAATATGAGCAATGAAAGAAATCGAAATATATTTTTTTTTGGCGGTGATTTATTTACTATTTCATTTAACTATGTATTTGCTACAGATATTGGAATAATTGTTTTACCCAACTAGGTATTTTTCTTGAATTTTATAATTAATGAGAGTAAAAATTTGTCATAATTTGCTGGTCTTATCTCAATAAAAAGAACATTAAACAGGAAATAATTTGTATATTCTCAGGACATTAAGAAACATTGTTTGTAAAGCAATCGTCACATTCAGTAATGTGTGACAAGGGTAACTTGCAAGAGAGACACGTGAAGCACGTGCATCATATGGGTTGTTATGGCGAATTGCGCTAGAGACGAGCCTTCACGCTTTGGAAGCGCTTGCTGTTTGTGTAGTACGTATTACGCAAAGAAGGGGATTCTGTTTATATACGTCAGATACCCTTAGCGCGCGCTAGTCAAAGTGGTACTTCTCTTTGAAACCAAATTGCAATACATTGTCGTGATATGAAAATTATTTAACATATGCCATGTTGTAGATAAAAGATTTCTCTGGCGAATGACGTTATAAGTATATTTTCCAAAAAATTGAAATACTAACATCCGTGATGGCTCTTTAGGGATTGTATGATTGTTATTCCTTAAGGATTGTATGATTGTTATTTCTTAAGGATTGTATGATTGTTATTCCTTAAGGATTGTATGATTGTTATTCCTTAAGGATTGTATGATTGTTATTCCTTAAGGATTGTATGATTGTTATTCCTTAAGGTTTGAATGATTGTTGTATTTTATGGATTGTATGATTATTTAAACCCTAAGGATTGTATGATTGTTATTCCTTAATGATTGTATGATTGTTGTTCCTTAAGGATTGTATGATTGTTATTCCTTAAGGATTGTATGAATGTTGTATTTTATGGATTGTATGATTATTTAAACCCTAAGGGTAATTTGGACCATTTATTCTGAAGTGAAATGATTTGAGTGTTGGGTGTTTGTAAAGATTTACAATAATCAAGAACGAAGACAAATGTTATTGGTAATTCTGTGTAGGCTTAATTTCAACATAGATTCTAATGTTGTTGTCGAACATGGTATTTGTTTAGCAATGCTCAAATGCCAATACTTGAAGTCTTTACCTTTGGGTCCTTGAATATCCAGGAATAGCCTATACATGTGTATGTTTAGCCATTGTCAAGTTGTGATTAAAGTGGTTATTCAGGAAGGTTTGGCACTAATCAAAGCAACAGTTAAATTGTAAATAAAAAATTAAAATTAAATATTTGGCAACATTTTTTTCAAATTTGTTACTGCGGCAAATTTTAGCATTTGTCACCACTGGTGATCTTCAAGTTACTGTCAAGGTCATATTGGTGTTGGAAGGTTATCCGGATAACCATTTGATGGATTTCATTTCTAATTGGATTCAATGTATGATGTAGATGGTGCGTTTCATAATGTCACTACTGTTTGATTTCAGTCATTTAGTTATAGTTTATGTCAGAATATTTTCATGGTAACATTGGATTTTTAACAGATATTTTTCAAGTTTGACAACTTTTAAAGGAACATTATCATTACTATACTTCCTATATTCAGTAGTAGTCATGGTAATCACATGTTAATTAGATAAGTACTTACTAGTAATACATAATTTACAATGCTAGAGCGTCAACAACTTGATGACATTACAATGCTATGACATCATAGAGTGGATGACATCACAATGCTGTGTCACTGTTCTGCAATTCTAATGGCAATACGGTGATCTGTGATACACATTTTACATTGAAAACTAATTTTGTTAGGATAAATAGAATCACATCCTCGTGTCATCTGATATCAAATGTATCAACCATTTTGATGAAAGAAAAATTATCCTAGTTAAACCATTTATTGTGACATTTCTTCAAACCATTGATATATTTGATATCAAGATACATTTGGACGAGATGAGATTCTCTATCTACTAATTTCTTAAGTAAGAACGTATGTTGCTTGAAAAGACTGCACTCTGTGGAAAATAAATCCTATCATTCAGTCACAACTTTAAAGCAAATACTGATTCAGTTAGGACATGATAATATCAAAATCTTTCAATGAAATACTTCATCGTCCAAAATAGATGCTCACCAATGTTAAGAAGACGGCATGAAGATTTAATGTAGTTATTGTTCTATCTTGTTTGTTTTGTGAAAAAAAATAAAGAATGTAAAATAAACTGTCTCTTTTTCATTCATAAAACAATAAGAGTAATACATGTACTGATGATGTACATAAGCAGCACAAGAGTCGCTCTCGACACCCGCCACACTAGTGCAAAGCTTTTTATTTCCCTATAATGGTGACTGTCTAACAGTTTCCAGGCCTTGTAAAGCTGTTGAAAATAGCCATGCATTTAGAAAGTCATGGAAAAGACATCGATTTTTCATTTCTTGTGAAATTTCCATTCCTTTACTTATTTTGCCAACTTGTTTTGACTAAAAAAATACATAAAAAGTCTGCAACAAGTTTTCGATCGGCATTCTGCTTGAACCTTGCTTGGTTTGTCATGGAAAACTCTGGAAGCATCCTTAAGAACATATGGAGAAGTCATGGAATTTGCTTTTTTTATATGAACCCTGTGCTTTATGAAACAGCGATGTTACTAGAAGATGTGATACAAGTAACCACCTATGCATCAACAGAAAATACGCTGATAATAGTTTCACTACTGTTAAAGCCACATTCAACACCGACTCAAGTAAATAGATGCCTAATGGCTAAAATATTGCTGAAGCTGTGTTAAACTAACTGAACTCCTCGAGTCGAAAGAAAATACTAAGGATAACATGAAAGGACAGTTTTTGGACAATCTGTTCCTCGCACCAGCAGGTACCCACAAGCATTTGAAGCGATTGTCCTGGATTGTCTTTGAAGCGACTGATTGTCCTGGATTGTCTTGGAAGCGAGTGATTGTTCTGGATTGTCTTGGAAGCGACTGATTGTCCTGGATTGTCTTGGAAGCGACTGACTTTATTCCGTGGAAACGGTCCTGACTGCATAGGTTACCCTGAAAAAGAAACAGAAGATGTACGAAACCTCAGGGGAGTCCTGCAACTGAATTATCTTCTGAGAGTTCCACTCTAGTGACGAGTAATAGTTACCGTTTATGAATTCAATTTGGGACAGAGGACTTGACACTGAAGCAAGATAGCCAGTGACAGCCGGGCATGACTTGACCTGACACTCTTATAGTATCTTCTTCACTTAGTCGATGTATCTAAATAATGGTTGATGACCTATGACACTAGCTGGTTATATTCTGCAACAAGAGAGCTTTTTGGACTTGATAACATGACCTGACCCCCTTGTTAAACAAAACGTTGTCTTCTAACAAAACAACAATTGTTTCCTAGAACACTTCCTAAAGATTTCCAATACTTAATCATGCAAATTTCATAAGCAGAGCGATACAGTCAGCAGGTCATGATGCTGGTTTACACTAATTTCAACCGTTTGTGAATAACTTATAAATGTTTCCCCGTAAAATTATCGAAAATAGAAAAAAATGCTAATTGGTTGACCTTCTTTTTCAGATGGGTTACAAGAGTCTTCAAAATCTAACCGACATTAGATGAAGCGTCATAAAATCATCTTTTTGTGCGAATGAAGAGGTCAAGCAAGATCAACCAGATGAAACGACAGTGTACTCATGTGATGATTGACAATGTATAGGAGACGTAGAAATCATGAACTTTATACAGCGTGTTTCAAGTTATTCACATGTCAGAACTGTACATACAGAACAGACTTGATGCTTATCGGGATCACAACGTCTTAGTGAACACAGATACAGCAAACTGTTCGCTTATCAAACGTGATGCTCCACTAACCTGCTTAGATTGAAGATCATGGGCAGATTGTTGACTGACAATATAAACTAATAACGAGTCCGAGCCTTACACAAGCGGGAGTTTCAGGATCATCAATACATGACACTATTGAGACGGGTAACATGTATATAGTGCCTAAGGTAAACAAATACTGTTATTCTGAACATAGGACGCAGAATATATGTTATTCTGAACAGGACGCAGAATATATGTTATTCTGAACAGGACGCAGAATATATGTTATTCTTAACAGGACGCAGAATATCTGTTATTCTGAACATAGGACATGGGATACCTGTTGTTTTAAACATAGGACATAGAATACCTGTTGTTTTAAACATAGGACATATGACATAGAATACCTGTTTGTTCTGATCATTTGACGTCTGAGTTTGATCAGTATGGAGCCGTATGAAGATCGTGAAATGGATGTTCATGAGGAGAAAGAAACTAGACCTGGAAATGGCGGTGAGATTGCTGAGAGGTATATGTCATTCAATCGTCACAACATCACAGTGATTCGCGTTGGAGAAAGTGGTGAAATAATAGATATTCATAAGAATACAGAAACTTTTGAGGCAGGTGAAGTGATGTATTTGTCAACCAGTATTCATAAAAACACAGATATTGCCACTGAAGATGGTCGTATTGGTGATTTGTCAACCGATCTTCATAATGTTACAGATATGCATCTGGCAGAGAGTGGTGAAAGAGATTTGTCAATTTCTCTTCACGAAACAGAACTTTTCTCTGGTGAGGGTAAAGAAGGGATTGAGAAGGAGTTTTCAACCACACTTAACAATACAGAAAGTTCCACTGGTCAGAGCAGTGAAAGGGGTTTATCAACAAATCCACAAAACCACACATCGACACTGGATACACCAGTTGATTGTCCTGTGTGTGGTAAAACATTTTCAAAATCCAAAAGTTTGAAAACCCATATGAAACGTCATTCTGCGGAAAGACCATTTATCTGTAATGAGTGCGCTAAATCTTTCCTGACAGCCTGTGCCTTAAAGAGGCACATGAGAATCCACACTGGAGAGAAACCATACAAGTGTGTTGTCTGCGATGGAACTTTCACATCCTCCATCGGTCTCCAGCATCACATGCTTGTTCATACCGGGGACAGACCATTCAAGTGTAGTTTTTGTGATCTCACGTTTAAAAACACCTACAGTCTTAAAGTTCACGTGAGAATTCACACTGGAGAGAGACCGTACAAGTGTGATAAATGTGGGAAAAGTTACCGAGATTCGGGCCAGCTTCGCATGCATATGAGACTTCACACTGGAGAGAGAAACTTTACGTGTTGCGAGTGTGGGAAGACATTTTTTGTATCAAGTACCCTTAAGACACACATGAAGATACACACTGGAGAGAGGCCATTCAAGTGTAGCGAGTGTGGTAAAACGTTCATACTATCCAGACACCACAAGCAACACATGAGGATTCATACTGGAGAGAGACCATTTCAGTGTGATGAATGTGGTAATACGTTTACGGCATTAAGTAGTCTAAAGGAACACAGACTTCTTCATTCAGGAGAGAGACCATACAAGTGTAGTGAGTGTGATAAAACATTTGCAGTGCAAAATAACCTGAGAAAACACATGAGAGTTCACATTAAGGAGAAACATGTTGTGTGTATAGAGTGCGGTAAAACATTCAAACATCCATCACATTTAAAGTATCACATGAAGATTCATAGCGAGACAATTAACGAGTGTACAGAGTGTGGTAAATCATTTGAACATCCTAACTCTCTCCAGAGACACATGAAGAACCACAGTGAGGAGAGAATAAATACTTATTCTGAATGTGGAAATGCTTTAAACAATAATTCAAATCAGAGTGGCATGCACACTCGAGAGAGGCCATATCAGTGTGAGGAATGTGACAATACATTTACAGCATTGAGTAGTCTTAAGGAGCACGAGCTAGTTCATTCAGGAGAGATATCACACAAGTGTAGTGAGTGTGATAAAACATTTGATTTGCAAAGTAGTTTAAGGAAGCACCTGAAAGTTCACACACTTCATTTGGAAGGGAATTCGGGGATCCATACTGGAGAGAAACCACACGAGTGTGGCCAGTGTGGTAAATCGTTTACCACGCCGACTGTGTTAAAGGTTCACATGCGAATTCACACGGGAGAGAGACCGTACAAGTGTAACGATTGTGGCAAGTCGTTTAGATCATTAAGCAATATTCAAACGCATATACGGAGTCACACGGGAGAGAGGCCATTCGTGTGTAACGTTTGCAGTAAAGGCTTTATAACCTCCGGTGGCCTGACTAGACACAAGAAGATTCACACTGGAGAGAAGTCACACGAGTGTGGCGAGTGTGGTAAATCATTCGCACAATTAACGCACCTACAAGTTCACATGCGAGTTCACGCCAGATAAAAAGCTGCAGCGGATACTGTGACGGTTCACATGCACATACATGTACATACTGGAGAGAAACCGCATGGCTGTAGTGAGTGTGGTAAATCATTTCCTCATCCTCTTATCTGAAGGCACACATGAGAATCCATACTTGAGAGAAACCACATGGTTGTTGTGAGTGTGGTAAATTATTTCCTCATCTTAAGAATACACTCAGAATATAGACCATACATTTGCAGTCACACTCATACACACATGTGACATGGTGTGATGGATGTACAGTAACTTAACCTTTTCTTTTCAAGTTTTCAACAATATAGATTCTTACTTGAGACACTTGTATTTTGGTTCAGCTTTCATTCATTAGCCTCGTGTTTTAATATTTTCGTTCGCATATAGGGAAAACTGGTCGTCCCTCTCTGTTGCGGAACATAGTTGCATGTATACTGTCTCCCCATATCATGTAGATGTGCCTTTTGGGGATTTGAACTTTTAAAAAATATTGTTTTTTCTGTTTCCATGTCAAACATTTCGACTTTGTTTATTAGAAGGGTAGAGTTTCTTTCGGGGGTGGACTTTTAAACCTGATTGACCAATCTGCACCAAATTTTAGCTACCTCCTCATATCATGTAGATGTGCCTTTTCTGATGACTTTTTTCTATTTCTATGGCAACAATTTGATCTTTGTCTGTTTGAAGGGTAGGGTTTGTTTCCGGAGCAGATTTCTAAATCTATTTGACCATACCTCACCAAATTTGGTATACTGCCTCCCCATATCATGTAGATATGCATTTTGGGGGTTTAAGATTTAAAAACATTTTTGTTTTGTTTCCATGGTAACACTTTGGACTTTGTCTGTTTGAAGGGTAGGGTTTGTTTCCGGAGCAGATTTCTAAATCTATTTGACCATACCTCACCAAATTTGGTATACTGCCTCCCCATATCATGTAGATATGCATTTTGGGGGTTTAAGATTTAAAAACATTTTTGTTTTGTTTCCATGGTAACAATTTGGACTTTGTCTGTTTGAAGGGTAGGGTTTGTTTCCGGAGCAGATTTCTAAATCTATTTGACCATACCTCACCAAAGTTGGTATACTGCCTCCACATATAATGCAGATGTGCCTTTTGGGGATTTGAACCATTTTAAAAATATTTTTTTTCTGTTTCCATGCCAACAATTTTGACTTTGTTTATTAGAAGGGTAGAGTTTCTTTCTGGAGTGGATTTTAAAACTGTTTGACCAATCCTCACCAAATTTTAGCTTCCTCCTCATATCATGTAGATGTGCCTTTCTGGGTTTTGAACTTTTTTTCCATGGCAGCATTTTGTACATTTGTCTTTTAGTAAGGTAATAACTAAGTGGATTGAGGGAAGGAGGAGACATCTGTTTTTAGTTTTAATTATATACAGCTAAAACAGATTATTCAACTTATGTGGGGCCGGGGGGATAACGCATATCTCCTGATGGCTCTTTTACCTGATAAGGATCGCCTTTACATTAATGTAATAGGTGCATTCAGTGTTGCCTTATCCTCATTTGCATCGATAGAAATTTACGAAATTTAATCAAAATAAAGATCTGAGGCTGTTACACATTGTGACTGGTATGAAACCCCATGAAAACAGTCCTGCTGAGGACTTTGGCGTTGTTTTTCATGAATATACACTGACGGGCAAAAGAAAGTATATCACTCAGTATCATATGTATAATTTTCAAAGTCATTTATCTCGAGTTTTCAACGTCGTATTAAAAAACTGACTATTTGGGAAATTACTCCAAAACATTAAAGGTACATCCATTGTGTTGTTGGGGGTCAAATATGCCAAACGTTATAAATGGTCTTACTTTATCGAGAAGTACCAACTGTTACCGAAAACTACCATTTTGATGATACTCGACTTAGTATATTGACGATATGAAGGTAAGTGTAAGTGTCGATTTCTGATCGAAATCCGGACAATGCACCGCGTGTGGCGCGCGCCAATGAGTCAAACGTAATTTTGGAATCTTATTTAAACCAGATAAAATGAAACATTTGGGTTGATAATGTTTAATAGGTCATATAACTACTGTGCGTGTAAATAGGACATGCACTTTCGGTTTCTGCACATGCATAATGATGATACTCGGTTTTAATTGGAAACTAGTAATTATGATATATTTGGCTATTGGGGATGAATATGCAAGCTTAGTGAATTTTTTTTTTATTGTAAACAGCACATATGGTGTGTTCGAACGTATTAAAGCCAAATAAAATTTTATGAAACACAATGGATGCACCTTTAAATCAGTATAAGAATACCTCTACGTGGTTTTTAAAAAGTAAAATTTAAATTTTGAAATTCCCCCAAATTGAGTTACAAAAACACAAGTGTTCATCGACATATAACACATATTCTGTGTGAAAATCAATAAATTTGCCTCGTTCTGCACACATTTACAACATTTTGAACATGGTAGGAGTCATGTTGGTGTAAATTTCATTTCTAACCCGTGTCTTCTTTAAATAATGATATTAATTATTATTATTTATTATTATTTAATTAAGACATTCAAACTACTGCCGAAAGGTATTATTGTATCGTGCCATAACCAAAACATCTCATTTCTTTAAAATATTGAATTAACCGAAAACAAGTAAGTGTAATACTTTCTTTTGCCCGTTAGTTTATCATTTTCGTTCTTCTGGACATGACCTTCCTCTTCCTTCCTCCCTTAGATAATGCCGGGAGTGTCAATATAACATATACTGCTCACAAAATGCTCATCTTCCATTCCAATCCAAATAATTATTGGGAGCCCATGTAAAAGCTATCACTACGGCGTTGCCACGAACCCCACTCTTGCTATTGGAAGGCATTGTGCAATGGTCCGTGAATGGTTCCCTCGGGCAACATCCCAGTGTGGGTCAAAACACTCAACACAGAGAAAATCACCAAAAGGCAATTGTTGCAAATGCCCACATTATTAAGGGGGCAGTAGCACGTTTTTTTGCATTTTTTTTTCAAATTTCCCATTTATAATGATAGTTTATGTCATTTATAATATATTTTAGAGGGTAAAACATCTTATTACACAAACCAATTATCCATAGTGGAAATAACGGTGTTGCGTATAAAGCCAAAAATGCATGGCGGCCATTTTATTGTGAACACATTTTATTATTTCGAATGACAAAAACGATTCCAATGGCTTTACGGAACCATGTACATTCATTTTTAACTTGATTTTCCGAAGAGAGAAATATGTTTTAGTTTTACTATTGGTGACACTATTTTCGAATACATTTCATAGACTTATTTCAGAGAAAAACGTGCTACTGCCCCTTTAAACCGTTTATACTCAAATGCTTCAATAACATCATCTCAAGCATGTGCATGATTCCTCTCCTCTTCTTTTTCATGGCCAGGCAAGAGTTTCTTATCTATTAAAAAAAAACCAACTGATTTTAGGAAAAGTATGGTACTACTGCGGCTGCCATCAACCATTGGTCTGTTTTTGCGAATGCTTGAAACATCTTCCTGAAATTATCGACGATAACATGTTGTATGAATGTATGTTGATCGCTCACAAACCACTCGCAAAGTTTGTCCAGTTTTGTTTTATGCGAAATTGAGTCCAATTATGTCCAGTACCATACACAGTACTGTCATGGTCACGCCAATAAAAGCCATGGCATCAGCAGTTGACATGCTTGTTTTTGCTATATGTAAGTTTCTTTCGACCATGGTTTCGTCCCTATTTAAGATGTTTAAAGACGAACAAGAAAGGTTAAAAGACGATATTTTGGTATATTAAATTAAGTACAGGTTATGCTTGCCTGAAAAAAATGCAGGCCACTTTTCATTTACGCTATAGACCGAAGTGACATTTGCCCCTAAAATTCCATAACAATGTAATGGTGCTAAATGGTTGGCACATGCAATAAATTAATATCTTGAATTTATATTGATTACTGTTTGTTATTCATATATTTCCATTTTGTAATGGTTTTAGAACGTAGAACTAGACTCTCAAAACCATCAGGTATAATGATTAGCAAAACATGCGCCATGGTAACGGTTGTCAAGGCAAGTTGTATATGTCACATATGGAAAATCATTATTTAAAATATAGAATTGTGTGATTTCTCTACACAGGAAAGGTGTGTTAAACTGATTGAACACCTTTTGGTCATCACGTATGTGTGCTTTGAGTATGAGGAATAAAGATAATGTTTTATTAATTAAAGAATAGTGTGTTCAAATATGCAAACGGCATTTTTGAAGAAATAATTAACGTGAAATGAGACACGATTTTAAATGTACATAGCTTTTAAATAATATGTGTTATTCTATTAAACTAATGTTACTTCGTGTATAAGACAACAGGCAAGCTCATTTCTCGATATTCGACCAATGAGATCTTTTTGATTATGCAGTTCAACTTAAAGGGACTGTGGTACGTTTTTTCGCGCAAATAAGATGATGAAATTGATCTGAAAATTAATGATAACCAACAGTTAAACACCCTTCGCTCTTCGGAAAACCAGGTTAAAACGAGTGCTCATGGTTTGGCAATGACAATCATGTTTGTCCTTCGAAACAATACAAGGTGTTCACATTAAAATGGCCACCATGTAGTTCCTCACCTATTACTTGACATCGTTATTACCACTACAGATAATTGGTTTCTTTAATGCGATGTTTGACCCTCTAAAGTAACTATAAATGACATAAACTATCATTATAAATGGGAAATTTGAAAACATATGCTACTGCCCCTTTAAAGGCCATAAGACATTATCCCGGTCGAGCTGTACTCGGATCAAGAACATCAGAGTGTTACGTTCAATCTGAGTTTAATGAGAATGTTCTTAATTGTGGTTTTATCATTATAGATGGCTGTTTTGAAAAAGTAAAATTTGAAAAAAGGTGCTACAGCCTCTTTAATTACTTATCATTACTAATTACACCTCTCTAGACTAATCCATGATAGCATAATACGAGAATGAAAGCATTAATTAATAATTTTGAAAAATATTTTCTACAATTTGTCCACTCAACGCCTGAATACCGGGAGAAAGATATATGGATTTCCTACAGCAAAACAACAAACGTTTACGACAAAGGGATGGTCGTATGATGGTCGTACTCAAACGTAGAACGCCAGTAAATACAGTTTACATACACTTGGCATCCACTGACGGAGATACACAAACTTGGGTGTAAACTGGAAGTGAATATTCTCAAGTTTCTACAGTGACACGAACACAATGTTCTCTACTCTATGGTGTATGGTAAACTGACGATATGCTTGACGCATTAGAAAAAGTAACCATAATTGTGCAATTCATGTCTTAAATAATATTCAAATTATTGAAGCACGTCATTTTGTGAATTAATTTTGTAAATTGGTGTAACTATTGGTTGAAACATCTACCTTATTCTTCATATATACTATTTATGGGTTGAAAACTGGCATTAGTTATTTCAAAAAGTTAATATTATTTTTGGAAGCCATTTAGGCATCGATTATATTTCCTTATATCTAGAAACTTTTCATGCATTTTTAAGGGGAATTCTTACCCTGCTTAAGCCAGGATTTTGATTTTAACTAAAAAGAGTTACTTCCCTTTAACCATTTGGTATACGTTATTGGTTCTTGTCAAGTTAGTGTATAGACGGGAAGTATGGGTCAGTTGACAAGAAACCCAACTTTTAATATACTCAGGGTGTTTTGTTGCAAATAATCGTGACTTTTGAACATTTTTCCGCATTTATTTATACTGATTTTTATCACGAAGCACTTGAATACCCATTTTTACACTTTTTTTATTACATTTCTTTCGTAATTTCTCAATTTATACTGTCTGATTAAAGCTTACTCTCTATAGTTTCGTCCGTATTGTGACACCATTAGAAATTCACATCCAAACCGGGATTCACCGAAGCGCAGTAAAAGTTAAAGGCTGTATTGGGGTGACTCCCCCCAAAAGAATTCACGCCAGCAGTTATATCACTGGTTTATTATGAAAGCATGCTGGACACATGTCCTCGGGTGTGAAATGATCCTCATTTCTTCAGTTGACCAACAAAAAATATGATTCATATAACTGGCTGTGTCACTGGTTACCAGTTGTCAGTTCTGGCTCTCTAAATGTTATGTTATGTTAGCTAATGGACAAAAGAAACAAAAAGGCTGCATATTGTAATCCAAGAGTGATAAATACGACATGGTTTCAACGGAGACGCAAAGTAAACTAAAACACAATTTTACGAAGAAGAAAGTATTTCGACAAGCAGGATATTGCTGTTCAAAGTGAGACACGCATACGTTTGGGAATTGTTGCAATAGTCATGAAGAATTAATGCTGAAAGCCATGCAATATGTGTCCCACGTACATCAATACGTATCTGGCAACACAGAAACGGCATTTCTACCTTCCAGAAGTTACGGGCATGGCCATCAATAATGAGGTTCTGTCCTTTTTTCGTAGACTCACCCCCTGGAACGTCCGGTTCTGCAGAGGTGCAGTGATCGGGGACTGTTCGCGAGAATTTGCAGTGATCGGGTGCACGTCGTGAATGTAAACATAAGTTCGGTGTTAAAAAACAGTTCACTATTTGCTAAATGTGCGTAATTTCCTTTAAATTTTAACAGTTTGAGAATGTTTAGGTTATGGTGATTATTTCCAGAAAGTTTTAAGTTACTAGGATGAAAATGAGGAAAGTTATCAGTAATAATCGGCAAAACACGTTTTTTCAAGGAGACTTTACATGTCGGTATGGTCACTATCTCCAAGTTCAGTACGCACTATTTATAGAAGACATGCATTCGGCAGCAGCCAACAGCATATGAACGTTATCCAAGTTCTGACATTAATTTGCAGTTGTCACTTTTCAAGACATAATGTGTACCCCTCTTAGGGCAAATGTAACATATCCACCTAGACTAAAATGGCCACTGGAAGGCAGTTCACGTGATCTAACTGGTATAGCGTTACCTAAACACTCATAGTAGAGTTTTTATAATGCCACCATTATGGAATGATCAACTATATTGCTGTCTGAACTCTCAAAATCGCAAAAGTCTTTCAAATATACCTCTCAAACTGTATTCCATATCACTGTCGCTTTATACGTCGCACCAGTTTCTTCCAATACTGATAACCGATAACTATAAATACGGCTTATCGTGTAAGGAGATCTTTTACCCTCTAACGTTACAATTTATTGTAACTTTAATAATACAAAGTAAATTTGAGAATACATATGAAAAAAGTGCTACAGGTCCTTTAATGATCTCATTGAAAAGCGACCATCAGTAACGTACAGCCAAGCCTAATAACGTGATCAATGTACTGAAGAATATTCCACTTGTCCGTAAATACCATTTTGTTTTCATTATTTTCATTTCCTGTTTTGCTTCTCATTCCTACTCATTGTGTTTTATTTTTCTTGTATCAATTCCTAATGTTACAAACAGCTAAGCAGAGATATCTGTTGAACTAACCACTTCAACCTTTGATTCTTTGACATTCGCATAGTTAATGTCGTTGCCAAGCAAGTGATGTCATGCCACTTGCATGACAACGACATACGAATCTGTGTCGGAACGTCGCCCATTCAGACGAAAGAAGTTGTTTATCCATACATTTTCCCGAATTCTTCACCCTTACCTAAGTTTTCTTACAAGTAAACACTTTCGAGATACTTGCCATTTAGATAGTGAAGAAATATAACATGGTTATATTTGGGATAACACTACCTTCAATAGTACAAATTTGTACTATTGAAGGTAGTGTTATCCCAAATATAACCATGTTATAAGTAAACACTTGACGAAATTAGTTGTTTATCCATAAATTTCCCCGAATTCTTCACCTTTACCCAAGTTTCCTTACAAGTAAACACTTGAATAGAATACATTTCTAGGAAGCACCAAAGAAGTCTGCATTCACGTTGTATGTCATGTAGACATCGCTGTATTAGAACTCGATAAAACATATGACTGTTTGGCACTGTCTACAAGTTAAGAGAACTCTTTCTTCAAAGGAGATGTGTAGGAGGTTAGAATGTCTACATGAAGGGAGTGTTGTATAAACAAGCCAGTCGTCTCCTTTATTGAAATACCAAAATGAACGCTACCAACAACAATACAAGATATTTTAATCCACGAGTTATAAACACGACACAGGTACATCATGTCCCCAGAACAACCAGACACTATCTATTCATGTTTCTGAAAATCGCTGAAATGTTGATATCTGTGTAAATATTTCTCTACTATCGATGCGTTTTCTTTGTCGGCTAATGGCCGGCGAGGTACACGTTTGAACTGAGGTTTGATTTTAATGCGATTGATCCACAACAGTGCGATGTATTGGCCTTGTTCAAGACGAGATCCCACATCCTCAGAGCCAGACACCTATTACCACTACTGATATCCAAACAGCTTAAACACTCAGATTGATTTTAAAGGGGCAGTAGCACGTTTTTCGCTCAAATAAGTCGATGAAATGTATTTGAAAAATAATGTCACCAACAGTAAAACACCATTCATTCTTCGGAAAACCAAGTTATAAATGAGTGTACATGGTTTCCGTAAAACCATGGGAATGGTTTTTTGTCGTTCGAAATTATAAAATGTGTTCACAATGGCCGCCATAGAATTTTTGCTTTATACACAACACAGGTATTACCACTACGGATAATTGGCTTGTGTAATAAGATGTTGTACCCTCTAAGTAAATATAAATGACATAAACCATAATTCTAAATGGGAAATTTAAAAAAAATAAAATTTGCAAAAAACGAGCTACTGCCCCTTTAAATCCGATGAAACAAATAATGAAGAAAAGAGAAGCTTTGAGATTACTACATTATTAGATAAAAAGTTGATCTCCTATCAATCTTGAGACTCAAGAGTCATGAATCTCCAGGTACTGCATATGGTACATCTATTATCGTCCAACAGTCTCGAGCTCAAAACAAAAAGATAGCTGGAACGTCAAGGATACACATGGTTCAGATCTGAATGTGGAAAGGTCAGAAGAACCTCGTCTAACTCTATATGCTGGAGTCTGTGCAACATGACTGTATGAGAATGTCTTTACCTCTAATATTAGTCATCGGAAACAGGCCTATATGAGTAGAACATCGCAGCTGTAGTCTACAGAAATCCTAGTTTTACCACAAACAAGGCCTCTCCGTTAATGTTCCGATGGGTTGAACTGCGTAATGATCAACGGGTGAAGAGAAGTTCGTTTCAGTAGTTTTAAGTAAAATGTACATACATATATATATATTACATGGGATATATATATATATATATATATATATATATATATATATATATATATATATATATATATATATATATATATATATCCTGTGACACTTAGTAATTCCCGCGACAGTAACGATTTTGTTTCAAATGTAGAGAAAGCTTATCCCATGTAATGCAATGTTTTACACAGCGTGGCCAAACATGCAAAACAAACATTACAAACATATATAATGATCACTTTATATATTGACTCCACACTGATGATCAATACTTCATTGTTTCGATAAACTTTTACATAGGAATGTGTGTATAATAAAACAAACCAGTGGTCAGAAGCAGTAAGTTGAAGTTAGGTTGGTATTAATTTCGCTGTTGAAACTGTAAGTACTGTTATCACGGCAATCCGTATCATATGTCATATTACATAGACGTATTGGACATTTTCAGAATTCATTGTTTTGGATCTAGTCAGACCGCCCTATGTTCCGTTTCAACACATGTAGATTAGTCATAAGAAGGTAAGGACATTAAAATGCTGACTTGCAATTTGTAGAACAGATGACCTTGACATGAGATAGGATCTCACGCCTGCATTGGATTCTCTAAGTTTAGCCAGAACCTGTAACGATAAGCACTGCACGCCTGGTACTAGTCCAAGATATAAACATTCCTTTCCTCTCTCTGGAACCGTCGTCTTTTATAGATTTCGTGCAGGGTTAAACCAACGTGACATTGCCAGTAATGTTTCTGATATTAGTTAAAATATTCTCATTTTCTCACGTTACAGTGTTAAGCTGAGTAATTTTATTTATGAAAGCATGAATCTCGCTCTGATAGTTTGATAACACTGTGAGGAAAGCAGGAATATGCTCTAGCAATCCTGGCGGTTAGTTTGCTGTTCGTATCTTTCTGAAATTAGTATAACCAATCTGCATACCCCTGCTAAACGACGGGTCCTAACCACATTATCCGACTTTGTTTCGTAACCTGAACATTATAATTATTAAAAATCTCTCAGACACAATGGTTACAAGCCAAAGTGATAAAATCACGAGAAACACATTTTCAACATTTCGAAAACGAAATACTGTGTATTATGTGTATTTGAGAAGCAAGTGCTTGTTTGTACCACGTTAAAATACTCGCAGTCTAACTGACTAGGATATGCCAGTTTCGTGCCTGTTCACATACGGGGTCCTGAATGGCAATTTTTACAAAATGTTTTAGGGTCTCAATGTCCGGTATTTAAGTCAAATATTGATAAAATAATGAAACTTAATAAAATAGAGATTACATAAATTACCTATTTGGGTTTTAATTCGTTGATGCATAATTACTGTAGGACGTTATAAAGCAAGGCTAATTGACTCTTCTATCACTCCTAGCTGAATATTCCGAAACGTAACGAACAGGCGTGTTCAATCGTATTTACTATTGGAGTATTAACATTTAATTGTTGATGGTAGCGTATCTTTTGGATTTGAGTGTATTGTGTGTCATTAACACATGTAAAACATGACTGAATAATGTATTGTGTTCTCATATTTCAATAAACACCTCAGTATAATGTTCAATTAAGAATTTGTCAGCAAAAAAGCTTGTTACAAATAAAACTAACTTTTCTAAATAACATTGAACATCTCACACGTCCATTGGAGCTGTGCAACATATATTTTTTAAAAAGACAAAAAAGACAAACATATTTAATATAATAATTATTCATTCAAAACATCTATACACAATCATCATCTCCAAGCTAAAATAACTGTAAATCAAAATAGCTGCTACGTTGAAACACACAATTTTGCATGAGTACACTTGCATTACATGAAAAGGCACATGTATCTTTAAGGCGCTTGTATATATTGCATAACTTTTAACAAGAAAATAACCACATGTCATGTTTGTTTTCAAAACTTATAATCATGGAGGGGTCGATGTAGAAATCTATTTTAATAATCCTGCTAAAAAGAATTTATGGTGACGTTATCAACTTGAATCTGGACTCAAATTTATATTAAAGCACATAAGTGTGACGTCATGTGTCTATGACGGCAAATGGCACAATGTATTCGATTCAGCTTGTTTTCTGGCCTATTAGAAATGACACTTCATCTTGCTTCAAACTTGCTCACAGACAGAGTTATTTCCCCTTTTAAGTATCCATTCATTTGAAATGCTGACACTTTGTAACATAAATAGCCTCCTGTATCTTTACACGGCACCAACTAAAAACAGCATTTTCCTTTGTTAGAAAAAATGAATTGATGAATGTATCCATTCTCGGTCCCGCCTAGAACCGTCCCATCAAGGGTATCAGTTCAATACCCTAACCAGAGCCATCTGGCGGTGAGCTTTTTGATAAGGGAGAGAACTATGACGACCGGAAGCAGTAACACACCACGGAATAGCTCGCGTAACTCCAACACAGAGAAAGGCGTCAAAGAATGAATGACTTGTCCGACGACTGTCTCCTAGCTACCACACGTTCACTCTGCACGCTGGAACACTGTTAAAATGGATATGTTTCGTAGCGGGATGTTGCTGTCACAAGTGTTCGTTTTATGGAATTATTAATCCAGATTGTTCTTATAAAACGATGTCGTTTATCCACGACTGAACGCTTCAGACGCCTTGTATTCAAAGGTATAATCCTTGATGGAACAGATTTACCTGACTCTTCGAAGGTCTTATGGTAGAATGGTTCACATATTAGATCAGATTTATATAGCACTGCAGTAAGATAGCTTGCACAGAAACAGTTGTTTTGGCGTTCTTGAAATAACCGTTGACGTTACGAAAAGGTGAGATATCCATGTATTGCTTTGTTTCTAAGTTGTTCAGTAAACGAATCCAGTGTACTTTCTCTGTTTCCATGGCTATCATTTCTTAACAAAAACTCCAGATGGTATCCAATAAAATATCAATAAACTGACAAATTACATCCTTGTCTTGTTACTCTGTTAGCATAAATTTCTTCCATGTAATCTCAAGGAAAGCCTTATGTAGGCAGGGTTTGCAGACTAGGACGTGGCTTGTGGAACCGCTTGGGCAGGTTGAGGGGCTTCTGGTTTCTTAGCAACCGGAGGTGCTGGTTTAGCCTGATCTGGAACCGGAAGTTTAGATTCTTTGCCAGGTTCCCGTTTCCGGAGACCTTCAGCCTCTGCAGGGTTCTCCGCGGGTTTCTCTGCAGGTACGACCTCCTCCTCCTCGACCAGCTCATCATCCATGCCACACAGGTGGAGGCTTGTGGACCAGAGTTTACGGCCCTGCTCTTTATCTTTGCCAATTTCCTTAATTTTCTGTGGCTTGCAGTTCACAAACATTTTTGTTCCCGCATGGTTTCTTAGCTTGTCGGCAACACAACAGTATACGATGGTTTGAGCTCCTTCTTCTGGGGTTCTGAACAGTATCCTAGCCATGGCTCTCAACACGTTACCGTTCATTCCTGGCCAGTTCCGCAGAAGGTCTGTACAACAGGGACCTGAAAGGACAATGTTTATGGTGAGGTTGGCCAGATAAAATTTGCTAACATTTCACAGACATACCTAACGATAGTTGCAGTTATCCGGACCATTTACGAAAAAGGATTACGTTGAGGGGGTGTTTGATTACATAATTTACATGGAATCAGGGTCTCTATTTACTAATTATCAAGTACAAAATCAAGTATTTCAAGAATTCTTAAATTTCATGTTATCAGTGTCTTATCATCTGTTAAAATACGATGCCGATTTGAAATGCTATTTTAAATTTCCATAGTGCTGTAACATCCTCCTATCATTTGCGTACAGAGGTATCCCAGAAGCTGGTTTGTACAGATTAGACAAATCTAATCTTTATGGATATTCAACTTCTTTTTCACACATTAGTGACATTTCGGTATAGATCCGTATACCAGCATGCAGCAGAATAATCGAAATGTTATGAGAATTAATATTTGCCGGTGAGTTAATATATCCCGAAACGTCGCTGCTATATTCAGTGCAATAAACACGTTTATCAACCTACCAGCCATATAACGTAATACTTGAAACGACCTTTCTAAACCGTATCATCCGGTACGAGGGACTTACAACGTTGTAATTTCCTCCAGGAGGGTTTACACAGACAGTTGTAAACCCTGTTAGAAGGAATTATAATGGTTGTAAACCCTGATATATGTGTTAAGATGACGGCTTGAAAGTAAAGATCTGAAGAAACTAACTTAGACTAATTTAGAAAAATTTCTTACATTTACGACAGAATATGTACAGCAAATGTTTTGCAGAAAGTGCGTCTCGACCCGTATCCACTATCACCTGCAGTTACTGAGTCAGCGCATTTGACTGCTGAGCTACGGAGACAGACAAGAATTGACGGTACAAAAGAAATTCATATAGCGCAGCTGTTAACAGGCTGACATCACCGAGGGATCCGCAAGATCCTCAATATAACGCGATAACAAGTAAAAAGCCTGTTTTTACACTTAAAAACGGTTGATAATATGGATAACCCATTCTACCTCGGATATGGTAAGGTTGTAGACCCTGATAGTCAGGAAAAACCCTCGGATGCTTCGCATCCTCGGGTTTTTCCTTCCTATCAGGGTCCACAACCTTACCATATCCTCGGTATCATGTGTTATCCTTATATTAATGTCAGCCTTGTACCGTTTTCAGACATTATACGCCATGCTTGAACCAGTGTGAGAATCTATGCTCAAACATCGCTACTTTGTAGTAAGACATTCAATATACAGTTGTATTCGTCCTTGCCTGTATTTCCATGCACGTATATATGTATGTACATATTATATAAAAGCGTTTCCCATAGATCAGCATAATAAACGTTTTCACAACTACATGCATGTATAAATGTTGAACAAATGTGTTGTCAATACTTTGAAAAACAAGAAAATTAAACCGAAATTTTGAGTTTGTAGGCAAAATGATTCCTCACATAAATGATAATGGGCATAGATTTCGACGAAAATCGTATATCTGTCAATAGTTCATACGACACTCAATCAACCCGCACGTCTATGGACACGTCGACGTACGAACTTACCGGCACAGCATTATACATCTTATAACGTCTTTCCGGCGTTCTATTATTTACTTGGAAACGGAAACGGAATCTATGTCACTTTGCAATAAAAAGTTGAAGATCCACAAACACTTTTTATATCGGTATTGAACGCACGTTACGGCCGATCGAGGGTATATCACAATCTGCAGATTGTGATTTTTCCCAGATTGTCCGAAACGCATACACATCCCCACTGACCTGGGTGAACCGCGTAGCTGCAGACAACGTCGCTGAAGAAGTGACGGTGGCACTCCACGTTGAACAAGGTCAAGGCAAGCTTGCTCCTGCAGTAGGCGCTGTAGATGTCGTAACTCTTGGTCATGGCGAGATCCTCCCAGTCGATGTTCCCCTTCAGGTAGGCATCCGACACGACGTTCACGATCCTGCTGGGGGCGCACTTCTTCAGCTTGTCCCTCAGCAGCATGGTGAGGTAGAAGTGGCCCAGGTAGTTCACCCCGAAACATCGCTCCAGACCTTCCGTCGTCGACTTCTTCGGGCCCATGTAGGCTGGAAGAGAAGGTGAAGTGCTTAAACGGTGCTTAAACAGTGCTTGAACAGTGCTTTATCCACCCCTTCGTTAATAAACGCCCCCTTTCACAAAACAACATTTACTAAGGTTAACCTTAAGTCCAATTCTTTTATTTATTTTTAATTAACATTGCACTAACATTGACTTAGTGACTAAGGATCACCTTAGTACTTTGTGAGGAGGCCCTTAGCTTCATGTACATGTATAATTCATGCTGCTACAATGGGCACCCGTTTAATGATACAGGCACCCTGTTTTCTATGTATGCCAGATTGCTGAGGACTCGCAGTGTTATGCACTATGAAGGATACTTCAAAGCAATTGAATCTTTGTTCGTGACTGTGTTTGCTATCCGACCAATTCCCAAAAGTTTGGATCTTTTAGATCAACTATACACAGGAAATATGTGTAATACATGTCAGGGTTTGACAACACCCAATGAGCAAAAATAATGCTATGCGTATTATTTTACCATTATTTAACCCTTTTACAACATTCACATTTTGCTACTTTAACTTTAACCGCCTGGCAACCGTTCAACTGATGTATATTACCGTTGACCTTTAACTACAGTTGGCTCAGGCAATACCTCTATTGCTATGTCTACCCACACTGCCGACCTGTATGTAATAGGTCAAGTTCTTGGACGTTGATCAACAGTGGTCAGCCCAGGTCAAATGGTTTGTACATGCTGACGTAATGCACCACTCTGACGCCACCAATGCATCTGGAAAACATATGCGTGTGTTCCTATGATATACATTTGTTATCGAATGCAAGTATGTCTACCCAGTATACGGCAAAGGTTACAACAATCTCACTTTCATGAGGAGGAGAAGGCTACACGAGTTCTGTACCATCACGGGAGTTGAAAACGATGAGGATACGGGAAATGGCTTCATGGGCTCTGTACAGGAAGTACTGACTAATGTTAAGTATACGTGACACCTGTGTATTACTAACAGTCCTAGGTACATTCATAACCGAATCTTATTTGTCTGTGCAGGGTAGATTGCCTACATGGGGAAAGGCTTTTACAAGGTTAGCTATATTCTTAAAACGAGTCTATCCCTTGTTCAGAGGACTGCTTAAACATACACACATTACACTATTTATTTAACCGCATTCTATTTATACCTTGTTAGACGAACACTCATTTTGATTACAAGACAGGTGTGATATCGTGGCCACAAGATTATTTTTGGCCAGTATTTGTTTTATATATTATCATAAGACGAAAATATATATTGTTGCATTTTTATGTGTTCCAGATATAGTAAAAATTAATTCTTTGTCATCAACCCAAATATTGAAACGGGTTTGAACGCTGCTAAATATCTTAACTATGTATTTGAAAAAAGAAAAACTATTTTGCCATTTAATATTCAATTTAAAACAATTCAATGTCTGCACTTATGGGGTGATTTTTGTACCAATAGGCCCGTGGCCTTACAATATTGGAAATAAAAGATTAAAGATAAACTTTCTGATCATTTATTTTGTTAAACAGATTACATTTCAATAAGCATTCGAAAATTGTTTAAACTTGATATCAACATTATTTCAAACACCTTGACACATTCAAACATTTCAAGTAGTTCTGTATCTGAAAACAATTCATTTAGAAATCGGCTTCAGGTCTATTTATATCCTGCAGGAACTAGCTGCCTTGCTGTAGAATGTGCAATCGACGGATGTTAACTTTGGCATTTCAGATTACAGAGCCATGAGAGCTGTGTGGCGGAGCTTGGCACGGAGAGAATCCTGGCACCATGTCTGTTCTCTCGCTTCAAGAACAGAAGCAGATTGCTGCTCAATGTTTACAAGAGGTCGCTCCTCTCTGGGAAGAGTCTGCTCGTACATAACCTTGCTGTAGTCCATCTGTGACTGTAACGCGTGCACCCAGTCCTGCTTTGATAAGCTTTATGCCTCGCTTTGATTAATCTGCCTCGCTTTGATTAATCTAATGCCTTTCTTCATTCAAATGCCTCGCTGTGGTTAGGAGAATGCCTCACTGTTATTAAAATACCTCGCTTTGATACGTATAATGCCTCGTTTTGATAACTCTAATCTCGCGCTTTGATTCAAATGCTTCGCTTTGATTCAAATGCTTCGCTTTGATTCAAATGCCTCGCTTTACTTATTATACTGACTCACTTTAATAGGTCCAATGCCTCGCTTTTAAAATTATACTGACTCGCTTTGATAAGTCCAATGTCACGCTTTGATAAGTCCAATGTCACGCTTTGATAAGTCCAATGTCACGCTTTGATAAGTTCTCTGTAACGCTTTGGTAATTATAATGACTCGCTTTGTCGTAATAAATCTCATGTCTCGCTGAAGAAAGTCTCATTAAAGCCATCGCCAAGATTTGTGCAACTTTTCCCATTTTAAATATATGCTTGAGAACATGCCCCTGTCATTCTTGCTACTTCCAATGTTGTGAAGGTGTTGTTTATGTAGATCAAGTATGCTAGAAAACATACTTACTATTTTAAAGTTTTTAAGTTATAAATATAAAAGTCCTATATACTTGCAAATGAAAATGCTATGTTTTTCTCTATCTGAAATAGTGTACATGTAGTTTTATGGTCAAGTAAAATGTCAGCTCTCCATATGAATCTTTCTTGATAACACACATTAATGATAACAGCAATCTTATCACCTCGGAGAACAGAACTTATGTTTTCTGACTCTGATTTTATCATAGGAAAGAGACCAGACTAGTAAAAAAGACATTTTCACAAACAGTAATGATTAACTTTTTTGTGAAACATTCTTATAGACAAAACGTCATCCTTTCATCCTTTCGTGATATACACGAACACTAACATGACTTCAATTATTCACAAGATTATCTGTATATGACATATCGTTGGCATCCATTCCAGAAATGCATGTTTGCACGTACTCTTCTCTTCTCCGTTAAAAGACGTTCTAAATGTTGGACAATGAGTTATAGCATCTATGTACACTCATTCTGTCCGTCAGCAGGTGACCTGAGAACGAGGCGATAACGGTTAACGAGATATGCAGCTCTAGTGGAATATGCGCACTGACGAGTATGGGAAAAAGTTCAAAATTAGCGTCTGATGACTTTATCACACTTGTTCACTGCATGTATATTTAGATTCTTCGTGATGAATTTTATATATTGAATTTCTTTATATACTGGCTTGAAGTCGGATAACAGGGTATAGCATTGGAAATCCATTGGAATCTCTGGTGATAAGAGGTGGGGACAAAACAAGACGTCTATAATCCACGTGTGTCAGTGTTTGTACATTTAGCTATGAAGAAAAGATATGTAGATTAGAATTCCGATATATTAGATTGAGACGGTTTTTGAGGATTCCATACCCCTTTGGATCTTTGGAACTGTTTGAGGAAGTCTAAGATAAGCCCTTCTACAAACTGATTTGTTGAGTGTTTTTCTTATTTATTTCTGTATGTGTAATTTATAAGGTATATTTGGCATCATGATGAGGTTAAATGTAATTTTGAAATACCTCATTGACTGGATACATTTTCCCAAAATGCTTTCACTTTATTTTAAAATGTTTTTGACCGGATGTCTGCTAACTTTTGAAATTGAGAAAGATAATATTGATTAGAAATCAGGTTATAAAGCCATTACATTGGATAACACAGCGAGAGAGAACTGAACAAGAAAATGTGAACTGTTAGAACAAGTTTTATACATGTAAGGATTCCTGAATGTGGATTATCAGGCATCTTATATAAAAATAAAAAATCTTGAACTTGGCATGCATTTTTAATCTTTAACAAGTTGTTGAGGTGAGGTGAGGTGAGTTGGGGTTTAACGCCGCTTTCAAGAGTAATTCACTTGTATCGCAGCTGCAAGTATTATGGCAGAAAGAAAGCCCCCAACGCCATGTGGCTATGTATTGCGGTGAAACCTGCGAGCATCGGCTGGAACTAGCGAACCATGGGTGGTACTACGCTGAAATTCAGTGTAGCATTGCACCCAAACCTTACTGCGTGTAGAACAGTTCTCTACTGCAGACAAAGTTGCCGTGCCCCTGGCGGGATTCGAACCCCGGACCTCTTGATCCGAAGCCGAACGCGCTAACGACTGCGCTATCCCGCCCCCAACAAGTTGTTGAAGTGTTACAAATTCCGGAAACCAGCAGTGTATGCTCGCTTGCTGTATGAACGAAATTGGAAATACCAAGTTGACTGTAGTTTCGTGTAGTATGTGTGCTCCCATTGTCTTACCAGTTTGTCTTTATTATTGCTGAACATCGTTTCAACGATTCGAAGGAGGTTTTTAAATTGATTTTTGATATGTTTTTATGTTTATTATGAAGTTTTTCACATTAAGTATCCTTAACCCTTTTAAAATGCTTATAGTAATAATAATAAGATAATGCAAAATTAATCATAAACTCAAGGAGAGGGTGTTCTAAGTTGGACAACTTATACCCAATCCGATTCAACTTGTACCCAATCCGATTCAACTTGTACCCAATCCGATTCAACTTCTTTGTGAATAAAATATGTTTAAACTAAACTAATCATAAATACTTATTTGGTGGTCGAATAGGAATAGTTTGAATATTTTTTTAAAATGTGTAGATCGTAAAATTTGTTTTAAAATTTTGTCAAATGTTTATATCCTTAATATGAAAGAATCGGTGTGAAATACGCTAACCCAGAACCTACAAGTACCTTACACATATGTGCGGTGTATATGCTAGAAGTACAAAGCTTTGATCTGACAGATACCAGATATAGGAACATATATGCTGAAGTCTTATCTTATCAATGCCAGCGATCTGACGCCAGGTAGAGGCACTAACATACATGGGGCTTTGTGACTAGCATGTTCAGGTAAAACAATACTTATAACTTATAACAAATCAGAAAGATTTATAATCGCTGATTTTGCAGATTATTGTCAGTGTAAGTATGTTTTTATCAATGTTCTGCAAGATAATAACGCTAAGCAGTAAAAGATGCAATTGTGTACATGTACTGACTTATATTGCATATATTTATATTATTTCTCATTAATGTGATTTAATTGTTTCACTATTGAACTTACCAATTCGTAACATTTGAAGTTCATGTTCATTTAAACTTCTGTTAATGTTTTAACAAGATTATTGTAAATGTTAGTAACATGAGTACATAACTTCATATCAAGTTTATCATTCATCCTATTATAAGGCTGAACCTAATTATTTACCCAATCTTCCCTAAATGATTAACCGCATGAATAACGATAAAGCACTATTGGAAGTCCTGCCCACAGGGGCTTGTATTGGCGAGAAACTGGCGAATGCACATGAAGTCGACGATCCAGCCCCATATACTATAAACAAAGTATAAGGTATAGTATAAGAGCTGAATCTTCGACGTTTATGCTTCAAATCGGTAGTTTTTTCGACTATACTTTGTGGTCCTGCCGAATGACTGTGTAAACATCGCCTTAAATACAGTCTAGAACCTTATTCTGCACGTCTGGTAAGACTGAATGGAACTGAAAGCTTAAATGAATAAATCACATGTATGAAGGTGGGGTAATTATTAAATTCCGTAACCTATATAGTTTATATTATAAAGTTTAGTCTACACAATTGGGTAGATATAGAGTGATATATCAGAGACGTTTTCCTCTTTAGACATTGACATCTTGTGCATAATAGCTTAATAGTTTGATAGTTGGAGTGATGATGTCATGACGGTGTTATTTAACGACATTCGGTACACAACGGGAAAGACATTTGTCATATGTAATTTAGTTGGATGGTTTTATGAGTTATGTCTCTCGCTGTTTCTCGTTCTTACATGCTATCCTTACATGTCTAGGAGCTATGGCGCCTCGCTAGAAACACATAAAGCCTACTTGTCTGATTACACTATGGACTTTTTTTAACATTATAAATTTTTTTATGTACATTTATTTTAATGTAAAACGTTGAAATTAATTACCACCATAGTACTTTCAGAATAAACATGTTTGGTTTAAGGAATGGCAAATGATATTCAAATAAAATTTAAAATGAATCTAATTTTAAATTATTATATTATCATATATCTTTCTTTTGATAAATAAATATGGTTTTGGTAATTGAAAATGGGAAAAGGAAAAGTATTATTTTCGTAAAGATGTTATAGAATATGCTTTTCGAAAAGGCATACGAAAGAAGTGGTCACGAAAGAAACAGTGGGAGAATAATAAAACTATAAAGGTCAACTTTATATAAATATAATATAATACAACATATTTATGGGACACGAAGAAGCAGAAGAAGTGTAAGTTCTGAAAACATTAAAACAAATTTTAAAAGTTAGACGTCATCAAGTATAAGCTTGTTTCCGCCATGAAGACAGCCAACATTATAGTTTTGTCTCTAATTCAAGTAAAACAAAAAAGTTGTTCAAGGGAGGCAAATGTATAGTTGATTTTATCTATATGTATCATATCTAACGGAAAGCAAAATTTACATCCTCTCATTTTTTCACTTTCATTTGCATGTCCGCGAGCATGGAGTGTCAGTACTCAGATAGTTTTCCTTGAGAAATAGGAAATCTATACTATATACACAATCTCTTCTCTTCAATAAACATTCATGATGAAAGGTTTAGAGGATCGCCTGTCGACTGATATCAAATATATCAACACGAGTTGATACAATTTATAACATCCGGAGCTTGAAGACGATATTTTGACTTTTATCAATGAGTGTCGATATAGTATTTGATGTCAGAAGTCCCGAGGGTGAGATTATATTTATCGTACATTCATTAAATGAAAAATGTACTTCTCTGAACTCAACACTGCTTTTACACTTCCATGCAGTGCGGTGACGTCATTCATGTTTATGATGGCATGGCGTTGTGATGTCATCAGATCGTTTATGTAATAGCATTGTGAGTAATTACTTAAGAAATAGAAGGCGAGTTGGCGTGCTTTATCGTCGAATAAAACATAGCAGGGAGCATAAAACACGAAGGGCGCAGCCCTGAGTGTTTTATGCTCTCTGCTATGTTTTATTCTACGATAAAGCACAACAACGAGTCTTCTATTTCTTATATGAGATGCCCTTAAACAGTTACCCGCTTTTATATAAAAGCCGTGCAGATATTATGTTGTTTGTATATATTATTTTTTGGAAAATATTAATGCCGTCGTAGAACACGTTCACTAGCATTAAACAATCAAAGTGACGTAAAATGTGACGTAATTTGCTAAGCGACGCTCAAACTGACGTCTAAAATCACGAGCATGTTTTATTGTCTCATAAAGCACGCTGTCGGTCCCATTGACCGCCTGTGTTTTATTGCCGTGGGTATCTTATATTTGATGATATAAAAATATTGCGATGTCATATGGTTGACGTTGACAGAGCATTGTGCAAAATCTATTTTCAAAACAATACCTATCTTACACAAGCGACATCCCCTGCGGAATAGTTTTTGATGATATATACGTATAACTACCTACCAGCGTTGTTGACAAGCACATGAAGCGCGGTCTCCTTGTCGTTGAAGGTATCGACGAAATCCTTGACTGATCTCAGATTGCCCAGATCCAGCAGCTCCGCGAAGACGTTCGAGTTGGATGTCTTCTTCTTGATGGACCTGGCCACAGCCTCTCCTTTCATCTTGTCTCTCACTCCCAGGTATACGCGTGCTTTACGTTTAGCCAGGTCTATAGCCACAGCCTTACCCAGTCCAGTGTTGGCTCCTGTAACAAAGATAAACAAACATATAGCAACATCATAGACCAGTAATAGATCTTGCAACAAAGAAGAGTTATTATAGCAACACAATAGATCTACGTTAGCTGTTGCAATAACGGAGAAGGAATTTAGTAACGTCATCGACCTGTATCAGCTATTGCAACAAAGGTGAAAGAAATATAGCAGCATCACCAATCTGTGGTAGCTTTTGCAACAAAGGAGAAGGAAATATAGCAAACTAATTGATCGTTGTCAGCCCTTGTAACAACGGAGAAAGACTATAGCAAGTTACATCCATTATCTGATAATGAAAGTAGTATAGCAACATCCTCGACCGTTGCTAGTCCTTGCAACAAAGGTGAAAGAAATATAGCAACCTCACCAATCTTTGATATCTCTTGCAACAAAGGAGAATGAACTATAGCAACATCACCAATCTTTGATAGCTCTTGCAACAAAGGAGAATGAACTATAGCAACATCACCAATCTTTGATAGCTCTTGCAACAAAGGAGAATGAACTATAGCAACATCACCAATCTTTGACAGCTCTTGCAACAAAGGAGAATGAACTATAGCAACATCACCAATCTTTGATAGCTCTTGCAACAAAGGAGAATGAACTATAGCAACATCACCAATCTTTGATAGCTCTTGCAACAAAGGAGAATGAACTATAGCAACATCACCAATCTTTGATAGCTCTTGCAACAAAGGAGAATGAACTATAGCAACATCACCAATCTTTGATAGCTCTTGCAACAAAGGAGAATGAACTATAGCAACATCACCAATCTGTGCTACCTCTTGCAACAAAGGAAATAAACTATAGCAACATCATAGTCTAGTGTTAGTTCCTGCAATTTGGGAGAATTGTATATACGTATTTGAAGAACATTTAGAATCATTATGACATTAAATGTGTAATACATAACAAAAGCAATATGTCAGGAAAACATCATCATTCAGGCGGAAGGATGAATGAGTGAGTAATCACTCCGCAACGTCAAAAGTCGTAATTTGATAATAAAGGAGTTCCCCTCTAGAAATCGTCCTTTCTTTTGTATTCAGTGTTTCGTGTCCTATGAATGGTGCAATTACAGTCAAGTATTATTCATTGCGTGATCATTAATCATGCGCATCTTTAACGTAGTAGTAATTTATTAATTGAATGTATACTATTTGTGTTAGATAGTATAGAAACGTAATTCTAAAACAGTGTGAGGTATGACAACGAATGTGTTTCAAGGGAGACCATACTCAACACAAACGTACTGTATTCCATTAATGTAATGAGTAACCAATTAAGAAACCATAATGTATCAACGTAACAGCTTTACAATGTGCTAATAACTTGGATAGAAACTGTAACCAGTTTCATGTCTCAAGATTTGAAATGCTTTTGATTTTGTTATTCGTCAGTAATAGAAGTTTGAGGCGTCTGTGACATGACGTAATTATTTGATAAAGTCGTGTCAAAACAGGTTTGAGGACATGTGTGGATAAACAGTTAGACACGGCTGTGACCTCCTCTTGTCACAGATAAGATTCAGACACCGACGTCATAAACCACCCACTTCATTAAAGTACATGGTCTTTGTAAACTGAGTCTGCCGTCGTCACTAGACTAGTGTCTTCTTAATCAAAACGAGTACAGAAAGGGCACAGAAGTCTGAAATGGACACGACGTTTGTTTTGGACTTTGGACAAATTTATATTAACGTTAATGTTTATTACTGGATATAAGTCAGCAAGTGTATTATTATTTCTAGTTAAACGTATAGATATCTAGTTAAACATATATATATCTAGTTAAAGGTAAATGTAATGTTAGACATCTCTTAGGTCCGCTGGCGTGATGTAAAGTTATTCTTCTATTGGGAAATAAAGGTATTCTATATAAATAGAACAGAACTTTTCAGAACATAGAAAGTACTATACTGTTATGGGGGCTGTAGCACGTTTTATTTGCAAATTTTATTTCCCATTTAAAATGATAGTTTATGTCATTTATATTTACTGTAGAGGATGAAACATCTTATTACACAAACCAATTATACGTAGTGGTAATAACGGTGTTGCGTATAAAGCAAAAATTGCAAGGCGGCCATTTTAATGTAAACTCATTTTATTATTTTGAATTACGAAAATGATTCTCATGGCTTTACCGAACCATGTACACTCATTTTTAATTTGATTTTCTGGAGAGAGAATGGTGTTTTACTATTATTTTTCAAATACATTTCATCGACTTATTTGAGCGAAAAAAGTACTACTGTCCCTTTAAAGTATCTGCATGGCTATGTTTTGTCTCCTCTTCATGTATAGATATAGAAATAAACAGGAAAAAAGATCATTACAGATTCAAGTTTTCCGAAGCTGGATAAGTCATGGTTTTGTGGCTGCTGTCAGAGAAACTCAAAGTAGAAATGCTTAGGTAGAGCGTTCAGAAGACATATACTGTAGGAAGGTTGAAGAAAGGAATGATGTAAGACGATACGGGAGAAGCAAGGTAGGCATAAATGTCAGTTTCAACGTGTCCAGAAACCGGATCACAGTTTAGATGTACCGATAGATGCATTGAGTTCAGCTCTAGTATATTCAATAAAGGTGGCGATGAGATTAGTGACAGAAACAAGGAGGAATGATGATATGCCGAAACTGAAGAACATACACACAAATAACCTATTGATACTGACTGGAGTGGAGTTAATTCCAAGTTTAATTTTGTATCGAGTGTGGTATCATTATTTTATTTCTATACAAGCCCGCATATATGGTGCCCGATCTAACATGGAAAGGAAAACATATTTTATCATACATCTTGTTTAAAATGTATCTGCAGGAGTAACGTCAGGAGAATACGCTCTAAATGTCAGAGTATAGAAAACTAGACAAGATATAAAAGTGATACTGCATTAGATTCGTCTAAGTATCTCGTTGAAGGCGTTTAGCTATATAAAACAATAACGTCAAATAAAACTAACAGAAGCAAAATTTAAAGAAATGTAGACACATGAAATGTAATATACACAATAACGCAAGAGGTAATACGAAGTTTGACGTTATCCTAATATTCTGCTTGGTTCTTATACTCGGGAATACAAAGAGGATTATAAAATCAAATGCTACAATAAAAATGATTATTACATAGTATAATGATATACATCTTGAAAAGACGTTCTTTTGGTTGAAATGTAGATAGAACATAATGTGTGTAATGAAGTTCTAAGTGCTGACATATATTATAAAAACGATATATATAATTTAAGAGGTGGTAGACATATCTAGATGTAGACATGAGTGGGTACATAACATAATGTAAATCAACAGAATTCATTTTAGAATGTTCAATAAAATGTCTAAATCTAGTTTAGGTATGTTCCTCTTTTATTAATAAAACCAAGGATTTAGATAGATTTCTATTTTAATCCTTGATAAAACTTTAAACCTTTTTTTTATCAAGCGTTACAAAGGAACATTACTGTGTCATTACTGGGTGTAACACAAATAGAGGATACTAAACGACCTTCCATTTAATACAATTTTTTTTAAAACTAGTTAATGATTTGGTATGAAACGAGAGAAAGCGAGTTTTATACAAAATCATTCATGAGTTTGATACAGAATGGTGTTATATGGAAGTTTATGTGAGGTAGAAAGTTAAAAATGTTCACTCGTTGGTGAAATGTCACTCGTAAAATATCTACTATTCCAATCTCATTCGATGAAATAAACATGCTATCTGTCAAGAAAAGACATATATCCTATTAATTCTATCATTATGACTGCGTTTTATGTTGACGTGGAGTAATTTCAACGGTCACAATATGACGTCATAACATGTTCCCGATGACGTCACACGAGTGGCGATAAAGGTTATCGTCACTCAGTAGAGCGGTGATAAAGGTTATCGCCACTGTAGCTTGATAGAGGGTTTATGTCATTGATAAAATTGAGTATCTCACTGTAATTTATACATTATGTAATAAATACAGGATATCTGTCTTATCTTAACTAATACCATGTTTATCTCACCGAGTGAGGTAGAAAGGTTGTATTTTCACGAGTGGCGCAGCCACGAGGGAAAATACGTAACCTTTCTACCTCACGAGTATTTGTCAAGAATTGATGGATATTCTATTTATTATATGATGTTATCCTTGTAATTACGTCCGAAAAGGATCGTTTTCACGCTGAGCGGTCACTAGGAGGCCTGTCCTCGCATCGCCAACAGACAGACAGACAGACAGACATAATTTTATTTACAACATCCCCTATTGCCTACACCACTATCAAAACAAATTTATGAATGAGTGCACATCACACTGAGATCCTGATCCCTTAAGAAAATAATGAACTCATTCAACAAATTAACAAAGATTGAACAACTAAAGGACAACTGACTTTAATTTTACTTCGACTTTTCACATCGACGACAATGTATATGTATAAGCTACAAAATGTAGGAACAGCCTGTCACCACAGTAACACTGTGACGTCTGAAGCAATTCGCTGCGTCAGACCATTGTTTTATGACTTCAAATAATATCAGTCACTGGTCGCAGTGAAAATATAAGTTATTTTCACTGTAGCATGATAGACAGTATATTTCACTGAAAAATCCAAGTATTTTATTGCTCATCATATAATACAAAAATGTTATTATCTGGAAGGGAGTTTAGTATTATATTATTACTTGCCCAAATTAATCAAGCGAAATTGCCGACAGAATCCAGAAACTGTAAATTATATTGTGACATCATACTTGCAGCGTTATTGCACTAGTTTAATATTGTCGTAAATATATTACCCTGCAGTATCTTATATGGGTAAGTAAGTAATAAAAGCCTTTCATACAGACAATGCCCTTGTTCAGCAAGTTTTAATTGCAAGATCTAGAAAAATAACATTGAGATACACGTTAAAAACGGTATCCATAGTCTAAATGTTACTGAAGGGGCTCTTGATATTTGAAGTGTCAGGGTTTGAAGCCCAGCGTTATACGAACTAGTTCTAAAGAAAGGGAATTACTGCCCATAATCTTTGCAGATATAAAGCAGTACAGTGTTGACATATAAAGTGTACACATACACTATTTCCGAATTAACACGGAGTTGAGAAATATATCTATTAGAAAACAAAAATCCAAAAGAAAAATCGTATACTCTGGTAACGAGGAGTCTGACACCAAGTCTAGATGTCTCCGATAATCTTGATGGTATTTACAACTTCACATATTTTTTTACAATTAGGCAAGTTTGGTTTTACCTGTCAGATAAAAAATACAGTCGTTAAATTACAATGACGTAAATTCCTTTTAGCAAACCAATGCATGGAACATGCCGAACTAAACAGATCATGTAAAATGTCGACACAAAATGGTGGTGTAAGACAGAGTGCGACCATATGGAAAATATAGTCCTAATTACGTCTGACGTAAAACGTAATAATACGCCTAGTTTATGACGGGAAATGAGTTCAGCGTACGTCAATGAAACTAATCATGTAAAACCTTTCTTTACATGTTAAAACGTACGATTCCTAGAACGTATGTTGTGGGTATGTATAGTACAATTACATTTGAACACATTCTAGTGAAGAGAACTGTACAAACGTTAGGTTCAGGTTAAGAAATGTACATGTAGACACGTCGTCAGAGTACAAACATTAAGGTCGGGTTACAGCATATGCTCCCGTGTTGTTTCAGGAAGTGGGTAATTGGCGTAATTCAAGATTTAAACCAGTCTGGTGCTGTTCTTCATTATGAAACTTGCTGATTTGTGAAATATGAACGTGTGAACTGATTAGGAATAGTACTGACATAAATTAGACACACATTGCAATCCTCCATATAGGCAAACATGGCAATGGGCAGCTCGTATTTCCAGACAAGTCAAAACATTTATCTGAAGTAGTCATACCTTGGTCATCCACCTGATGAAGGGGCAAGGAACAGCCCAGAAACGTTGTGTATACAATAAAGAAGAAGTTGTTATCCATATATTTGCCTTATACTTACTCACCAACTTCTAAATGCCTCTCAAGAATCTCAGTCACACCTTATTTAGTTTGAGACATGTGGGGAAAATATAAAGATAAGTAAAAATAGTCAATTCCATATAATCTATAAAATCTGGCTTCACCTTTGCCTCACCAATGTGCTGCATAGATTGATCACAAGTGATAATATATATATATATATATATATATATATATATATATATATATATATATATATATATATATATATATATATATATATATATATATATATATATATATATATATGTAGCAGGTCTTCTGGTAACCATTCATCTAAATTTATCAAATGCCCTAATCGTCGTTTCACTTTGAAGAAACTGTCATATATATATATATATATATATATATATATATATATATATATATATATATATATATATATATATATATATATATATATATATATTATGGAAATGTTTGTTATGTTAATGTCATAGAACGTAATGGTCTTCAAGAGACTGAGTGTAAATCTAGGTGTTAAACGTACATTTGAGTGCCTTAACAATTCTAACAAAGTAAAAGCTAAAACATAATGTGTCTAGAATGACTCCAAAATATAGGTAATAATTTAAAATATTAAAATATAACGTTTTCCATACACATATATTTCAGAAGATATAAGTGCAATCAGATGTACAGAGCCTTGCAAATTCATAACACATTAATATCTCCAATAATAGTTCAGAGATTAACTTTCAGTCTAGACATTAACGGATTGCTTGAACAGGTGCGCGAATGGCAGTGCCAGGGTTAACCCTGCTGCCACACATGGGAAGCTTATCCATGTATGTATAAACAAACCATCTCCCTATCTGCGCTATACATTGCACACTGTACACCGATTCACTGGCGTTATCCTCGACTTACCTGTGCAGTGTTGTGCTTAACATTTAAGCAGGTTTCACTGGTTACATTCAAGATAGGTAAAGCGAAGTTTCACCTGCCGTGAACAGTTTGCTATTTAGCTGTTACAGTTGGAATGAGTAATTTGAAATGTGTCTGACATTTCGGCATTTTTCAAAGATAAAAGTTATTTGGTATCATGTTGCATGTAATGAACACTTTTTTACCTTTTAAAATATTGTAAGAATTACTCTAACTGCATTTGCGTTTGTTATCTTTTTTAAATATTTGTATGAATTGACTTACACAGTTGGGTACGTATACTCACTTGTTAACCTTTAAACTATTCATATTAATTCAATTAACTTATTTTGTTTTGAATTACGCCAATTACACCTAGTAAAAAGTTGAACAAATTAAATCAGTAAATCTTAAACTGACCTTACCTTAGACATCTTTATTAAACACGAAAGTTTAAAACGTACATTAATTATCGTTGTTATGTATTGTTCCTATATCTTTATCTATCGACCAAAGTAATCCACCTTTTTGAACTTTCATGCTTAAATTAAAAGTTTTAAAATGTTTCAAAAAGAGATTAAATTACAGAATAACGTTATGTTCTACGCAGTCAAACTTCAATATTAATGTTCGTGTTCATTGTGTTGACGTAATTCTTGCAATCATTCTACGAGACGCTCATTCAATGATCATTAATGTCCTCATTTGTCTAAATTTCCTTTATTTAGACCAGCAACAAACAGTCTAGACTTGATCAGGTTTATTACATGTTTTTGTTATATATCTGATGATAAGTCTTATTCAAACAACAAGTAGGTGCGTGGGAGGACCATGTTTAATCTATGGATCGCCCACTTCTGATTTCAGAGCAGGTATAACACGTGTTTAAAGCTATGTTTACAATATGTTAAAGGATTTATATAAGCGAGGGCGATAATACAAGGGATAAAATAATCTGTTTATACATTGCCGTTGAACATAAAACATTAATGATTGCGCCACCTAGATTACTTCGTGTATCTGAAGTCAGATTACGAGGAGAGTGAAGATTCAGAAGGCAGACAGAGACTGTTCTACCTTGGGTACCATGGATAGGAGCACATCTATGCTGCAAACTCCTATAACACGTTTAAACAACTCTGTGTACAATAGGCAAACGGCACAATGAAATCTAGTTTACGTATTATCTAGTCTACACAGCATTTATGATAATGCCACTATGGCGTCTTTGTGAACCGGAAGTCAGATTTACGATTACAGGGTGGAAAGCATCTTCCCACGGCAAGGTGAAAACGTATAGAAATAAATTCTATGCATCCCACGGCAAGGTGAAAACGTATAGAAATAAATTCTATGCATTTTTTACCTTGCCCTCAACAGCCCAGATAACAGTGTAACGAAGCAGCGACATCTATTGTGATAACGAGTTATGCCCCTTACCAGCTGCTTACATACAGCCAATGAAATCACCGTTTACATTCGGTACTGCAGAAGCGATAATTCTAAAATTGTTATTTTTAGAAACATACGTTGGGTAAACGTTTCTTCTTGTACATTGCAATACTCGTCGTATAGTACTTAAATACATGAAAATATATCATCATAAACATGCTTATTAAATAAGAAGACCAAATGCGAGCCAGGAAGTGTTATTAGTTGATTGTTAAGTTTATAACGGAGACATATGTAGTTCATATGCAAATGAGAAATACCCACGTTCAAACAAAGTTAAAAGATTTGAATACAAATCGTCGCGTTGAATAAGAATATTTCAATTAGTATAGCGTGCTAATTGTAACATTTATAAATAAGAGTTATTAAGAGTTATAGGCACAGTTTATCAAGCAAGGAATCAAATCACAATTGAGATTGTTAAATCGAAATACCATGATGCCACACGCGTTATTTTGTATTTTGTAAAAAAAGATAGTGTGAAATCATTAAAGATTAGTTTCATTCAAACTCAACACTTGATTTGTTCGATTTCGGAGTGAATAACATGTGCTAGTTATTTTTTTTTTAGCGTATATGACTTTTTAAAAACTATATGACAACCAACTAAATTGAATCACTCAACGTACTTCCAGCTGCAGTGTTGTGAAATTAACAAACGATACCTGATAACATGCGCAAAATCATACGCGAAATTTATGAATATATCCAGTTTGGCAGTTATCAAACAGTAACATCGTAACAGTGGGTCCACTCCATGTGCCAACTTTATGGCTTTTGAAGCTGTCCGCTTCGACGTTTTGATTATCGATTACAGGTTTATGAAAGCGAATTGTAATTATTTTATTGCATCAATTGAAAGTTTATACAAGTCCGGGACTGATCAAAATACTGTCAAAAAGTGTGCTACAGTTTGTGATCCAAAATAAGCGGAGAAATTGGACGAATTAGAAAAGGTGTTTTCCAGTCTAAATATAGAAGTTCATATTGCAAGCTTTCTTCTGATTGGCCTATCGGATTAGCCTGCAGTACGCTAAAATCTTAGCGCAGAAAAAGCGGGCCGTGAGGTCAAGGGCGGAGGGAGATGATTTGAAAATCTTCTCGTTACGCCCGTGACGTTGTGAAGATGGGTGGAAAGAGGAGGGCTACACTTTGCGTAAATCGTTCTCTTCCTAGCGCTATATATAGTAAGATACGGCACGGGATGTTGAAAGACATCACTGTAAAACGGAGTAGCTGGTTAATTAGGTTAAAATTATTTAATTTCCCTTTCATCATTAAACATTTAAGAAGATTCGTTACGGTTAGGCTGCTCATGCATAAACAAGAAGTTTACAAGTAATATAATTAGTGGACTGTGATATACGCGTAGGGTAGATAGAATAGTGTTACCAAGCCTTCAAGTTCCCAGAGTACACGAATAAACCAAGAAAATATAAAGAGGAAAATATGCAACTCTTCAGTCATGAAAACAGGAAGCAGATTTAATAAATTGAGTGTAGCCCAGTCAATGGCGGGACAGACAGTAACTGATATTTCCTGATACAGAGCAGTTAGTAAGAATTATGATTAAAGAATGCTAATATTGATATAAGGTGGATAGTTTTGATATACTTTCACTTTTGGTACCCTTTGCTATTTAATGACTTCTCCTTATATAGCCAAGCTGGGAGGGAAAGGATGGACGTTAATAGAGTAGTGATATAATAGTTCAGAATAAATACAGTCCTAAATTAAACATGGCATGTTTAAAGTAAATATAATTCTAAAGCCGAATGGGTGAGCTAACATTATCAAACCGTTCTGTACAAAGTACACAGATTGTTGTGTGCAAGGAATATACTAGTATTCAAGTTTTTCTGTACGAAGAATATACCAGTACTCAAGCTGTTCTGTAAAAAACATATATTAGTACTCAGGCTGTTTTGTACAAAAGTATACAAGTACTCAAGCTGTTTTGTACAAAAGTATACTAGTACTCAAGCTGTTCTGTACGAGGAATATAGTATTCAGACTGTTCTATAAGGAAGACTGTACCCAGCTTAGGTGAGAAGAAGATGAGAGGTTGAGGGAGATGGGGTGGGGATGGTTGGGTCGGTGCATATTTAGGTTACAGGGGAATGGAGTAATGACGCTTCCTTTACACTTACTGATTCCATTTCTTCAATGCCTACTTTGATGTATGATGATAGAGCACACCTGCATGGGAGTGAAAACGTATTTTACTTTGAAGAAAATAATTAATTCTTTAAGCCTTGATGATTTAATCTACGTGGTTCTACGTGTGCACCTGCTAAAGAATAAAGATTCTATGTTGGCTTCATCACAGATGATAAAACATCGTTTTACTGACTTACGCCGAAAACATCTTAAAGAATTTTATTATGTCCATCCATCTACAGACAAATTCACGTCATTATTAAATTGTACAAATCGTAATGTTATTCAGAATCTTGCTATGTATATATACTACGCACTGAAATTGAGAAAAGAATCATAAGGAATAAGCGTAATAATAACATGTATGTTTACTTGTATTAACATGTACCTTTGTATATTGTACTACAAGCCTGTGGCCTTTCAAAATTAAATAAAGATTGATTGATTGAAATTATAGTGAATTATGTTTACGTAGCAAAACTAAAATATCAGAGTTTTCCGTTCAATTTGAATATAATTTTTCAATGTTTTTTGTTTTGCAGTATTGCCAAACTGAAATTTGTTTAATAAGATTGTTTTCGTAAATATTTTATTTGATAATAAAAGTTAAAAGTAATGAGTAGGGATGATCTTTGCAATGTAGATATGAAATATGATATATGTCGTTACGACGTAATATTTAGAGCTTTATGACCACTGAAATGGAACGTTTGTAGGTGTATGTGCAATGATAAACTAGTATTTGATAAGAAATAACAACGTACACTTTCATTGCTTGATATAAGAGTAGGTGTCTCAAATATATAGAGATAAAGAATGAGTAAACAGACGGGGACTCATACCATAAACCTAGTTATCAAACAGTTAAGGATTTGTACAAATATACAAAACCATGTGATTCTCTACATGCTGCTTCTTGATTAATGAAATATTGTTGAAAGCATTTACATGCGAATAAGAAAAAATAGAGCCATGACCTCTGTAGCTCATCAGGATATAATAAGTGGGGTATGTTATGGAGTGGACTTTATAGCAATGGTCAGATAATGGAATGTAGTAATAAGAATCTAGGTAGTGAAACGATTAAAGCAGTTTAAAAATATTTTGTTACCATAACTTTGCCAATCTGCTATATATATGTGTGTTGAAAGAGCAACACAAAGCTTGGAAATAAATTGCTGGTATCAAACATATAATAATGTGGTGGAGAGATCATACTATTTTTTAAGATCGTACACATTATATAATAATGAATATACCGGGTACAATTCTTTGCATACAATTCACCACTGTAAGCTATTGCAATAATTGCCTGGAGCTGTAGAAGAAAATGAAAAAAACATTTTTAGGTCATGACCCCTGCTAATTATTATCAAAATTGGTTACACATAAATCAACATTCGTTATGAATATCATACACCTTTGCATTATATTGTTTTAATTCTTAACTGCATTATGGCAATACCAACATTTATTACATAATGAATAGGAGCCTCAGTTTTTGAAAATCCCATTTCTCATAGGCTCCATTTCAATACTTAATAAATTGGTGAATTTTTTTTAGTAAATTCTTTTTCACCATTTCTTATAGGCTCCTTTTCAATATTTGATAAAATGGTGATATTCTATGAATAAATTCTTTTTTAGAGTCAGTGGAAGACTAAAGTAGTCTCACGCACAGTCTATGATAACACAGTGCTGCACAGTAGTTTGAAGTAACCTGAAACCTCTGTGTAACTATCAGTTTTCATCCTTCTGCCAGGAAGAGGTCAACACAATGCAATTACATAACATGCAGACACTGGACTCACAGCCAGTAAAATTTATATGTTAGATGCAGTTTTTCCTACAATTAATTATTTTTCTGTACTGGAGAAGATGATGAAAATAGGTGTGATGTCACAATCTCATATAGCTACTTCTTTTATAGTCCTATGTTATCACCAGTCATCACTAGTCATATTCAGTTCACATATCTCATGTAAAATGAAAAAATTTAATTCCTCTTCAAGTTATTCCTTCAAAGGGTATTCAATAGTTCTCATTTCAAATAGATTCACATTAAACATGTCCATGATGTAGACATCTATCTCATTTCTTGTTCCTATTGAATAAAATAAACTGCAAAGTTAATAGAAAACTAAATCAGTTATAAAGTATAAGATATGATATAAATAAGGTATACCAAATTGACTCGTACTGGAAATTCTCATTAATTAATTAATTAATTCTCCAAATAATTACACAATATCATGAGATATATTAAAAAACTCCATTATTTACTCTTAAATTACAAAGAACATAATATTAGATTTAATAAAAGATTCTGTATTAAGTCTTTAGAATACTTTTAGACTTGTGTACCTTTATCAGCAAATTCACTTGCAAAATACAAATAATTACTCATATGTGAAATGTGAGACAAAGATAAAATATGACTTATAATTTTTGTTAGACCTCCAATTCTAAGTTTTTAATTCTAAATATCTCTTTTTCATCAGACATATTATATTCTCAAAGCACATGTGAGAACTCTCACATCAGAAAGATGAAATGCCTTTAACTCAGCTGTTTTCTTTAAAATTACCTCCCTTACCTACTTACTGATTGAAGTGCACATATAATCTCAGAAAGATGCTGTAAACTGAAATAGGCTTTTAGGTTATGATCCCTGTGACCCATATTTGGGGTCACAGACTCACCAAATTTACAATTTAGAATCCCTTACAGCCAAGGAGTCTGTACATAAAATTTCAGCTCGCTAGAGCCATTGGGACTGGAGATGAAGATGAAAATAGCATTTTAGGTCATTGCCTCTGTGACCCAATATTTGGGGTCTCACTGTCACCAAATTTACAATTTAGAATCCCCTTCAGTCAAGGAGTATGTACATAAAATTTCAGCTCTCTACCTTCATTGGGACTGGAGAAGAAGATGAAAATAATTTTTTTTAGGTAATGACCCCTGTGAGCCACACTTGGGGTCACAGGGTCACCAAATCTACAATTTAGAATCCCTTTCAGCCAAGGAGTCTGTACATAAAATTTCAGCTCTCTGGAGTCATTGGTTCTGGAGAAGAAGATGAAAATAGCTTTTAAGGTTATGACCCCTGTGACCCACACAGGGTCACCAAATTTACAATTTAGTATCCCCTTCAGCCAAGGAGTCTGTACATTAAATTTCAGCTCTTTGGAGTCATTGGTTCTGGAGAAGAAGTCGAAAAAGCGAAAAGTTTACGGACGGACGGATGGACGGACGCCATCCCATGCCATAAGCCCATCGGGCCTTTCAGGCCAGATGAGCTTAAAATGTATAAAGGAACTTGTCTGTGGACTTGCCAAGGGTATATCTTGTCATAACCATGTATTGGATGTAACTCTTATCAGTACATATTCATTGCTTGTTTAGTTTCTTCTCTATTGTGTATGCTTTAGAAAAAAACGCAATTTATTGATAAACCATTATACTAATGAACTTTTCGATAGGCATTTCAAAGTAGAAAAAAGTTTATGTATTAATGCCTGGTAACATTTTTACTGTATGACATGCGGCAATAAGTATATAAGGATATAATGTATGTATAGGAGATAACAATATGTACACGTGTAACAACCCATGCCTTGCCAACCACGTTGGCTTGAAAAAAGGTTTGATATACACCCGGGAACCAAGAGTCGGCCTTTTCATTAAATGTGTTCAGTATATCCGGGTACCAAGATCCCAGTATTAATGCTATGTGTTCGGTATACCCGGGTACAAAGATCCCAGTATTAAAGCTATGTGTTCAGTATACCCGGGTACCAAGATTCCAGTATTAATGCTGTGTGTTCGGTATACCCGGGTACCAAGTTCCCAGTATTAAAGCTATGTGTTCGGTATACCCGGGTACCAAGATTCCAGTATTAATGCTGTTTGTTCAGTATATCCGGGTACCAAGATTCCAGTATTAATGCTATGTGTTCGGTATACCCGGGTACCAAGATCCCAGTATTAAAGCTGTGTGTTCAGTATACCCGGGTACCAAGGTCCCAGTATTAAAGCTATGTGTTCGGTATACCCGGGTACCAAGATTCCAGTATTAATGCTATGTGTTCAGTATATCCGGGTACCAAGATTCCAGTATTAAAGCTATGTGTTCAGTATACCCGGGTACCAAGATTCCAGTATTAAAGCTATGTGTTCAGTATACCCGGGTACCAAGATTCCAGTATTAAAGCTGTGTGTTCGGTATACCCGGGTACCAAGATTCCAGTATCAATGCTATGTGTTCAGTATATACGGGTACCAAGATCCCTGTATTAATGCTATGTGTTCGGTATACCCGGGTACAAAGATCCCAGTATTAAAGCTATGTGTTCAGTATACCCGGGTACCAAGATTCCAGTATTAATGCTGTGTGTTCGGTATATCCGGGTACCAAGATTCCAGTATTAATGATGTGTGTTCGGTATACCCGGGTACCAAGATTCCAGTATTAATGCTATGTGTTCAGTATATCCGGGTACCAAGATTCCAGTATTAATGCTGTGTGTTCGGTATACCCGGGTACCAAGATTCCAGTATCAATGCTATGTGTTCAGTATATACGGGTACCAAGATCCCTGTATTAATGCTATGTGTTCAGTATACCAGGGTACCAAGGTCCCAGTATTAAAGCTATGTGTTCGGTATACCCGGGTACCAAGATTCCAGTATTAATGCTATGTGTTCAGTATATCCGGGTACCAAGATTCCAGTATTAATGATGTGTGTTCGGTATACCCGGGTACCAAGATTCCAGTATTAATGCTATGTGTTCAGTATATCCGGGTACCAAGATTCCAGTATTAATGCTGTGTGTTCGGTATACCCGGGTACCAAGATCCCAGTATTAGTGCTATGTGTTCAGTATACCCGGGTACCAAGATTCAAGTATTAGTGCTATGTGTTCAGTATACCCGGGTACCAAGATTCCAGTATTAATGCTATGTGTTCAGTATATCCGGGTAACAAGATTCCAGTAATAAAGCCATGTGTTCAGTATACCCGGGTGTTCAGTTTGAAGGTTTGGAAAGGGGTAGCTAAGGGTCCGAATATTCATGCAATGTGTTCAGTAAATCCGAGACCAGTAATAACCTTTACCTGGTAAACTATACAGACGCTCTTCTATAAATACACGTGCTCACACACCTTGTTTAGCTCTGCCCGCAGTTAGTAAGTAGATCTGACTGCAATATAAATAGACGGTCTTACCAAGAAAAGTGAGTGGAATCTTTATCTGTCCACATGGCTAGCATAAATAAAATTACCGATGTCTCTTGACTTTATTATAAAAAAACCTTCAGTATTTATGTATTAAAAACCCACAAAATCAGAATAATGTTTTCAAAACGTTTGATTTATCATGCATGTATATAAACCTCTTAACGTTAATATGTTTAAACTTTAGTTAGCATTTTCATTTCTTCACTTTTACAGTTTTTAAATCTCGAATTTGTGAGCTTTTTGACATTTGTTTCAAACACAGCTCTAAAGGTGTATGATACGGAAGATCACCCGAGTTTACACCTTTACATACCGCCTTGATCCGACAAACACTGGCTTAAAAGAAGGGTTCCATCGGGTATGTTTTGTGGAAGCGAAACTCGAAAGGATATTCCCGTTTATACATTCATATATACTCCGAAATGACGGATACTGTCGATTGATCGGCGATATAAATATTTCCCTTTCAGCGAGAGAACGATACATTCATTATTGCTTCTTTATATTATTATCAGGTCACATCCATTATCATTTAAATTTTTCATGGATTTTCAGCAATAATTGATAAGTTCACCTTCGTCACAACAAGAAGTCTAGGCCTGCTCCATGACTGTGTATTATTAAGAGCCTTTAATACAGTCTAGATTTTTATTCAGCAAGTCTAGATAAACTGATTACACATGGAACTATGGAACTGGTAGTATTGACAAATATAAAACCATAAGGATGAAAGTACAGTACCTACAAAATTTCCATAGACTAAATTTAAGTCTACAAGAAGTCCTGTATTAGGAATTACCCATTAGCAAAGAAGGTGATATTTGTAAATCGTAGAATCACTGGTCATGTTTGTCATGGTACGGACTGATATGTAACAGAAAGGATATTGACTTAGTTTGCATATAGTGTTCATGTTTTTACTGTAGTACAAAAACTAACACGAAATGGTCCGGAACGCAACGAGGACGCCATGCTCTTGCCTGATGATGTTCTTGCAACGTTATAACAATTAGTCAACTTAATGGTTTAATGAGAGTTTGACATGCTTTATGCTTCATTCTCAACGTACTGCTTCATTATAATGTAATCATTGAGGAGAAATGGAATTAAAATCAACCATAACTTGTATAAATGAAATTACAGATGTATGTTCTTGTTTTGACGAAGGATGCGTAAGTTCGATAACTAGTTCTTAATTCATTTCTTAATCTAATGAAATATGTTTAAATCAAATAAATTCCTAAATCGATAAAATAAATCGAATGTGGCTTCTGGTGTCATCGCTTATATTTACTGATTCGTTCACGTGTTCCTGACTAAATTTGCTTCTTCATGTCTTTTGCAATATGTTAGAAGACACCCGATATCTGACGTTATTAGTTAGACTGCTATACTGATGTGCATTGTGTAAGTAAAAATCAAATTAGAATAATCATCAGCAGTTGCGCTCTGAATCTTTTTCACTTACTATACTCTACTTATGTAAAGTATTTGCTCTAAAATCAATGCAAGACATGTTACGCGGGATAACATATATGTTATTATCATATATTGTACATATTGCCGTTTGCGGAATATTTGTTCTGTCTGTCACGGATGGTGGGTGTCGACTTTGAGCACAACATTCTGATAAAATTGCATTTCTTTTATAGAATACTAAAATCCTAATTACACCTTACATTAACATCTTAATGTCTAATGTTTTAACATCTTCAATTTGCAAATACAATACCATATAAAAGGTGGAAACTGTGCATATTGATAAAAATATCCAATAGAAGTAGAATTACTGTTACTGTAAAGTTAGAATTATTTCTAATTACATTTAAAAGTCATAATAATGGTTGAAATGTTTGTCGTAAAAGAGTGTGCTCGTAAAAGAACAGGTTTGAACTGAACTTAACTCCTACAGGAGCACGTACCGCCCTTGGCTAACCCCCAACAACTGTATCCAACTCGTATTTGTCTCTTGTCTTACGTAATTGAAATGCAACGATCTGAAATCGGATGAGATTGAAGGAAAGCAACGTTGTTTTCTTCAGAAGCCAAGTAAGTGATCTTATAGTTCATGTCGAGTCATGCAGAACACCTGAAATAATAGAACTGGAACAAGGCCGCACGGGATTCCAGGTGATTATTTGTACAGAGAATTAACCAAGCAAAAAAGCTAGAAAGCAATAAGGGTAAGCCGAAGTTGATTAAACAAAGAAACACATGTTCAACCTGACTACCCTGTGAAGCAAAACAACATAAAGCTGTAGAAGACACAGAGAGATATAAAGGAAGCCCTGTATTGTATATCCCGATATCGTATAGCCCTGTATTGTATATCTTGATATCGTTAAGCCCTGTATTGTATATCCCGATATCGTATAGCCCTGCATTGTATATCCCGATATCGTATAGCCCTGATTTCTATATCATGTACACCGACATATATGCTTCATAAGCCTTTTTTATATACAGTGGTGGAACACTTGATAGTTTCCCATTATCTGGGCCGATTAAAAGAATTAAAGGGTTAAGACTATCAATGAAGGTATAAATGAAGGACAACGTATTGTTTAAACAACGTCATGTCAGTTCCGGAATGATGACGTCATAGTGTGAAAGCTCAAGTTCATGATAAAGTACATACTCTATATTGCTAAACTTTGTTTCAATTAATTTAGTGATCTGGCACTTTGAATTGTTTTGGTATTGATTAATTGTTTCTTGTAATACTTATTCCATATCATTTGATGATCTCTCAAACATAAAGCTAATACTGAAATCGGAAATAACGTTTTATATTATACGCCAAAAACAGCATATTATCATATTGTAATATTGCACGCTAACAAAAACATAATATTCACCTCTGGTAATTGAAAATAGTTGTATGCATAATATATTACATATCGGTGCATCGAGCGGAAATACAGATTATAACGGCAAATCTTTCTACCAAACCATGGAATAAATTACATACTGAAGCGTTTTCTAAGTCAATTAGTTGTGACATTTGAACATTTTCACAAATACCAGCAGTTATAAGACGAGGTAAGTGGAACAAGTACATGCATAATTGCATGAAACAAAGAAGAAAGCTAATAGTTTAGATTTCAATTTACACGAACAGGATAATGAAGATGATAATGATGATAATGAAGATGAATAAGATGGAAATGCAGATGAAGATGAAGATGATGATAATGAAGATGAATAAGATGGAAATGCAGATGAAGATGATGATAATGAAGATGAATAAGATGGAAATGTAGATGAAGATGATGATAATGAAATTTGAATAAGATGGAAATGAAGATGAAGAGGTCGGTAATGAAGATGAAGAGGGTGATAATGAAGATGGAGAGGGTGATAATGAAGATGAAGAGGGTGATAATGAAGATGAAGAGGGTGATAATGAAGATGAAGAGGTCAGTAATGAAGATGAAGATGATGATAATGAAGATGAATAAGATGGAAATGCAGATGAAGATGATGATAATGAAAATTGAATAAGATGGAAATGAAGATGAAGAGGGTGATAATGAAGATGAAGAGGTCAGTAATGAAGATGAAGAGGGTGATAATGAAGATGGAAAGGGTGATAATGAAGATGAAGAGGTGATAATGAAGATGAAGAGGTCAGTAATGAAGATGAAGAGGGTGATAATGAAGATGGAGAGGGTGATAATGAAGATGAAGAGGGTGATAATGAAGATGACGAGGCCAGTAATGAAGATGAAGAGGGTGATAATGAAGATGGAAAGGGTGATAATGAAGATGAAGAGGGTGATAATGAAGATGAAGAGGGTGATAATGAAGATGAAGAGGGTGATAATGAAGATGGAGAGGGTGATTATGAAGATGAAGAGGGTGCTAATGAAGATGAAGAGGGTGATAATGAAGATGAAGAGGTCAGTAATGAAGATGAAGAGGTCGGAAATGAAGATGAAGATGGTAATAATGAAGATGAAGAGGGTGATAATGCAAATGTGAAACATGCACACATTTCTTACAATGAGCAATACATCCGTTTTGAATATCTTTTTTTACATTCGGATAATATTTGACAGTTTTCGGTACAACGAGTAAACATATCTACTCATATTCACATCACACGAAGCATTGTGTGTAGACGATGTGTACCCAAGGTGAACACGGTGAACACTCACCTCCTGATGAATGCACATGATAAGGGCAATCTATTTAGAAGAGAGCAACTTGATTGTTCACTAACAAAGCGTGTACAGTGAGTACAGATGATATGTGCCCATCATGAATAGAAACCATAGAAGCTAACCCTGGCAGTGACCGTCAACAAAGTAATTAATTAGGAAAAATGATGAGGAACAACAGCTCGAATATTGAGTTAGGATAGCGTACAAGTGACAACGACAATGCCTTTGGAAGACGGAAAACATTCTGCTTGATATCATCCTAACACACGTGTTGACTACATGAAACCGTTTTGAATAAATCAATCGGTAACTATGAGTCCCAGACATGGCTTTTTAACCCCTTAGAAGATATATTACTTTTTTTGAAACCATATAAGCATAACTTTGTCTGATGTGTCACCGTGACCTCCTCACCTGCGGTGAAACCTTTAATAGTCTTTCTTGACAATGTCGACTTGACCCGATCAACTGACAGGAACAGCTTTGTTTTAATAGCGAAGGGTTGTTATATAGGGTTCGTGGAGAGTGTTATTATCTATTATCAACATGTAAGGGCATTCTTAATGTAACACGCTGTTTTAATAAACTTTCCATTTTGTTTTGCATCCCGCCTCTCTTAACTATTGCTAATGAGGACCCAATACGATTTCGGAAGTTGATTTTCTGCTAGCTATCTAACTTAGTGATTCTCAACACATTGAGTAATAATGACACATCTTACTTATTATTTTAAAGTATCAATAGCCGAACATTATCAGAATTGCATCCTTTTGAGAAAGGCAGAGAAACGTATGGTATAATGGTACTAGTCGCAGGTAAAGAATATCTATATCTGACACACTTTAATAACGGTTTTGTATGTAAGGAAATGGATTATAAAATAATTCACTGCTACTTAAAGTTTTTCCTTTACTTAGCATATTTCCATGTACAGATGTATCGTTTTGATCTTGACAGACATATATACATTGTGTACTAATAGCCATGTCAACCTTGTCCTTCTTTAATAACATATCAGCATACCGAAGTCCTCATACCCGTATTGTGTTTCCGAATCTTTGCCGTGTCATCCTAATGTATCTCTTAGTCCTTGGTGGAGTAAACACCCTTCTTGGTAAAGCATCTCATTATCGTGTATCATATAACACAGAACAGCATTCGATTTCCAGTGAAGTTTTACGGCAATAGCCTGGGGAACATATGCGGACCAAACTGGAATTTGTTAATTTGTCTGACTGTCAGTATGTCAGTCTGTACCCAATGAAACTTTAATCTAACTGTGCGTCTTCTTGTCTGAACTTAAATCTAAATGTACATCAGAAACGTCTGTCTGGTACATATGTGAGGCAGACTTTGATAACTCGTCTGGTTGGAGGTCTGCCGTGTTGTCTGAATGTCGAAACGTCTATGTTAGCTTAATTGTGAGTCTAAATGCCTTAACAAGATACAGGTTGCATAATGTTATGCACATGTTAAGAACATGATTTTCACAATAATTATGCTATTCCATATCCTAACATTGCGCACTGTTGGTTCACTGGTTAATATATGATACGTTTATAAAAAAGTAATGCAACGCTTTTCTTAATGCCAATTTCTAATGTAGAGTCTAGACTTGCTGCATGATGTCTTTGACTGTATTGGAGGCCCTTATTTTGTTTACACAGTCAAGGGGAAATACTATTATGTAAGCCTCGTGGCCATTTGTACGGATATTTGTAAAAGTAGTTCACATTTCAAAACCTTGTCTATATATCCTCACTACTAAGGTTAAAGGTACATGTACATGTACATGTGTTTGGAACAAAGGGATTTGTTGAACTGTCTAATGATAATGGACAATCGGGAAATGTTATCACCATAATTTACATTATTACTCATCCGTTGAAGATATCGCAGTTTAATAAATCTACCGTGTTATAACACTTAGTGTAATAACATCGCGTGCGGCCGATTGACGTGACGTCATAATGGCAAAAATATGACGTCACAATGTCAGCGCCGCGGTCGCAATGGAGTGTGTCCCATTTATCGACGAGTTTGTGGAATTAACTGGCATTTAAATCAGTGAGTAGTAAATAAAATACTAAACTCGTTTCCGTTTAATACAAACCACTCACTCGTTTCATAAATATGTCATTAAACGGAACGTCGTTTAGTATTCTCTATTTATCTTCTGTATCACCACTTTGTGTCAAAATGGTAAAATTATACATATAATCGATATCTTTAAAGACATCTGGTAAATGTATTATACCACTAAATGAAATTACATCATTAAATCATTTTGAAATTGTACATCACATTCTATTTAAACTAAAACATAAAACAGTTTAACTGAAAGGAACAACTACATGTAAAATCTACCCAAAAAGCCAATGTAGCAGAAGGGAACCTAAGGTAATGAAGAAATCTTTTCTAAATATATCCTGAAGTTAAAAATGGGGCAGAGAATAGACTAATCCAGGGCAATAAATACGTCCAGCGGGTGATAACGTTGATTAACTTACAACAGGTGGGGATAACACACCTTGATGGAAAACATTCCACTTCTCTCACCTTCCGCTAATGAGGGTCCCGGAGTTTGGCGGAGTGATTTGGATATCTGCTAGCTTACATATTTGTCAGTTTTAATAATATGGAATCGTCTTACTTAAAAGTACGTCACGGCAGTGATTTCTGAGTTAAAAAAACATTAGAGTACTGTTGAAACCTCATGTTTATATTTTGCTGAACCATAGGCATTTTGAACTTATTATCAGAATTATAGGATATGTGTCGAGCAATATGTTAAATAATTGATTAAAAAACATTTCGGGCATGTTTATATAGTAAAGCGCAAGTATGTTCGTGTGCAAATACACAAGGTAAGATTACAAGGCGGAAATAATTCTAATGAATTGATAAATGAACCTTCGGTGTTCATATAAATTTCGAAAACTGCAGCCATTTTACAGAGGTTGTTTTTTTTGGTGAGATGTACAGAGATTTACCAATTAACATCGTAGTTCTGTTTGGTTGTTGTAGTTCCCCCACTTCCTGTAGGTTAACACCTGACATTACCTGTCAAACAGAGTGTATGATGTGTATTTATGTGTTTATGTATAGAGTTTACTCCGTCCTAAAGCAGAGATGCTTCATATATGATTAATATAATCCAAGGAAATTCAATTTCAACATAAAATGTACGTAACATTCTAATAGTTTATTCAGGATAAAGGCCAGAGGCCCATATGCAACATACAAAACAGATTGTGATAAAATAAACATGTTTGGTGCAATAACTTAATCATCGTAAGTTTACTGATTTTACCACATAAATCTACACTTGCTTTTCAAAAGGTGACCATGTTTCGGGCTCGAAATATATCATGAATATAATAATAATATAATAAAATACCATGAACTTCAGTAAGTGCATTTTAGAAAGCCCAGTCAGGTATTATTCGGCAAGTTTATACAAAGTGAATACACACTGAATAATGATACAACCGTCTTTAACATAACAGTTAGACATGGAATCGGCGTGAGGTGTAATTTATCTTATATGTGTTCAATGACTGTTCGCCAGATGAAACCCTCCCCCCAACCCCCTCTCCCTCCCCCACAGAATATATAACACCAACGGTCAAGGTATGCCATTACTTTGTAGAGATATATTCTGCCCCGTTTCACATGACCGACGTACACTAACTCATAAATATACATACATAGTGCACATATGGCTCTTTGACGAATAAGCTTTAGAACTAAGTTAACCCTTTGTGACCTGGTATAATGACAACTGCAGGTGTGAGGTTAAAGGTCAAGTGTTGTTTATATACTAGTTACCTGTCAGCAGATGATGATACCGGGCCAAACGGTCAAGTCATTAAACGAAAAGTTCTGAGTTGGAATGTTTTCAACCATGAAGGTTTGTTTGAGTAGATTTCCAGAGATGCTCAGAGATCTAGGATATATGAGATTACTTATAGAAGTCGACACTTTTATTAACGTTTTCCTTGATCAATGATTGAACTTCTCAGTTGTTCACTCGTACACATTTCATTCTTACCCAAGGACCGTGTTTCACAATATTTTCACCATTACGCCAACCTAACCCAAACAAAGCAAGTCACATTTGGTTCTGAACAATCCCCAATTTTCTTAGGCTCCTTTTCTATTATTTGATCAAATGGTAATATTTCATATAAATAAACAATTACAAGCTTCAGGTCTTTCGAGACTAAGTATAATAATAACATAATATCATATAACATATTCTGATATATATTCATAAAAAATGTTGATTAATGAAATTTGCAATTATATTTCGAAACAATAATTTCACTTGATCATTTAAATCGCATAGATGCCTTGATAGACATTAATAAACTGTATGAATCACCGTCATCTCCTAACCAACTACCAGAGTCCCAGGTGGAACCAGTTACAGGTCTGCAAGCACGTGATACAGCCGTTACAAAAGCTAATTCCCCTGTGTATTACAGAGACAAATTTAACGTCTTAAGACACAGATGATTTTCAACGGAACGTATTTTCAAAGAAAACTTCTTACATCCCATGAACCTTTCAAAGCGTTAGCTCTAGCAGACTTGAAAAGTCACGTGCAACACGATCTGCTCGTGCAATGTGAAGCAGACGGTGCCGAGAAAAGCATCTTGCAACTGTGCACGACTTGCACGGAATATAAGCAATGGGTGACTTCTGGAGAAGATAATACATAGGAAGTGAGTCAGTATTAGAAGTGGCAACTGCATCAGATATGAAGTGAGAATGTACATTTATAAAATTGATATAAAAAGGATTATAAGAATTGGTACTGATTCGAAATGTTTATGTTATTTATTACTGACATGCATTTCAATAGCACTTAAGTAAATGTCGATGAAACGTTATCTGTTAAACGAAACTTCCTTGTTTATTTCAATTTACACCATCCTGTTATAGTTTTAAACATACATAAACTGTTTATTTCTTTCAAAAATAAGGTAATGCTTCAGATTATTTTCAGCAAAATCGAAATTGGTTGTCTAGTTAACTTGTGAAAAACGCCCTCCTAGTGTTTTAATCAGGCCTTCAAACTATCATATATCTGTTATCTGTATCACTGAACTTTCTCAAAACATCTCATTTGATAACTGTTTTTGAAAAATGTAATCTATATTACGTTTTTACAATCTGTTAAATATTCATTTACACACGTACAAGTAAGATTGTTGTTTAACTTTACTCTATTTAAACAATATTTGATTTCATGAATTAATTTTCCAGAGTCGAGGCAAGCTTGTATAGACTTGAGAAGGTTCCTTTATTGTTTTGCTCTTCAGTCTGGATGATCAAGTATTACCCCGATACGGTTCTGTAATTTTCTTTGAGGATAGCCTGAGCTAGTTCTACCCTATAATAACTGTGTATAAACTAAAGTCTAGGTTCTTATAGAGCAAGTCTAGACAAACTGACTACACTAAAAGCGTTCAGAAATAAACTCACATTGATGAAGGTACATTTACAAAATTTCATAGACAAAGTTCTAGTTTATGCCTGATACATCCAGACTTGCTGAACATCTACAGATTTAGTTTTTGTTCCAGAGTCAGTATTGCAGACCAAAACAAGAGTTCTTCATTGTACAGACGATGGTCATAGACTGACATATAGTCTCAGAAATAAGTTGGTTCTTTTCAACAATACTATTTTACAAACAAATCAAATAGTTATACATAATAGAACCAAGCTAGTCTGTCATCCAGACCCCTTAATTTTTTAAGCGCCTAGGCAAGTCTACAACAAGACTCTGAGCTCAGTTTAAGGGAGAGGCTCCTTTTTTGTAATATTTTTTTTTTTTTAAATTTTAAATTTTATCAAATAATTCATTTCAGAGGCTAAATGTTAGACTAAATAGATTAATTGTCTTGATTTCTGAAACGAGTAACCTCACTTGCTATAATATTCTAGACTGGGCTGGTCGTCAATTTGATATGTTGCTCTAGGGTCTGGTTGGCAGACTAGATGGTCAGTGTAAGAGCCAAAGTTCTGAGACCAGTAACCCCTTATCTCTACATCGACCAATCATTCACTAGACTGAAGGCGCTGGGAAGAGTTGGGCCCGTGTTCAGATCCAGTACTGACTGAACGTAAAGCCTACTAAATAGATAGCATCGTTTATCCTTATTTAATTAGGATCGTTTCTTTAGAAATTACAATAGATTTATGTGGCATGGTGAAGCAATATATAAACCACAGTATCCATTATTGGGACGTAATGTATGATATCTGTCATATTTCAGACAATTTGATACAATCTGATAATAAAAGCGTCTTCCAACTTCAATCTGCTCGCCTTTGGGACTCTCAAGAAGACACTGTCTGTTGATTTCAATACCAACAGGATATATTAGCAGTAGCGTAAAGATATGAATATTTGTAACGTCGTATACAGTATGAATTTTTATGTAGATATATGTGATAATTTTACCTTGATATTTTTTCATTTTTTCTTAAGTTGCCGTTTATCAACATTTCTACTATGAAAGGAAAAAAGAAAGAAGAATATTTTTTTAATTTTGAAATTAACATTAAAAATCTTTAAAAAGTTACACTTTGGACTAGTAGGTTTTCGTTTACGTAATTTAACAAGTTATATGACCATACATGTGATAACATAACGGTAACAACATGGTTATCCTGTTAGTATTGACTTGTACAAAATGGAGCCTTTTTAATAATAGAAAGGTTTTGCTCATCTGCATCAAACGAACGATTATTTGGGGCTCATTTTAGTTTAATAGGATTTTTTTTTATAAATTGACAGTTTAACATGTTTACAAAGACGACAAATCAGGCATTTAGTCCTCCATCGACTCTATCATAGTCTAGGTGTGTACAGACACATATCGTCCCAGCACCAGGGTTACGGTATGTGAGAGGTAATGAGATAAAGCGGGTTCCTGCTGTCAGTCAGTCATTGCCAGGTGTGAGATATGCATATCTTAGTAACGAGAGACAAGCCTACAGTATACTGACCCTAACAGGCTCTCATAATTCATACATACAATCATACAATCATACATTCATACATACATACATACATACATACATTAGACAGACAGACAGACAGACAGACAGAAAGACAGAAAGACAGACAGACAGACAGACATATAACCCCTGAACATTCTGATATGAAAAGTAAAGGAAACCCTGACATTTCTCTAGTTTTTCAAGTACGAAACTAAATCTATAATATTTCTTTTATGTTTGTATAAAGTTTGCATAAAGTTTCAGTTTCGCATTCAATAATAAACCATTTCTGGATAACAACTTATACGACGTTTCGGAGTATATGCCTGCTACAACTGGGCTTTCGTCAAAATCATAATCAGTAAAATCATAAATGGAGGGGAAGTGCAAACTTGATATGTTAAAAGTTCAAAAGATAACCTGTTAATAAATTATTCACATTCATGTATCTAATCCCGTCTGATATATTCCAATAGTAATTATAAATTTCTTTTTATAAATTTTTTAAACGAAAAAGCCTTTCTTGTTTTTCTAATTTAAGCCTGATAAGGAATAGGTGTTCTGTGACATGGCTCATCATACACACAACTTTCCCTGCAAGTCATAAATTTGCTGCATTTCGTTTACTTTTCTGTGCTAGCACATTAACTTCACAGTTCGTTTTGACTTTCTTGACTTACACAATGTTTAGGTCATTGTGTATGTGCAAATGGAATTACGAAACGGAGAATGAATGTTGTTCCTGTTTTCGAAGTTAAATACTTATTGACCACTTAGATGAAATGTCAAGGAGATGAGTGATTATTGTAATTTGTAAACATCTTTATTATATGCTCTCGTTACTCTGGTATTACTGTGAGACCATTCCATTTGCCTTTTCTTGTGAATATGTTGTGAATATTGGATGTATACCAATACGTACTTGATCTCCGGATTGATATTGTGTAGGGAATGAAGATTATTTCTTTCTCTTTCTTTATTCATTGAGTTGTTTGTCTTTTGCCTAGTTTACAGTCAGCCATGTTGCAAGTAAGCATTACATTATCTTTTGCCATTATTTCATTTCTCCCAAATCTAAACAACAATAACAATCAGAATGCCAAGTATTCAACAAGCTTATCCATCTCAGTGCGGCGCTTTGAGTGTTGTGCCAGATTCTAGCGCAGTTAAGGTATTTTGTATATATGCTTGTAAAACAAGATCCATCAGTTATAACAACAAAAGCAACAAAATAATAAACAATGACTCCTTTCAAATGCTATATTTCTAATAGTGTAATCATATTTACAACATTTCCGCCTTCGATTAATGACACATGACACAAAGTCACATGAAATGTATACTATTTCTTACATGTATCTCCCCAGAGACTTAAAGACTAACATTTAGTCTCAGAAATGTTTTGTTTTACCACCAACATTTTACAAACAATTCAAACAGTTATACAAACTGGAGCCTTAAAGATGCCTTAATTTCTGCCTAGTGCTGAGTAATCTAGACTTGCTATACTTTTCTAGACTGGGCTGGTCGTCAATTGCATATTTTCCCCCAGGGTCTGGATGACAGACTAAGACTTACTGCATGTCAGCATACAGCACGTGTCTCAAGTCGCCCCAGCACTCTGATTGAGGATGGCACATTGCTAACATACTCGCTAGTCTCTCCTGACTACTTGTCTCGTGCACAATGCAATTAGCTGTCGGTGTCTTTTGTTCACAGCTTAACCCGAGTGCTGTTTTCGATACAGACTATCAAACCCGACACTTGTCAAAGATTCGTGATGTGACGTTACAAAAACATATCACATACGAAACTTGTCAAAGAGATTCTTGATGTCACGTTACAGACACATCACACCCGAAACAAGCTTGTCAGCATGATTACCTGCTTGGGTAATACATCCATCTCCACACGAAACAAGCTTGTCAATATGATTACCTGTTGGAGTGAAACAGCCATATCTCCATACGAAACAAGCCAGTCAAAGAGATTATTGATGTAACGATAGAAACACATCACACCCGAAACAAACTTATCAACGAGATGATTTGTTTGACGAACTAGATACAGCACACGTGGAACAAGCTTGTCAATATGATTACCTGCTGTAAAGATACGGCCATATATCCACATGAAAGCAAACCAGTCAAAGAGATTCTTGACGTGTCGTTACAGACATATCACACCCGAAACAAACTTGTCAAAGAGATTTCTTGATGTGACTATAAACACTATATATATCACATATTTTCATTATGCAGAATAATTTCAAATTAGGAGATAAACCAACTGTTTTAACTTTTTGTGAGTCTAGCGTAGATTTGATATCAATGTTTATCATTCGGAGCCGAACGCGTTATCATTTCTATATTTTCTATACATACAAAATATTCATTCTCCTTCTCTTGTTAAAAAGGTAGGAGCAACCCTTTCGTATGATTTTATTTTTTATCATGCTAAAACGAAATTAAGAAAAATAATTAAGTTTCATTCTTATAATGCATCTCTTAGTATGACTCAAACCATAATCTAAAGTTGTCAGATTATTATTTATAAACAAAGAGAAAGTTCACCGATATCGTCTTTCTCCGTTGACCCCATTTGACCTTTCACCTTTGGCTATCAACGCCATCTGGTGGCATTCCTGATTCCACCGTACTCCCGATAAGTCGACGAGAACGCACGAGACTATATATAGACAAGGCCCTGAGTGATTTATCACCGTACACTCGGCTGGTAGATATAAACAAAATCAGAAATAAAGTAATTTCCTGTTAATCGTAACATATCTTAGCATTCAAAGTTTAAACCGGATATACAATATCAACATATAGATTAAACAATAACGTTTTACCTTAAATGTGACTGATAGGTCAAGAGAAAATGTGCTTTAATCCCGTTTTTTTATGAAAAATATTAAAATCAGAATTGCTTCGTAAATGCCAATCTTTAAATACAATCATTTGTCTTGATGTCGACAAGTACATCTGTAGGATACAAAAACTTGTTAACCCATTATTCGGACAGCGAAGTAAGGACAGTGGGTGTGACGTCATCCCAATTTTATGAATGAGAGGTAACCGTACCTTCTCTGAGTGATATGTTTAATCCTTTGCTTTATAAAATGATTCATCTCCATAAATCAATGCCATTTCTATAGCGATGTTTAAACATACATGTATAACACTGTTTAATATCCCAGAAACATATGTAACATCTATATTGCCTAGATGGCATCGTAGTGTTCTAGGTAGACTAAAATTTAGTCTATGAAATATATAATTTTTGAAATAAATAATTACATGCTTTTCAACATTTTTATTTCTAGGTCTCATTTTGCTGTAGCCTAGACTTGCTGAAGGAGAACCTAGACTGTATTAAAGGATCCTTTTTATTTACAGTCCTGAAGCTGGACTATGTTCTAGGTAGTCCTGCTCCATGACTGTGTATTATTAAGAGCCTTTAATACAGTCTAGATTTATATTCAGCAAGTCTAGATAAACTGAATACACATATGGAACTGGAAGTATAAAAACATATGTAATCAAAAGGAGGAAGGTACAGTAATTATAAAAATTTCATAGAATAAATTTTAGTCTATGTTCTAGGTAAATTACGTTGTGGTACACTTTTATTAGAAATAGAACGTGGTAGATTTTCTCGTACTCTCACTTGTAGAGTGGGTATGCCGTCACTGTAGTCGTCAGACTGTCGAAGACGGAGTTAGTCTCTTAATTAATTGTCCTTATAATACAGATCTCAGATATGACCTATTTAAAAAAGTTAGTATCTTTACCCAAATCTCACCCAGTAATCAGTTATTGAAAAAGTTGTATTCCTTCTACAAATGGAAAACATTGTTCATCCACTGGCCGCTTTAGTAAGTTGTATGTATAGACGTCAGCTATCAGCCCAATGATAAAATGCATCTGCCTAGTCCTCCCAAATGTGTGATATTTGTATTTTAATCTTATAATTAGTCTATTCATTGTTTTGTCTGTCTCATTGGCCAAATGGCCTTGTGTTTGTATATTATTTTAGGTTTTAAACTGTTACTGTACCCGTATAAACTGTGAACCTGAGATCAACTAGCTGTTATGACACCGAATTGAATCGTGACAATACTTTATCCAGGGTCAATGTATCATCATATTTTGTTTAAAATGAACATGAATGAATGCCGGAATACAGGAATATGCGAGTGTCAAGACAATTTATGAAGTGACCCGTTGACCTGAGGACTCAACATTTCGTCAGTTTTGGCAACAACATATCATTGCTTTTGTTCACCTTTCAAGTGAATATATATTTCTTTATATTTCCAACACAAAATTCAAAGATATATATCCATGACGTCAAATGGGATGACTGTGTTTCAGATTCCATATTACCAAAGGAAAATGATGCTGTAGATTCTAAACTGAATAATCACTAACATACCGGCGAGATCGCCCTAGTCTAACATTTAGACACTAAAAAATATTTTTTTTAAATTGAAAAGGAGCCATTACAGTCTCCTTTTTAATATTTAATAAAATGATGATATTTCAGAATAAATACATTTTTCATAGCCTGAGTGTAAATCCAGTGTCTGTGTTATCCTACAATCACACAGCCTCGTCGTACTACAGTGTGAACTCATGAATAACGTTTACACAACGTCCACCATAGCATAACATATAGGATGCCTTTTGCTTTAGAAGTTGACGTTGACTGTTTTATATATACAGAGACGCAAATTTTATGGACTGGAACCAAGGATCTGTTGCCTAGCAACGACAAGGACGCCTCGTAGGAACCGCGATAAAGAGCTGATAAAGTTCGTATTTGCATCTGTTGCAGACATCAACCATTTAAAATAGTCTAGTCACGTGACCTCGGGTTACGTCGTGCCAGATGCTAGGACAGATACCCATAACGAACTTCCTGTACATACAATGTTCGCTTTCCAGAGGCCTTCAGAAAAATGCCAAATTTTGAAATTAAAAACAAGAGTTGAGCCGACTTAACGAGAAGGCGTTAGCGTTGTCTTTAAAATATAACATCGATTGCCTGTAATGTTTAACAAGCGTCGTTGGCCATGACGTTTTCACCTTTGACCCAGTATATCATTGAGCTGTCACAGCTAGAGAAGTGGCACACGGAGCGGAAACAAGCGTTTATCTGCTACGTCTACAGGAATAATGTGCAAACTTTGGTGAACAAGTTACAACAATGATGTAGGTTTGTCTTTTATAACATTTTCATCTTATCCTGATATAATAAGCCGTGACCGCGAACTATATAAACTTCTGACAATGAAATAATGTAACCTTTGGAATTACACAAAATAAGGAAATTAAAATGTTACGCTTATACTCCCAGACCTACATGAAACATAATACCATTGTGAAAATCAAGTCTAGATTTACATGCAAATCAACGGTGTTCCAATTTCCCCGCAGCTCTTTCCATTATATAATGAAATGGTTACAACTATTAGAATAAAAAAGTCACATAAGCTTTTAGAGACAAAGTAACTGTCCTACAGTAGCCCACTAGTTTAAGTTTAATCAAAGAATCACAAATGTGTTATAAGCGATGGCCTCTTTTATACCTTCTTAAACACCATCTTTCTTTTGCCTAAAATTCTAATTTTTGGCTCCTTTCTAAAATCTAATTCAGTGCAATAGTAATTGTTTTTATGAATACATTATAAAAAGAGGAAAATAATTCCGGAGACTAGTGAACACTTATTCCTCTCTGGACACAATCAACCAATACTTATCCACCATAGACTCTAATTTCTCTCTGTAAAATAAAATTTAATCTATTAGTGCCAAAAATATTTCGTGGAGTTCTCTTATAAAAAATACATGCTTGTGTATTCAGATAACTAAATGTATTGAATAAGAAATATAGACTATATAAAATATGTCTCCATGGCACAGGCAAGGTTCCAGCTTAGTCCATTTACTCTTTATAGTTTTCAGGGCCTGTCCTCGTATCGCCTACACCCCATATTGCCTACATCACTATCAAAACAAATTTATGGATGAGTGCACATCACGCTAGCAAACTGATCCCTTAAGAAAATAATGAACTCTTCCAACAAGAACAGGATAAATAATACGAGGATACGAGTATTTTAAGGCGTAGGCAATATGGGGTCTAAGCGATACGAGGGCAAGCCGTTTCCACACACACGTCTCTACCTAGTCTCTCAAGGTTGACCCGTGTCGATCCTAGAATGCTTGGTATTACAAGATCGCGGCGGGATCACTCATGTGAGACGACAGTAGATTATAGCACGTGACTCGTGTTTATATTTTCATTGTATTTATTTCCACTCAACCTGTTCTCACCCGGGACCAGAAGTCAAGGTCTGGGGCAACGCAACATGTTGCTTTTCATAAAGCTACCTAGATATGATAAAATATATAAATAATATGTGAATACATTATACGTATCCTACTTGAATGAAAACAGTTCTCCATTGGTCTGCTTTTTAAACAAGATTATGTTATTTATTAAATGAGTTATCTTGATTTCAGACTAAAATAGATCTAGAATTTGTTCAAAGAATGACATTTGATTTTATTTGAAAATAAATATAAGATTAATTTTAGTTATTAACCTTTGGTATAAAATTACAAAAGACGACCGAAGAAAGACATTTGACACGTCATTGAATAATTTGGTTGATATATATCTCCAAGAGAGCACATACACTGCTTTATGGAAGGACATTTTGGTTATTTATGGAGGTACCGAGGCGCATGTAACGGAAGGTGTTTTGACGTATATATACCTACAGTGTCTGCCTTCAAAGCGTCTAGTTTCAGAAACCGGAAAGATAAATCACCGATGACGTATCTAATCCTTACAAAATATGCCCACGCATATGTCTCTCTTACAATGCAAGAGTCCTTATTTTCTGCACTCAATTTATCGAAGATGGTTTCCGGAATGTGTGTTTATTGTTCAAATCAGAAACCATGAAATATTTTATGTTCTCTGTTCAACATGGTTATATTTGGGTTAACACTACCTTCAATAGTACAAATTATTGTACATTTTATTCTAAACTAGATCTAAATTTTGTTTAAGGCTGATATTTGATTTTTATTTATACATTTATACGTATGAGAACCACAATCATTCGTCATTCAATCTCTTTTCTATTGATATATATATATGTTTTTATTTAAATGTTTGGCTACAGCCAATTGACACGTTTTAAAGTATAAGGGTTATTCATAGCAACCCGTTTATTTCAAACTGACATCGTATACCGTGTTTACTACACGTTTGTGATAGTATCTGTGTTTCCTTATATAACTTGATATCCATGTTGTGTAGACATTCGCTTACAATAATAAAATAATGTATTGTTGCTTTAGTGTGTGTATCGGCTTGTGTAGTGAGTAATGCGCTGTTTCTTTATACAAGAAACACGTTATGCTATCAAATAGGATCAATAAAACAAAACAAATAAAGTTAGAGCCGTAAAGAGAAATGAGACTATCCTGTAAATCATCTCGTCTGAGATCTGTCCTTGGGTGTGATTGGTTAGTTTTGTTTGTACCTGCCTGTACCCGCATGGTGCATGCTTTTTTGTAACTTTCGTTAAAATTTATTATCATTCTCAATTATATATTAATTTTATTAACTTGTTTTGGAGAATGCAACGCATTTATTTTATAAGTGACATCTCCTCCCAAGGTTACGTAATGTCATGACTTTATTCTACGATATTTTCATACCACTTGAAAATAAGAACAGTAAAATAAATAACTAAATAAAACCTTAAGTATATATTTTACAAGACATATACACGTCAAGGACACTTCTCAAATATCGGACACTCACAAATAATTCATATAGAAGTTATTGAAAATCATTTAAAGTATTAAAACACTGAAAAATAGAATTCTAAAATATACACATCACTACTTCAAGTATCAAACGCTACTGTAAATCACATTGAAGCTAATATATATGGTAAGTATAGAGTTACCTTTGAGTACAAATGACGAAAGATAGTTTTAAGTAAAAAAGTACCCCTTACCTGTGATAATGACAACTTTTCCATCCATCTTGTTTCTGCTGGGGTTCTCGGGCCCCCACCTGATGTACACCCTCAGTAGGATGATGAAGAGGATGAAGGAAGCCAGGATCACGGTAAGGACGAGAGCTGAGAACACATCTTCAACAACCTCCTTCACATCATCGATGTTCTCCTCCAGCTCATCCACTTTTAGATCCTTCATCGACATTTTGAGCCCGTTTGTTGTTTCAAACTCCGAGAAGCGAGGATAGGATCACTGGGAAACTTTATAAAACTTTTGAAAATGCAGGCGGGGACTATCTGCTTCGGCAGACGACAAAATTGAAAAGTCGTCTGCGTTTGAAAGAGGCAGACGACAGCTGACGTCTAGCAGACGACACACCTGAAGTGCGCTAGCAGACGACAGGATGAGACGAAGATTCGGGAGGGCGGGAGGAGGGTAAGGCGCCGGTACCTCCGCTTACTTCTCTCTCTCTCTCTCTCCCAGACAAATATCTGGTGAAGGGTAAAGATAGGTTCCCCCAACACTCCTGTGTAGATCACGTTACTTATGCAGCACGTGACTCCAAGGAGATGGGAGTCTACAGGAGTCTGCTCGTGTGAGATCGCTTACTGCTGCTGTGTATCAACTGGCTCCGGGTGAAGAGATCTAAACAAACAGTCTCTACTTTAGCAAGGGGAGGGTTAATATCGCTTTATTTTATAGATCTGATAGTTATCTTCACGCAGTTAACATCGCCATATTAGTTGGTCAGGTGGACACAGTCAGAGTAACTATATCATTGTACTTAATGGTTAGATAGATATGTTCAGACAGTTAATATCGCTATATTTGTTGGTTAGATAGATATGTTCAGACAGTTAATATCGCTACATTTGTTGGTCAGGTAGATATGTTCAGACAGTTAATATCGCTATATTTGTTGGTTAGATAAATATGTTCAGACAGTTAATATCGCTACATTTGTTGGTTAGATAGATATGTTCAGACAGTTAATATCGCTACATTTGTTGGTTAGATAAATATGTTCAGACAGTTAATATCGCTATATTTGTTGGTTAGATAGATATGTTCAGACAGTTAATATCGCTATATTTGTTGGTTAGATAGATATGTTCAGACAGTTAATATCGCTATATTTGTTGGTTAGATAGATATGTTCAGACAGTTAATATCGCTATATTTGTTGGTTAGATAGATATGTTCAGACAGTTAATATCGCTATATTTGTTGGTTAGATAGATATGTTCAGACAGTTAATATCGCTATATTTGTTGGTTAGATAGATATGTTCAGACAGTTAATGTCGCTATATTTGTTGGTTAGATAGATATGTTCAGACAGTTAATATCGCTACATTTGTTGGTCAGGTAGATATGTTCAGACAGTTAATATCGCTACATTTGTTGGTTAGATAGATATGTTCAGACAGTTAATATCGCTACATTTGTTGGTTAGATAGATATGTTCAGACAGTAAATACCGCTATATTTGTTGGTTAGATAGATATGTTCAGACAGTTAATATTGCTATATGTGTTGGTTAGATAAATATGTTCAGACAGTTAATATCGCTACATTTGTTGGTTAGATAGATATGTTCAAACAGTTAATATCGCTATATTTGTTGGTTAGATAGATATGTTCAGACAGTTAATATCGCTACATTTGTTGGTTAGATAGATATGTTCAGACAGTTAATATCGCTACATGTGTTGGTTAGATAGATATGTTCAGACAGTTAATATCGCTACATTTGTTGGTTAGATAGATATGTTCAGACAGTTAATATCGCTACATTTGTTGGTTAGATAGATAATCAGACAGTTAATATCGCTACATTTGTTGGTTAGATAGATATGTTCAGACAGTTAATATCGCTATATGTGTTGATGAGATAGATATGTTCAGACAGTTAATATCGCTACATTTGTTGGTTAGATAGATATGTTCAGACAGTTAATATCGCTATATTTGTTGGTTAGATAGATATGTTCAGACAGTTAATATCGCTACATTTGTTGGTTAGATAGATATGTTCAGACAGTTAATATCGCTATATTTGTTGGTTAGATAGATATGTTCAGACAGTTAATATCGCTATATTTGTTGGTTAGATAGATATGTTCAGACAGTTAATATCGCTACATTTGTTGGTTAGATAGATATGTTCAGACAGTTAATATCGCTACATTTGTTGGTTAGATAGATATGTTCAGACAGTTAATATCGCTACATTTGTTGGTTAGATAGATATGTTCAGACAGTTAATATCGCTACATTTGTTGGTTAGATAGATATGTTCAGACAGTTAATATCGCTACATTTGTTGGTTAGATAGATAATTATGTTCAGACAGTTAATATCGCTACATTTGTTGGTTAGATAGATATGTTCAGACAGTTAATATCGCTACATTTGTTGGTTAGATAGATATGTTCAGACAGTTAATGTCGCTATATTTGTTGGTTAGATAGATATGTTCAGACAGTTAATATCGCTACATTTGTTGGTCAGGCGGACAAAGTTAAAGTTACTATAGCTGTATTTGTTGGTTAGATAGATATGTTCAAACAGTTAATATCGCTATATTTGTTGGTCAGGTAGATATGTTCAAACAGTTAATATCGCTACATTTGTAGGTCATGTAGATATGTTCAAACAGTTAATATCGCTACATTTGTAGGTCAGGTGGATATGTTCAAACAGTTAATATCGCTATATTTTTGGGTCAGGTAAATATGTTCAAACAGTTAATTATTCATGTTTTGCTAATTGGACATGTTATTACATCTATATTTGTTGGTCAGATAGATATGCTCACACAGGTAACGTTGCTATGAGTTTTGCTAATTGGACATGCTATTATATCTATATTTGCGGATCAGATAGATATGTTCAAACAGTTAATACCGCTATTTTTTGCTAATTGGACATGTTATCATCTCTACATTTGTTGATCAGATATACATGTTCAGAGTTAATATCGCTATATTGCCAATAAGATAGATACAAGTTAAACTCAGTTACGGTTGTTATTTATTATATATTTTATATAATGTTCAATGAAATATTGGAATTTATCAGTGAAATAAGCTGTTCATCAAAACACTGTGACGATATCTTATTAAATGCAAGTATTCAAATGGCCATTAGCAAGAACTACTTTCCGGAATGTATAATACTTTTAATTGCATGTTAGAATTACAAAACTGTAGTGAATAAAATACCTGGCCCGACTGTGACAATCCAGGTTCTTTCACTAAAAGTAGAATTTCCCCTACATTCACTGCATCAAATGTTGAAATAATCAATTGTCCTAGACAATTTTACCAATGAAAGCAAACAAATTATTCACTGACGATATCAATTCTTAGAAATAACGGACATCAGGTTAAAAACCTTTTTTTCAGAACCGGTGTTAGTTTTAATAAGTTTATATTTGGATTAAATAATATTTATTTTTCATTCAAAAGCAACGTCTGTTTTGAATAAATATGCAATTTTTATGTTTCATATCATTTATAAACGAATGAACTCAGTGAGACTGACTGCCAATACCTGCACAATTCATCTTTGCAACTGTAGCACTAATTTCAATGCAACCTGAATCCAACTTAATTAACATATGCGAAGTATCAGTAATTTTTCTAACTTCATTTACGTTTAAATGATTTTACTTTCTAATTATGTAAAAAAAATTCTTTATAAGTGTTTTTGAAAATAATAAAACATTTTTTACAAGCGTTGTGAATGTAACAATTTTTGTTCAGCAGCTGTATGTTTGCAGAATAAGGATCTAGACTGTGTTAAGGGCTCGTATTCTATTTACAGTCTTGGGGCAGGACTAATAAGTAACTAGCAGAGATAGATTCCTACTGCAAAGGGTTGCTGTATATATATAAGCAGTAACTAGTAGGTAGGTATGTATGTAAGTAATAAATGTATATTCTTACCTGGACAGTTTCGCCGCCTGGTCCCGATTTCGAGTCTGACTCACTGCCAATACTTATAATGTCCCGTCTGAATGAACCTAATCGTAAGCTCCGGATTAACCGTTTTGTGAACTGTATCGCGTGTTGGCCAAACAGAGATAGTTTTATCATCAGAGGATGCGGCTTACCTTTTCCAAACACAGCTTCGCTTTCAAGCATTTGCAGCTAGGGAGGTCGTTAATTAAGTAATACAGTTTGGTTAAAACACCTTTCCAACATTCATTATCACATGATCGCCCTTCTCTGACTGCTTATTGTAGTTCAAACACAGGTATGTTTCCCGATATTTGAGACAAGGCTGTTATTAAGCATGTAGAAGATAGGTAGAGATGTTATCGTTACACTGATCTTACGTATATTTTCATTGAACCAACCCTACAATAAGGGCTTGGCAGAAAAAAGAGAAGATAAGAATTAGAAAAAACAACATTTATGTAACTTAAAGGCAGTTGTTACCAAATGTCGGCTTTATCGTATCTGTTGTTGTAGCATCCTTTTGATGAGCAATATTTAGATACAGTCGTGTGAGCCATATATATGCTATTGTGTAAACTTCGGTAGTGCCTTTAGACTAGTCTAACACTTAGAAAAGGAGCTTCTTTTTACAGAACATTTCATTTCTTACAGTCTCCTTTTCAATATTTGATATACTTAAAATAGTGATATTTTCAGAATAATATTTTTTTCAGAGTCTGAGTGTAAGACTACCTGAAGACATACCTGTAAGCTCGTTTACGACAAGTCTGCAATGAGCGGGACGGACACAAGCTACTCCGGCCAGGCAGGAGTCGACATAACTCGCGTCCTTCTCCATCACTGGATATTTTAAACCTTGCTGCATGTCGGTACGTTTCTGTGCTCGCTAGGAAAGTTGACGAAATGCAGCAAGGCGGGAGTTACGATATGCCGGGAAAGTTGACTAAATCTTGAATCGAACAGTAATGTAAGTTACGCAGTCAATGACGCTATTTAGGATTATTCTGAAAGTCTGATACCTGGTAACCGCTTCTGATCCGATAACTGATTTGGGAAATTGGCTACTGGATTTCATGTTCCTACCTGTCAAAACCCTGCTATCCTTGGAGAAGTTTATACTATTCCAATTTGAAATTGTCCGCCTTAAGAATTAAAATCACATATTTGAACCGAACCTGTTCCGACGAATAAATCTCGGTATATGCAATATGTAAAGTGTATTCCCCGGAACAGGGGCGAGTTTTAATGAGACTGATATTTGAAGGTAAACCAATGTTAACATAAATGCAAAGATGACGTTCAGTTCGCCGTTTAACTGAGACCTCCTAAATTTAGGAGGTCGTAGCACATACGACCTAGTTTACGACCTTCATACGACATGGCTTATGGTCGTTTGCCATGTCGTATAAGGGTCGTAAACAAGGTCGTATATGCTACGACCTCCTAAATTAAGGAGGTATTTGTGAACGGCGAACAGGATTTGAACTTCTTAGCAAGACTGCTTGATATTAAAAACTGATGCTAGTATAAAGACCTCCATGAGTTCTCTCTTTTCTTCATTGTCATTCATAGAAACAAAAGTAGGAAAGTAGTTCTACTGAACTGACAGTTTTTCACACAGGTGGTGTTTATTCAAGGCTTTTATTACTGTTTGGTATATTGAAACAGATGCATTTTACTATAATGTTATTAAATAAGTATTTCCGTATTAGCCCAGTTACAGGTCCGAGGTAGGCTACGTTGTATTGTACACCAATACGAGGACCTGTAACTAGGCCATTACGGAAATATTTAATTAATGACAATTTTATTAATTTACCTCTTTTCATTCTATTTACACAACACTAAACATGTCATTTATATTGAAATACTAAGTATAAACAAGATTGGTGCACAAATATCATGGGTCAAAGTTGTGAATCGACAGCTTCGGACTTTCACCAAATGTGCGACTGCGCATGCTCAAACTCATATTGGGCCAAGTTTATCTCGTTTTGGCTCACTTTGTCTCGTATTGGCCCAGTTTGTCCGTATTGGCCCAGTTGTCGAATCATATGGTCTAGGCCGTAAATATCGTGCCATAACACTGATAGTTAATTAATAATAGTCGCAATATAGGCATATGGAGTTAAAACAGTCAGTCAAATTGATAGCATTTGAATTAATCTAAAAGCCAATCTGAAAGATACAACTATAAATATGATAACAATAAAATACAAAACCTACTAAAACTTTTGAATCATTATAAAATTACTTGAGTTTTGCAAATTTCTGACTACAGATATATATTTAATATATAATTTGAATGCCAATGTTGATATTTGAACAATTTGAACATTTGCTGTATGTTTAGCCCATCAGGCCAATAAGGTGGATGGTCAAATGATATGGGCTATGATATTGACTCCCTTCACATATTGATATGGCAGGCATTTTATCTAAAACCTTTAAAGGTACATCCATTGTGTTGTTGGGGGTCAAATATGACAAACGTTATAAATGGTCTTATTTTATCGAGAAGTACCAAATGTTACCGAAAACAACCATTTTAATGATACTCGACTTAGTATATTGACGAAATGAAGGTAAAAGTAGTGATTTCTGATCGAAAACCGGACAATGCACCGCGTGTGGCGCGCGCCCATCTGCCAAACGTAATTTTGGAATCTTATTTACACCAGATAAAATAACAAATTTAGGTTGATAATGTTCAATAGGTCATGTAACTACTGTGCATGAAAATGGGACATGCACTTTCGGTTTCTGCACATGCATAATGATGTTACTCAATTTTAATTGGAAACTAGTAATTATGATATGTTTGGCGATTGGAGATGAATATGCAAGCTAAGTGAAATTGTTTGTATTGTAAACAGCGCATATGGTGTGTTGGAACGTATAAAAGTCAAATAAAATTTTATGAAACACAATGGATGCACCTTTAAATAACATCTTCTCCAGTTGACAAAGGAAGTTGAAATGTTAATTGTATCTTGATCCCCCTCTACTATGGGTGTGGCAGGGTGTACACAAACTGAAACCTTGTTTACTTTAGTTCAGGAACTAGTAATGCTAGGAAGCTAAAGTTTGGAGAATATCAACTTTGTTGGATGGAAACAAATATTTGTAAATTTTGTTGCCCTGTACCACGACCCTTTTGTCAATATTCCATTGTCTGAAAAGCTAACGGTGATGAATTTATCGAATTGAATTGTCAAAATTACACTCCCTAAAACAATAATTATTCGGGTGGCATTTGTCCTTCCACACTTGAAATAACTGGTAGGAATTGCCATGGATGGGAAATGTTGAGGGGAAATTTTCCGGTAGCAATTGTCCAGGTGGCACTTATTTGTGTTGTTACTTCATCCTTAGAATGTAAAAGTCTAATAATTAAATTTTGTGTTGGCAAATGTGGATTGTAAATTGTAAATTTGATGAATTGGCAATGCCTTATTATTTAACATGTTAATAGTCTTTACCTTAGATATATATATATATATTGCAATACCTGTATTAGTATGTAAGTGATGAGCTACAGGGCCAATGGCTCTGTTTTTACATATACTTTTAACCCTAGACGTTCCTTTTTAAATCCATTACTGGTATGCTACGTTAAATGTGCTTTTGTCAACATTCTTTTAACTATTTTGTCAAAGAAATTTCTAAAAAGTACTGAAAAGTGTCTGAACCGAATATGTCTTCAGAAGGTCAATTTTAAGAAGTTTTATAGATATATGTTGGGGAAGGGTCGTGAAAAAATACACTTAAATGGGGAGGGCCATCCAAAAAATGACATCACGCCGGGGAGGGTAATATTTTTATGTACAAACCGAGAAAGAAGTATACAACTATTTATCTTTCCGTCATGTCAATAGAATTAGTATTATTTATATATATAGCGTATTGACTACCGATGACTGATCAGCTGATATCGCTTGAATGACCTTGACCCTAAACGTAACAAAATGACGTCACCCGTGTCGACTGAAATGTTAAAAGTCGTATAACGTATTACTCTAATTCTTTGAGTGTGCAAGCTTTGCCAAAAAAGATTTGTTTCCTTCAAAGCAGCAGCTTTTGGAAAAATAAGTTTGTAATTAATAGACCCGTAAACCCTCCGTATACCGCGTGCGTCATTTTATAACGTCATCTGACCACAGAAATAAAAAAACAAACATATAGAACATATTTTTCATTTGGATTAAAACAAGGACAGTTATCACAATAAATATGGATAATACAAAAATCACATTTTGATACTCCGAAAAAAGGAACGATGTCCTCACCCTCCTTATAACGGTTGTCAAGTTTACACTTTTTAATATAAGGTCATACTCATGTACGCCTAGTTTTTATAAGATTAATAATAAAATAACTAATGTATACAATATTGAGAAACCACATGCCATCTCTTCTTGCAACTACACCAAATTTGTTGGATTCTGGTCAGATTGCCATCATTTATTTGACTGAAAGCAACTTGATAAATTGGATGGCTATCATGCTTTTACCAATCTTCTTTTATTACGGTTATCATTATTGTCAAGATATTTCAAGATGTAGACACTTGATCATATATTGTTGATGTTTGATGTGATGTTGTTGTATCCCAAAAAACATGAATAAAAAAAAGAAAGAAACATCGTTGTTAGGCAAAATAATTATTAAAAGTATGTGCAGATATCGAAACTATCACGCAGTTGATGGTTACCATATGGGGAATAGAATTCAATATGTTACCGGAAAGTCTACTTTAAAATTCAATGTATATTGTTATTACTTAAACCGTTTTTCCAAGAATATGTTTGTAAATGATAGAACTGGTGTCGGAAGGATATCAGTCAGTTTGGATGCTGCATTGTTGTGTTTCTCATAACTTTCATGTAAATCTAATAAAGTGTTTGGTTAAAAGTCGATTAACTAAATGTTTTAGAAAAGTAAACTTTAAGCTGATTTGTCATGTCACGTGGTCTGTAATTTCATGTCGCCCCCCTTGAGTATATCCACTTAGGTTCGCTGTGAAACATGAAACATTTTACTGGCGCTTGTGAAACTATAATTGAAGGTTGTACAAATATCGCTCATCATAGTGAGGAATAATTCGATCCACTTTCCCTGTCTCTCCGTGTCTGTCTCTCCGTGTCTGTCTCTCAATGTCTGTCTCTCCGTGTCTGTCTCTCTGTGTCTGTCTATCCGTGTCTGTCTCTCCGTGTCTGTCTCTCAATGTCTGTCTCTCTGTATCTGTCTCTCTGTGCCTGTTTAACTTCCCTTCCTTTCTTTTGCTGTCGCACTCCGCTTTGTGTGTCTGTGTCTATGTGTCTGACCTCTGTCTTTCTCTCTCTCTCTCTCTCTCTCTCTCTCTCTCTCTCTCTCTCTCTCTCTCTCTCTCTCTCTCTCTCTCTCTCTCTCTCTCTCTCTCTCTCTCTCTCTCTCTCTCTCTCTCTCTCTCTCTCTCTCTCCATGTCTCTCTTCGCGTTTGCATCTGTGTCTGCCCCTATGTATGTCTCCTTGTGTGTCTGTCTCCATGGCCGTGTCTCTGTCTGTCTCTTTGTCTGTTTCCATGTCTGTCTCTTTGTCTCCATGTCTGTAGTTCCCCCTGTGTTTGTCTCTTTGCCTCTCTCCGTGTCTGTATGTCTGCCTGTGTCTGTCTCTTTGTGTCTGTTTCTGTGTCTGTCTATTTGTGTCTGTCTCTGTGACTGTCTCCGTTTTTGTTTCTATGTCTGTCTTTCTCTGCAACTGTATCTATGTCTGTCTCTGTGATGTTTGTCTCCATGTCTGTCTCCATGTATGTATAAATGTCCGTCTCCGTATCTATTCCCGTTCCTGCATCTGTATATGTCTCTCTATGAATACTTCCCCGTGTGTCTGTCTGTCTCCATGTCTGTAGCTATGTCTGTGTCTGTGTCTGTCTCCATGTCTGTCTCCATGTCTGTAGCTATGTCTGTCTCTGTGTCTGTCTCCATGTCTGTAGCTATGTCTCTCTCTGTGTCTGTCTCCATGTCTGTAGCTATGTCTGTCTCTGTGTCTGTCTCCATGTCTGTAGGTATGTCTGTCTCTGTGACTGTCTCCATGTCTGTCTCCATGTCTGTAGCTATGTCTGTCTCTGTGTCTGTCTCCATGTCTGTAGGTATGTCTGTCTCTGTGTCTGTCTCCATGTCTGTCTGTCTGAGTAAAAGGTCACGATCATGGTCCCTGTGGAGTAGTACTCTGCTTTTAATGAGACTGAGAAGTACCTGTATCCCTGACAACGATATCGTGGGTTCCACACAATGAACTCAGTTTATATCGTTTAAGTGTATGAAGCGGCCTGAAAATCTTGATCTACTTACCACGATAGAAAATTTGAAGGGAGTAACCTCTGTGGGAAAGAATGGCTATAGACGGGTTTCATTCGAGAATGCCACACAACAAGGAATTTAGAAGTTTAATTTACAGATTTGAGACATTTCTCCATTTGTTTGATTGCTGTGCCCAGAGAGCACTTATACAACCCGTTCGATAATAGATATTGAAAGTACAGAGAAAATGTCGAAATTCCAAGTTTTGTGTTTTCAGGAAAAAGTCACTCTCTCCAGGATTTCTACCGTAATCCCTGTCACATATAAAGCACTATAACTTTTAACGTAATATTTTAGTATAATTTGGTATGGACCATATCTTAATCTAGCTTTAATATACGAACAGGGACAGTGAAATGATTATCACTTCGTTTTCCAAATATTTAAAATTTAATTTCAAATTTCAGTATTTCCATCAAACATAAAAGTAACAAATTTAACACAAAATTCAATATCTCCGTCAAACATCAAAGTAATTGAACTGAACTGAACTTTATTCAAGAACTCAGGCTGCAAACAGCAGCATAAGAGGTACATAAAACATATATACATTGATACAATATACAATATAATAGGTATGTACAGCTGGTATAGAGGTACATATGATTATAAAAGCTATTTCTTGAACAAAGACATACTGATTTTACAAAAATTTGAGAGTTTTCTTAAAGTTCCTAGCTTAGTAGAATTAAATAAAATATTCATTTTGTACATATTTGGCCTATTGTAATAATATTTGTGAATATACTTTTCTCTTTCTGATTGTCATATAGGCCAAATAAATAAATAATGAAATTCGTCCCCAAGATCGTTTAAATTACAAAGAGTATATTTTAGATTTAGATTTTAGCCAAATGGTACTTTTGAAATTTTGAGATTTCCAAACAAAACTCAGTCCAAGATCATCAAAATTTCGTTTGATATAACATAACCATTTGTGTGAACATTTGCCAAAGAGAAAATCACTAAATAACAATTGATAAACAAGAAGGCACAATTTTGACGATTTACCAGTTAGAATTTTGGCCCAAAAACATACCATTCTGCATTTAATAATATTTACAAGCGGGAATCGACCAAACTCGCCATAGACCATGTAGTTGGGGGTACCTTTGCGCAATGACGACAAATATTTAAGGAATCGTAGATGGAAATTTTCAAAACAGGACGCATTTTCAAAACCCCAGACTTCACATCCATATAAAAGAATCGGGGTAATCATACAATCAAATAATTTCAAATGACAGTAAATAGAAAGTTTAAGTTTTCTTCCTTGACTTAATACGAAAAACATTGCCTTCGTAGCCTTTTCAACCAACAAACTTTTGGTTTTAGTGAATTTATTATTTTTCAGAAGTGTAATTCCGAGATAAGGATAGCAATCTACATTATCAAGAATGGTTACTCCAATATTAAAATTTCTTTTATATTCTTTTTTGGAAGCACCGAAAATTAAAATTTTGGATTTGGATGCGTTGATTTTAAGGCTCCATTTGTTACAGTAGTTGTTAAAAGAATCCAACATTTTTTGTAAATCATTTGGGTCTGAAGACATAAGTACTGTATCATCAGCATATAATAATGCAAAGAGTGTAATAAGTGTATCTAGGCGGTTATGAAAATCAACAGGGTTTAGTTGTAAACCGGAAAATGAATCTGAAGCTAATGCATCTTCAAGATCGTTGAGAAAAAGTGAAAACAAAATAGGAGACAAATTCTCTCCTTGGCGTACGACTTGCTTGCACAAAAAGAAGTCAGAATAATTACCGCCGTTACAAACACAGGATTTTATATTTTGGTACATGTTAAAAATGACCTTATAGCATTTTCCAGATATGTTATTTTGCAAAAGTTTTTGCCAGAGCCCTGATCTCCAGACGGTATCAAATGCTTTTTGAAAATCAATAAATGCGCAATATAGTTTCTTTTTGCGGCATTTTAACAGTTCCGAAAGACAATACAAAATTCAGTTCATCATCAAACATCAAAATAACACAAGAAATAAAGAATTGAGAATTCGCATCAAACGAGGGGGATACAGAATTCAATATCTCATAAAACATTAACGTTAAGAGGCAGTACCGAATTCAGTATATCCGTCAAACATCAAAATAACAAAGGTTAATATACAGAATTCAATATCTCCATCAAACATCAAAGCGAAAAATGTAATACAGATTTCAGTACATACATCAAACATCAAAATAAAACAAGCACTATAGAATTGAGAATTGACATCAAGATACACATGGTCAGGCAATACCGAATTAAATTTCTAGATCAAACATCAGAGTAACAAAGGAGATATAGCATTGAATATCTTCATGAATCTTTAAAGTAACAAAAGGCAATACAGAATTCTCGCATGCATCAAACATCAAAGTAACAAAGGCAATATAGAATTCAATATATCAATCAAGTGACGATGTTACAAACAAATCCAGAATTCTATATGTACATCAATAGTCAAAGTTCCAAACGCATAATCTAGAATTTAATGTCCTCGTCAAACAATACAGTTAAAACGCAAAACATTCGTCAAACGTCAACTTTACAAACGCATTATCCAGAATTTAATATCAAATGTTCTACCTTCGAGATACCTGCTATGATCTTCGAAACATTTAGTCACACAAAAAACAAGTCAATTAACCTAAAATACTATACACTAGTCGTGTCCTTGCTAATGATTATGTTGGATCGGGGATGTTGACGACTACCTGTAGCGAAACTGTTTATTTATTCATTTACTGTCATTTATATTTACTTTAGAGGGTAAAACATCTTATTACACAAACCAATTATCCGCAGTGGGAATAACGGTGTTGCGTATAAAGCAAAAATTGCATGGCGGCCATTTTATTGTGAACACATTTTATTATTTTGAATGACAAAAACGATTCTCATGGCTTTACAGAACCCTGTACATTATTTTTTACTTGATTTTCCGAAGAGAGAAGGGTGTTTTACTATTGGTAACATTATTTTTCAAATACATTTCATTGACTTAAAGTTACAGCTACACGCAACCTTGATTCATTCTATCAGCGCTGACAGTTCATTGTAAATCAAGTGTTGTATTTACGAGGCCCTTCAAGTTCCTTTTAAATTAAAAAATAGTTAAATGAAGCTTTGGGACAAATACTCAAAATTCGACTGAACTACGTTTTTTTAGCAAATTTATTTAGTTTTCAAATGAGTTTCAACAAGTTCGTGAGAATAAGACTTTAAAAAACGACTGCCATATTTCACTTAATGTTACATCCTATCCTAGTTGAATACCTATCAATACTGCCCAAATCGGTTCTATATTACATCGGTTGTTGCAGGGGATGATGTCGCCGTGTGATGTGTTGTTTGAATCTATCGTCTATGCAATGGTGTGAACAAGAGCAAATATGTGTTAGTCAATATTTTAAAAAGGCTGTTGTAGAGTAGTTAGCAACGCCTAAATAGGTTTAATATAGTCATCAATGACATTACTTTGAAATAAGAAATTATATATGTACTTCAGTCCTGCTCCATGATTGTGTAAGAAATAAGAGCCTTTATTTACAGTCTTGGTCTTTATTTAGCAAGTTTAGATAAGCTGAATACACACTTAAAGTTTATAAAGATGTTTATGGCGGAATGGTAATGATCAAATTAGTATATGTAATGGATAACACCTGAATGAGAGGGCGTTCTAGCAAAGAGAGGCCTTTGACCTAGGGAAGACCTCTCAGCGGGGTATTATCTTGTGTAAGGCCTTCTCAATAGGAATTGTAAGGCCCTAGTTCCTTTCGTAGGGAAGTTCTCACTCAATGGGCATTCGGGTATATAAACACCCCTATCCTCCTACCTTTACTGTTATGTGTAGGATAAAACACGACACAGAGGTTATGCTTGGGATAGTAAAACCCGAAGTAAGAAAACTGAGTGGGCGGTAAGACCGAAAGCAAAGCTTGAGGTCTTACTTCCCCGATGCTTTCTTACAGAGAGTTTTCAATCCCAAGCATAATCGAGGTTGAGTGTTTTATCTAACTAAGTTACCGTAAAATATATATATGTGACCGCTTAACGTATATTGAGGGTTTTCTAAGAGCAGAAGACAGAGGAGTAGCATTTTCTCCATTTATAAATGTCAAACTTTACATTTATACTTGTTATTCTCAAATCCCGCATTATAAAGAGTATGTCAAACGGACTAGCGTTATATTGACACAGAGAATGTATGACTTGAAATAGATAAAATCAAGCATTTACGTTCAGCTTCCTCGGTATCATAGAGGTAGAGCGTCTTGTTTAAGAGCAAAGGATTTCGAGTTCTATTCCGCCTTCTGCACACACTCATATAATGAAAATTGGTCTGTTGGTATTCGTTAACGAATAATTCATGTTAGTCTCATTTAAAAAGGTGTTACTTAAATTTACAAAGTTCTTTGACAACGACAGGTCTTTCAAAAGATATCATTGTCATTACTTTACGAGTCAATACTTGTTAAATCTATTTTCTTTTACTTTATCATTCGTCACTTACATACTTCAATTACAATGAGCTCATCTTTCTGTCATCCATTAATTTTAAGTCTGAATATCTTCATTACTGGGTATCAGAAACAATCCTCCTTTTGGTTGACACCCTCCCCGGGATCCTCCGCAACGTAACGTTACCAACGTTCCATTCCCTTCTCTTTCTACAGGCATCATGTAAGGTTTGTATCCGAAAGTTTCCCACTCTTGATCGTCTCCAACTCTCCACCCAGTTCCTGTCAAGTTCACGATGAACAAACCTTTGACACCACACAGAAGTGCTCCATTATGGTGTGGTGTGTAGCAATCGACTGCTCGACCGAACGCAAGTTGTGCTGCCGAATTATTAATAAAGGCAAAAGTAAAGTCACTTTCATCAACTCTTACAGCCGACGAGCTGGACAACTCGACTCTTATCTTGTTGAACCAGATCTCGCCCCCTTGTCCTGTGCAAGAATAATCCAATGCATATTCATTTTGACAGGTTTGGCTCCTGATCCTGGGATACACTCCATAGTTCAGGGTCTTTAAGCTAAGGTATTCTTCCGGGGTAGATGACGCCATATTAAAGCAATATATTCTACTGCTGGTCGGTCAGAGTTAGCCAATATTTTCCGTCAGTACTACCAGGATAGACTTGCTTCAGCACCGAACAGGACGTGAGAGGAACACACGCTGTAGAGGACCAGGATCCGTTGTGTTGACAAACTGCACCACCCTGGGCTCCATACCCTTCAACACAGGAGAGAGTCAACACAATACCGAGTGGAAGTACAGGATTTCCTCCAGAATTGTCAAACCTCCCATTTTCAACATCGGGTATGCCCAGACAACCATCTGTAACGCATCTATGTTGTTGAGTATCTATTGGATCACAGTATGAGTTAAGGGAACAGGTGTGGCCAGCACATGGTCCTGCCAGTCTCCTAGGCACATTGGATATGTCCGAGAATACAAAGCCGGTAGATATCTGCAGCTGTGATGTTGAGTTGATAGTTTCTATATTAAGCTGACATTCTCCAGTGTTAACATGGAAGTTGAAAGAACGACAACGGTTCCACGATAAACAGGATTTGGCACACACGAGCATACCATCGTTTGTGATGTTCTTGAAGGAAGTGTTATAGAGTATTTTATCATTTTCCACATTTAAAAGGCGATTGTTGTTTGTACACATCAACTCGGCGCTTACGGTGTTAAGCACGAGTATGATGACTGGTACAAAGAATAACCCCATCTTCTCTCAATAGTTACCTGAACGCACACACATGCTATGCTTTCCTTCTAGTGTCCAGTGGCTACAGCTGTCGAGTCTGCTGACTATTAGAAGGGAAACCGGTTTTCCATGATTCTGTATTGACATAAACACGTGTGAAACGCTTCCAGTTTGCCTCATAAGAACCTTTAATTAATACACACAGCGCTGTGCCTGCTTTCAAATCTCTGCATGAGAGGTTTTCAAGTCTCTAAGGTTTTAAAGTTCCTATTGTTGTTTTGTTGCCAGGAATATCTTTAGTCCCTGCATGGATATCAATAATTTGTAATGTTTATTCCCGACAGAGATTGTAGGGATTTGTTAACCCGAAGCACTAACTGACCTGAAGTGTAAATAGCAAAATTACTAGATTGTGTTTACATTTTGTAAAATATCAACCGAAAAAAACACTTGTTTATAGAATATCAATACATTCGACCCTGTAGCTACAATCTTATTTAAATAATTAGGAGTCCCGACTTAGTCGGGACTAAGTCCGGACTGCTATCAGTTTTTGCGCAGTTTCCATCGCCGCCGCCGGCGCGTTTTGTATTGGCTATAACTTTTTTCCTAGAAGGTTTTGAGAACTCATATACACAACTTCTTACTTATACCCCTGGGTAATTTTTTACATATATATATATCAACTATGGAGAAAGGCCAAGATTTGAAAAGGTTTTCGCTAACATCCGTTAAAGGTCAAGGTCACAGCAAGGGCACGACTTAAGCATGCTTTTGCGAAAGTGTCTTTTTACTAACTATTAACACTTTGAATCATTACATGATTGTTATACTCAATGGAAAGTGATCACTGATTGTGTGACCTTGAATTTTAAAGGTCAAGGCCACGAGATATGGTCAAGGTCACCAGTTCTGAAATCACTAAATAACCTTTTTCCAAGAAGGTATTAACACCTCATATACATAGCTTCTTTCTTAAAACCTGGTGAATGATTTTGACATGTTCACATTTAAGGTCGAAGGTCAAGGTCATGAGTTCTGAAATCACTACAACAATCCTTGTAAACACGATTTGTGCTATCAGGCTCTTATTTGGTATATAACTATGGAGAAAGACCAATTTTTGAAAATGTTTCGCTAAAATCTGTCAAAAGGTCAAGGTCACAGCTAGATCACAACTTAAGCATGCTTTTGTGAATATGCCTTATTTTAACTATGAACAGTTTGAGTCATTGCATGACTGTTATGCACAATGAAAAGTGATCATCGATGGTGTGACCTTGAAGATCAAAGTTCAAGGTCATGAGATATTGGTTATGGCCCCGTTAATCCTTTGTTCCAATTTTGAAATCAGAAATAGGTTTTAAGAACAAACTTGTGAAAAGTGACCCCATTGATGATTCAGCTTGTTAGTAATAACTCGAATAATGAAAATATTTTGTTAAAAATAAATTCCATTTTATTGATGCTGACGAGAAGGCGGGACAGGGAAAGGCAAGACCCTAAGTTTCAGGGCTGCTCTGCAAACGCTCATCTAGTAATGTAACTGTAATCAAGAGTCTTGACTCTAACAAAACCAGTTTGATATATATTCACGTGCTAAAGAAACGTCCCCACATATCTAAGAAAGTATAAAACATAATGCTGTTGTCGAAGAAATTCGATTTTGAATGTATTTAATAGACACATGTTTTCTAAAGAAGTACTCATAATTTCATACATCAGAGTATGATATTTTTAGTTTTAATCTTTTAAACAACACTTGCAATGCTGAAATCGCTTTTTCAAAATGGTATTTGGCCAGAATGCTTGTAAAATAGATGTAGAAATTTAATCAATAAAATTATTCATTTGACATGAATAAATTTCTTTGACTTGAAGTTGATGACACATTATTACTGTAAGACGTAATGAAACAAGCAAGTAGCCTTTTTATTCTTCTAGCACACTGACGGGCAAAAGAAACTATATCACTCAGTTGTTTTTATCATATATATAATTTCAAAGTCAAATATCTCGAGGTTTCGATGTCGTATTAAAAAACGGACTAGTTTGTAAAATTAGTCAAAAACCTTAATAAGTCAAAGAATACCTCTACGCGGTTTGAGCATTTTTTAAACTAAAATTTAAAATTTGAAAAATTCCCAAAAATTAATTTTGACAAAACACAACTGTTCATCGACATATAACACATACACTGTGTGAAAATCAATAAATGTGCCTCGTTCTGCACACATTTACAACATTTTAAACATGGTAGGGGTCATGTTGGTGTAAATTTCATTTCTTACCCCTGTCTACTGTAAATAATGATATGGTAGTTAATAAAAATAAAACAGTCACCATTTAAGTCATTCAAACTACTGCCGAAAACTACTGTGAAAAACGAGACCCCCAAAAAAACCCATATGTTGTTCCTATATTAAACTAGAGCCACTTAAAAACACCGAAAAACATCGTCTGCTTTGTAAAATTTACATCCTATTTTAATGTTTCCGATTTTGACCATATGCCATTTCATCTATCCTTTAATCAATAAAGATATTAGTCCAACTGATACTGAATTGATTTTCATAATTGTAATACACTTCTAAAGAGAATCTAATTTGAAATTAAAAATTAATCATGACTTCAGTTTAACAATGAAAGTACAGTGTACAGAATATGAAGGATATGAGGATATGACATTTTTCTTAGTAACAATCGAACTCAGTTCAACTATCGATCGAAGCTAATGTGATTAGATGGGCTTACAATTGTTCTTCCTGTGACTTCCTAACCTCATCACTGATTGGCTGGAGTGAAAAGTCAAGGTAATGGTGCCTGCAGAGTAGTACTCTATCTGCTTTTAGAGTAGTGCATGAACCCAGACAACGATATCATTGTTTCCTCAAAATGAACTCGGTGTATATCGAGAAAGTGTATGAAGCGGCCTAAAAATATTGATCTGGACCATTCACTTCCCACAGATGCTATTCCTTTTAGATTTTCTGTCGTTAGAACATTTGAAGGGAGTAACCACTGTGGGAAAGAATGAATATAGACGGGTTTCATTCGAGAATGCGACACAACAAGGAATTTAGAGGTTTCGTTTAAATTCTCAGATTTTTGAGAAATGTCTTCATTGGTTTGGTTTCTATGCTCAGAGAGCACTAAGAACCCGTTCAATATATAAACTGAGAGTACAGGAAAACTGTTTGAATTCCAGGTTTTGCGGTTTTTGTCACTCTGACCAGTTTTTCTACCGTAACCTCTGTCACATATTGAACACCTTAACTTTAAACATAATGTATTAGTATCATATCGTATGGACCATATCTAAGTCCATCTTGAATACACAAACATGGACAAACCGAAATGCTAGTCACTTCATTTACCCATATATTCTAGATTTAATTATTTGACAAGCACACTGCTAGTACTATAAGACGTGACTAACTGTGATAAAAAGAACCCAGAGTTCCTCATTTGCATCAAAAGTTAGGTTCAAAGGAAACCTTTAAGTACCAAAGGCGATACAGAATCCGTACATGCATCACACATCAAAGTAACAAAGGCAATATAAAGATAGAAATAACAATGGCAATACATTTAGTTTTTCCAGCAAACATCAAAGTAACATAGGCAATCCAGAATTTAATATCTTCATCAAACATCAAAATTAAAAAGGCAGTACCGAATTCAGTTTAACGTCAGACAGCAGAGTTACACAGAACTCAGTATTTCCTTCAAACAGAATATAATACAAAATTTAATAACTCCATCAAACATTAAAGTAACAAAGTCACTATAGAACTCGGTATTCCAATGCAGTATCAAAAATTCAGTATCTACATCAAACTCAAAAGTTCAAAGCACATTATCCAGAATTTAATGTCTTCATCAAACATTGCAGTTAAAATTCAATAAAGAATTTAGTATATTCGTCAAACGTCAACTTTACAAACGTATAATCCAGAATTTAATATCGCCCTTAAACATTACAGTTTCTCTGCCTTCAAGATCCTTGTGATGACCTTCTAAACATCTAGTCACACAGAAAACAAGTCCATTACGCTCAAATACTACGCCATTATCACTACAAAATTTAAATTTGGTCATGGCTGCTAAGTTAAGCTATGATTCTGTTGGATCGGGGATGTTGACGACTACCCAAATAAGTTGCATATTTTAATGTTAAAAATTAGATATATATTGACTATGAGTGTTTTATATTCCCTAGTGATCCAAAGTTACAGCTACACGAAACATTGATACATTGTTTTAGAGCTGACAGTTCATTGCAAAACGGGTGTTGTTTTAAAGAGGCCGTTCCAGTTCCTTTTAAATTAAAAATGAATTACCTGAAGCATTGTGACAGCTATTAAAAAATAGGCTGAAATACGTTTTTAGATTATCTATTTAGTTTTCAAAAGAGTTTTAACAAGTTCGTGAGAATAAGACTTTATAAAAGGAGTGACATATTTAACTTTCATTTTATATCCTATCCTAGTTTATTATCTATCATTACTGCCGATGTCAGTTATGCTACTAATTGCTGGGAATAATGTTGTCCATATGCATATGTGTTGTTTGAATTAATCATATATGCAATGACGTGAACAAAGGGTAAAAACACAGGTTCGTTATCCTTTTAAAAAATGTGTTGTAGTGCAGTAAGTAACGTCTAAATAGTTCTATGAGAGTCATAGGTTCAACAAAGTCATCAATAACATTACTTTGAAATACGAAATTCGATATGTACTCCAGTCCTGCTCCACAAACGCGTGAGAAATAAGAGCCTTTAATAAGTCATTGTGTTTATTTAGCAAGTCTAGATAATCTGAATACACACTATCAATGTCATTACTTTAAATTACGTGTCAATATTTCTTTTCTTTCATCATTTGTCATTCGTAATTTTACTTTCTTAAATTACAACGAGCTCATCTTTCAGTCATCCATTAACTTTATATCTGAATATCTTCGTTACTGGGTATCAGAAACAATCCTCCTTTTGGTTGACACCCTCCTAGGGATCCTCCGCAACGTAACGTTACCAACGTTCCATTCCCTTCTCTTTCTACAGGCATCATGTAAGGTTTGTATCCGAAAGTTTCCCATTCTTGATCTTCTCCAACTCTCCATCCAGTTCCTGTCAAGTTCACGATGAACAAGCCCTTGACACCACACAGAAGTGCTCCATTATGGTGTGGTGTGTAGCAATCGACTGCTCGACCGAACGCAAGTTGTGCTGCCGAATTATTAATATAGGCAAAAGTAAAGTCACTTTCATCCACTCTTACAGCCGACGCTCTCAACTCGACTCTTATCTTGCTGAACCAGATCTCGCCCCCTTGTCCTGTGCAAGAATAATCCAATGCATATTCATTTACACAGTTTTGACTTCTGATCCTGGGATAAATTCCATAGTTCAGGGTCTTTAAGCTAAGGTATTCTTCCGGGGAAGATGAAGCCATATTAAAACAATATATTCTACTTTTATATTGCTGGTCAGTCAGAGTTAGCCAATATTCTCCGTCAGTACTACCAGGGTAGACTTGCTTCAGCACCGAACAGGACGTGAGAGGAACACACGCTGTAGAGGACCAGGATCCGTTGTGTTGACAAACTGCACCACCCTGGGCTCCATACCCTTCAACACAGGAGAGAGTCATCACAAACCCGAGTGGAAGTACAGGATTTCCTCCAGAATTGTCAAACATCCCATTTTCAACATCGGGTATGCCCAGACACCCATCTGTAACACATCTATGTTGTTCCGTATCTATTGGATCACAGTATGAGTTGAGGGAACAGGTGTGGCCAGCACAAGGTCCTGCCAATCTGCTAGGCACATTGGATATGTCCGAGAATACAAAGCCGGTAGATATCTGCAGCTGTGATGTTGAGTTGATAGTTTCTATATTAAGCTGACATTCTCCAGTGTTAACATGGAAGTTGAAAGAACGACAACGGTTCCACGATAAACATGATTTGGAACACGCGAGAATACCATCGGTTGTGATGTTCTTGAAGGAAGTGTTATAGAGTATTTTATCATTTTCTACATTTATAAGGCGATTGTTGTTTGTACACATCAACTCGGCGCTTACGGTGTTAAGCACGAGTATGATAACTGGCACAAAGAATAGCCCCATCTTCTCCCAATAGTTATCTGAACGCACCTACCGTATGCTATGCTTTCCTTCTAGTGCCCAGTGCCTACAGCCAGCTGAACAAGCCTGCTGTCTACTGACTATTAGAAGGAAAACCGGTTTTCCATGATACTGTATTGACATAAATACGTTGGAAACGCTTCCAGTTTGCCTCATTAGTACCCTTAATTAATACAGACAACACTGTGCCGGCCTTCAGAACTTTGCAGGAGAGGTGTCCGGGTCTCGAAGGTGTTCATGGTCTATTCGTTCTTCTGTTGACAATAAACATATGTCTTTTTTCCCTGAATGGATGATCAATAACTTGTAATGTTTAAGGCTCTGTTGGCGTTTGTCGCTGAAAGATTTTTAATTCTCAACAATGTTGGTTCCACCCCAGTACCTTGCCGGGAGCGTCATCGACTCTTTTCGGTCGTTACAGGAGATGTTGTATTAAATAATGAGATGAAAAAATATCATTTAATTAACATAATGTATGATGCTGTCTCATTAAATGTGATGATTGTTATTTAAAATGAAAAAGAACAGCAAATAGATTCTGAAAAAATTCAGTTATTGTATGTCAGTTTGGCCGGTATTTCGGTTAAGTCAACCATTTATCTGCCATTGGGAATGGAATCCTTTTGTGCCAATGGTTTGAGCTTCAGTGACTTTTATCAATAACTGCCTCCAATGGGACCCATACACATACCATATCACCCACGTATGTGTCTGCTTTTTGTCACTGTGTGTTAAGCAAGTGTGAGAAAAGCATGAATATTTCAAACTTGTACTGTTGCTAACTGCCTATTTCCCAAATAACTGTTTTGCGAAAAAGATGTGTACACGATGTGTATCTCAGTGACTTACACACATATAATATGCTCCCCAACAGCACATTCGTGACTGTATTTACCGAGGGAATTATGACATGTAAAGAACTGCTTTCTCAGAAACAAGTGTCAATCTATCAACTTCAGTCGTGTCACTGGGGAATGTCATCTGAACAAATTGACCTTCAATTCCACAACAGCGTTGTCTACAGTAAGTGATTTCATCTTCTCTGATATTTCACACTGGCCTAAAAGACTTGCTGGATCATGCGCTGATTACCCCTGTCCTCTCAACTCCTACTGTGATCCTGTTGATTCTTATTCCTACCACTGTGTCATCAGTGAGTGCTTGAGTTTGCCGAATGTAGAGGATGGACATTTTGATGTAGATCGAGAGGAGAGTCCTATTGGTACAACGATACCGCTGACCTGTGATCAGGACTTCCTAGCGGAAAGTGATATTGTTTGTCAGGAGGATGGTGCTTGGAGTGATGCGAAGTGTGTCCTTGTGTCGTCATGTAGCGTTGTGAAGCAGCTTCTGCCGGACAGTCAAGATGGGGAGTATTGGCTCGTCCTGGCCAACATCAGCAACTACAGAGCCAAGTTTTACTGTCACGATATGGCCTCCCTTGACCCCCGAGAGTACCTGACGTTACCTAATGATAATTATGGCATTTATCCTCAGGTTCGATTTGGTTCAACAAAATAAGTGCTTACATCAATGTGATGAGTGTGAAAGAACAGAACTATTTTCAAGATTTTCAAGAGGATGTCGTCCAAAAGAAGGATTGTATCTTTATCCTTACCCTCAGGATTTGCCATCTTCTTAATCTATTTTCCTGTTTAAGATGGATATATAACAGTTAATTACCGAAAAACCGCAATAATTTATTTCATTCCAGAACATGAACAATGGAATTATAACTAGAAAAAAACCGGATTGTGTCTTTACCCGTATCCCAAGGATTTGACTCCTACTTAATCTATTTTACAGCAATGCACCTATTATTACATCAAAGACGTATTTTAATGCATTGTATTCATTTTCATAAACATTTGTTTGTAATATACAATCATTAATAAAATGTATCTGTATATTTGAGTTCGTCACGACGATGTGATTACGTATGTACATGTATGCAACTCGTGACAGGTTTTGATATCTAATTATCCAAACTATTCTCTCGTTTCATTAATATGGTGTCACATTCAACGTCGTTTATAAATTAGATTTCTCTTTTACTTTTACTTCCCAGAACCTGTTTAGTCAACTCGTCTTTTGTTTAAAAATTAAGCCCCTAAAGTGTCATTGAGTATATTGAAAGGAATACAGGCACGTTTTCAAAACATTATTTACTTGAAAGATGTATAAACTGCAAGGCAAAAGAAAATACTCACTTCAGTCGATTTTATCATATGTATGATTTACAATTGCAAATATCTCAAGTTTTCAATGTCTTAATCTAAAACTGAACAGTAAAGGTGTTCAGTCAGCAGTTAAAGAATACTTCTACAAGTTTTTTAAATTAAGAAAAATATAATTTTAATTTGAAAGTACAGTGTACAGAATATGAAGGATATGAGGATATGACATTTTTCTTAGTAACAATCGAACGCAGTTCAACTATCGAGCGAAGCTAATGTGATTAGATGGGCCTAAATTGTTCTGAAGGTTGATTAGCTTTGAGTTTGATTTGTATAATGTTTAGTGATTGTAAACACGACAATAAGTGAACTTAAGGATGTTATGGAGGGTTCAGTGACTTTCCTATTGACACTCCCTATCGTTCATATATTAGGAGTGTGACTGAAGGAAATAAGGTATTACAGAGTGGCCAGTCACAGAATATTACAGAGTGTCTCTCTCTGTGTCTTTTTGTGTCTCTCTTTGTCTTTTTCTGTGTCTGTCTCTATGTCTGTCCATGTCTCTCCTTGTCTATCTCTAAGTCTGTCTGCGTCTGTCTCTTTGTATTTATCTACCTATCTCTCTTTTTCACTTCAACACTTCTCTCTTTCTGTTTTATTTCTGATTCGGGAAATTTGGAACTGGTTTCCATTAGCCCTGCTCTTTTTGAGACGAAATCAGCAATGTTTGACTACTTCGATTTGAAATTGTCAGCTAAAGAATTATAATCACATATTTGAAGCAGTCTGCACCTCTTATTTTACTTTAAATTTTGTTTCTCGGTCTCATTTCCCCTCCGAATAAGTTCACCTTCTTTAAATTCAACACATCTCAACCCACCTTTACGCCGAATCAATTCGACGACTTTCTAACCTCATTACTGATTGGCTGGAGTGAAAAGTCAAGATAATTGTGCCTGCAGAGTAGTACTCTATCTGGTTTTAGAGTAGTGCATGAACCCAGACAACGATATCATTGATTCCTCAAAATGAACTCGGTGTATATCGAGAAAGTGTATGAAGCGGGCTGAAAATCTTGATCTGGACCATTCACTTCCCACAGATGCTATTCCTTTTAGATTCTCTGTCGTTGCAATAGAAAATCTGAAGGGAGTAACCTCTGTGGGAGAGAATGTATATGCAACACAACAAGGAATTCAGAGGTTTCGTTTACATTTTAAGATTTTTGAGAAATGTCTTCATTGGTTTGGTTTCTATGCTCAGAGAGCACTAAGAACCCGTTCAATATACATTTGTATATACTGAGAGTAATGTTTGAATTCCAGGTTTTGTGGTTTTTGTCACTCTGTTCAGTTTTTCTACCGTAACCTCTGTCACATATTGAACACCTTAACTTGAAAACACAATATATTAGTATCATATCGTATGGACCATATCTAAGTCCATCTTGAATACACAAACATGGAGAAACCGAAATGCTATAATATCTCCATAAAAAACCAAAACAACAAAGGCTGAATTGAAACATCAAAATAACTTCAAAGTTACAGATGCAATTAATTATTTCTCAATAAAGCATCAAAATAACACAGGCAATACATAATTTTAACATCTACATCAAACAATAGGTAAGAGGAAATTCAGAATTCAGTACATACATGTACATCAAACATCAAAGTAACAATACAAGGCGACACAAACATCAAATTAAGAAAGGTGATACAAACATTAAAGTAACAAAGGCAATACAAACATCAAAGTAACAAAGTTTTTTAAGGTGATACAGAATTCACTTTCTCCATCTAACATCAATGTTGCACAGGCAATAGAGAGTTCAATTACTCTATCAAACAAAGACAATTCCAAATTTTAACAACTCCATCAAACATCAAAGTAACAAGGCGATACAGAATTACATACATTCAGCTACATACTTGAAACATAAAAATAACACAAGCAATTCAGAATTGAATATTTGCATCAAACTTATTCAGTGAATACCGAATTTAAATTCTCAATGAACATAATTTTAACATCTACATCAAACAATAGGTAACAATACAAGGCGATACAAACATCAAATTAAGAAAGGCAATACAAACATCAAAGTAAAAAAGGCAATACAAACATCAAAGTAACAAAGGCAATACAAACTTCAAATGAACAAAGGCAATACAAACATCAAAGTAACAACGTTTTTAAGGTGATACAGAATTGACTTCTCTATCTAACATCAAGGTTGCACAGGCAATAGAGAATTCAATTTCTCTATCAAACAAAGACAATTCCAAATTTTAACAACTCCATCAAACATCAAAGTAACAAGGCGATACATAATTACATACATTCAGTTACATACTTGAAACATAAAAATAACACAAGCAATATAGAATTGAATATTTGCTTCAAACTTATTCAGTGAATACCGAATTTAAATTCTCAATGAACATCAAAGTAACAAAGCCGGTACATAATTAAATATCTCCATGAAACTTTTAAGTACCAAAGGCGATACAGAATCCGTACATGCATCAGACATCAAAGTAACAAAGGCAAAACAAAGATAAAAATAACAATGGCAATACAGGATTCAGTTTTTCCAAGAAACATCAAAGTAACATAGGCAATCCAGAATTTAATATCTTCATCAAACATCAACATTAAAAAGGCAGTACCGAATTCAATATATAAGTCAGACAGCAGAGTTACACAGAACTCAGTATTCCCTTCAAACGTCGTTACAAACAGAATATAATACAAAATTTAATAACTTCATCAAACCTTAAAGTAACAAAGTCGCTATAGAACTCGGTATTCGTATTCAATTGAAGACCTCAAAAATGCAGTATCAAGAATTCAGTATCTACATCAAACTCAAAAGTTCAAAGCACATTATCCAGAATTTAATGTCTTCATCAAACATTGCAGTTAAAATTCAATAAAGAATTTAGTATATTCGTCAAACGTCAACTTTACAAACGCATTATCCAGAATTTAATATCGCCCTAAAACATCACAGTTACTCTGCCTTCAAGATCCTTGTATTGACCTTCTAAACATTTAATCACACAGAAAACAAGTCCATTAAGCTCAAATACTACGCCATTATCACTACAAAATTTAAATTTGGTCATGGCTGCTAAGTTAAGCTATGATTCAGTTTGATCGGGGATGTTGACGACTACCGAAATAAGTTGCATATTTTAATGTTAAAAATTAGATATATATTGACTATGAGTGTTTTATATTCCCTAGTGATCCAAAGTTACAGCTACACGAAACATTGATACATTGTTTTAGAGCTGACAGTTCATTGCAAACCGGGTGTTGTTTTAAAGAGGCCGTTCCAGTTCCTTTTAAATTAAAAATGAATTACCTGAAGCTTTGTGACAGCTATTAAAAGTTAGGCTGAAATATGTTTTAAGATTATCTATTTAGTTTTCAAAAGAGTTTTAACAAATTCGTGAGAATAAGACTTTATAAAAGGACTGACATATTTAACTTTCATTTTATATCCTATCCTAGTCTTTTATCTATCATGACTGTCGATATCGGTTCTGCTACTAATTGCTGGGAATAATGTTGTCCATATGCATATGTGTTGTTTGAATTAATCATGTATGCAATGACGTGAACAAAGGGTAAAAACACAGGTTCGTCATCCTTTTAAAAAACGTGTTGTAGTGCAGTAAGTAACGTCTAAATAGTTCTATGAGAGTCATAGGTTTAACATAGTCATCAATAACATTACTTTGAGATACGAAATTCTATATGTACTCCAGTCCTGCTCCATGACCGTGTGAGAAATAAGAGCCTTTAATAAGTCGTTATGTTTATTTAGCAAGTCTAGATAATCTGAATACACACTAGGAATGTCATTACTTTAAATTACGTGTCAATATTTCTTTTCTTTTATCATTTGTCATTCGTAATTTTACTTTCTTAAATTACAATGAGCTCATATTTCAGTCATCCATTAACTTTATATCTGAATATCTTCATTACTGGGTATCAGAAACAATCCTCCTTTTGGTTGACACCCTCCTAGGGATCCTCCGCAACGTAACGTTACCAACGTTCCATTCCCTTCTCTTTCTACAGGCATCATGTAAGGTTTGTATCCGAAAGTTTCCCACTCTTGATCGTCTCCAACTCTCCATCCAGTTCCTGTCAAGTTCACGATGAACAAGCCCTTGACACCACACAGAAGTGCTCCATTATGGTGTGGTGTGTAGCAATCGACTGCTCGACCGAACGCAAGTTGTGCTGCCGAATTATTAATAAAGGCAAAAGTAAAGTCACTTTCATCCACTCTTACAGCCGACGCGCTTGACAACTCGACTCTTATCGTGCTGAACCAGATCTCGCCCCCTTGTCCTGTGCAAGAATAATCCAATGCATATTCATTTACACAGTTTTGACTTCTTATCCTAGGATACACTCCATAGTTCAGGGTATTTAAGCTAAGGTATTCTTCCGGGGTAGATGACGCCATATTAAAGCAATATATTCTACTTTTGTATTGCTGGTCAGTGAGAGTTAGCCAATACTCTCCGTCAGTACTACCAGGATAGACTTGCTTCAGTACCGAACAGGACGTGAGAGGAACACACGCTGTAGAGGACCAGGATCCGTTGTGTTGACAAACTGCACCACCCTGGGCTCCATACCCTTCAACACAGGAGAGAGTCAACACAATACCGAGTGGAAGTACAGGATTTCCTCCAGAATTGTCAAACCTCCCATTTTCAACCTCGGGTATGCCCAGACACCCATCTGTAACACATATATGTTGTTCCCTATCTGTTGGATCACAGTATGAGTTGAGGGAACAGGTGTGGCCAGCACAAGGTCCTGCCAGTCTCCTAGGCACATTGGATATGTCCGAGAATACAAAGCCGGTAGATATCTGCAGCTGTGATGTTGAGCTGATAGTTTCTATATTAAGCTGACATTCTCCAGTGTTAACATGGAAGTTGAAAGAACGACAACGGTTCCACAATAAGCAGGATTTGGCACACACGAGAATACCATCGGTTGTGATGTTCTTGAAGGAAGTGTTATAGAGTATTTTATCATTTTCTACAGTTATAAGGCGATTGCTGTCTGTACACATCAACTCAGCGCTTACGGTGTTAAGCACGAGTATGATAACTGGTACAAAGAATAACCCCATCTTCTCCCAACAGTTATCTGAACGCACACACCGTATGCTATGCTTTCCTTTCAGTGTCTACAACCCTGATCTCCCATGACTATAATAGAAGGGAAACCGGTTTTAAAGCACACGAAGTCCATGATTCTGTATTGACATAAATATGAACAAAACGCTTCCATTTCATCTCATAAGTACTTTTAATGGATAAACACAGCGCTGTGTCTGCTTTCAAATCTCTGCATGAGAGGTTTTAACGTCTCTAAGGTTTTAAAGTTCTTATTGTTGTTCTGTTGCCAGGAATGTTTTTAGTCCCTGAATGGAAATCAATAATTTGTAATGTTCATTCCCGACAGAGATTGTAGGGATTTGTTAACCCGAAGCACTAACTGACCTGAAGTGTAAATAACAAAATTAATATAATGTGTTTACGTATTGTAAAGTGTCAACTGAAATACATACCATCCTGTAGTTACAATCTTATTTAAATAATTATGTAATTGTAATCAAGAGTCTTGACTCTTATCAAAACCAGTTCGATATATATTCACGTGCTAAAGAAACGTCCCCACATATCTAAGAAAGTATAAAACATAATGCTGTTGTCGAAGAAAGTCGATTTTGAATGTATTTGATAGACACATGTTTTCTAAAGAAGTACTCATAATTTCATCCATCAGAGTATGATATTTTAATTTTTAAGTCTTTTAAACAACACTTGCTATGCTGAAATCGCTTTTTCAAAATGGTATTTGGCCAGAATGCTTGTAAAATAGATGTAGAAATTTTATTAATAAAATTATTCATTCGACATAAATAAATTTCTTTGACTTGAAGTTGATGACACATTATTACTGTAAGACGTAATGAAACAAGCCAGCATCTTTGTTATTCTTCTAGCACTTCTTGTTATACACTGATGGGCAAAAGAAAGTATAACACTCACTTGTTTTTATCATATGTATAATTTCAAAGTCAAATATCTCGAGTTTTCGACGTCGTTTTAAAACAACGGACTAGTTTGTGAAATTAGTCCAAAACCTTAAATAAGTCAAAGAATACCTCTTCACAGTTTGAACATTTTTTGTTAAAATTTAAAATTTTGAAATTTGAAATTACCCAAAATTAATTTTGACAAAACACAACTGTTCATCGACATATAACACATACTCTGTGTGAAAATCAATAAATGTACCTCGTTTTGCACACATTTACAACATTTTAAACATGGTAGGGGTCATGTTGGTCTAAATTTCATTTCTTATCACTGTCTATTTTAAATAATAATATGGTAGTTAAAATATAGATAGTCACCAATTAAGTCATTCAAACTACTGCCGAAAGGTGTTATTGTATCGTGCCATAATCAAATGCATCTCATTTCTTTAAAATATTGAATTAATCGAAAACAATTGAGTGCTATACTTTCTTTTGCGCGTCAGTATATATAGATAAGCATATTGCTTATCACAAAAATCGTGTTCGAACCTCCATTCGACCATAAAATAAACCATCAAAATCTAGGATTTTAAAATGTCATGGTAGAATGAAATATAAAAGTTTTCTTTATATCCAAATGATACGTGAAGACTAATTATAGCTGAGGATAAAGTTGAATCCTTTAGGAAGAAAGTGGCGTTAGTTATCATTTTAATTATCCTTTGAATAAGTATTCTAAATTTTCTATCACACTGTTAAAATGATGTACATCGCGGATGAAGAATAGAAAATAAAGAATAAATAATTCTTAAACATATTCCAACATCAAGAGCTTATTTCCAATACTAGTTTCCTACCGACTCGAGTTTAATGCTTGCATATCTCACACAGTCTGAAGACTAATTGATTATTAAGACGATTTTAATTTACCCATTTTAACAATACCATAAATACCTCCGCAAAACGTTTTGAAAAGCATCATTGAGGCGTGACTGATTAACCACAGACGACAGCTCGTCTGTGACACGCTCCGTGGAGCCTCATTAATTAATTAATGATGATTATCTGAACTGAACTGTATTTACACTCAGGCCGCAGGCAGCGGCATATGGGGATACATTTTACATTATATACATACATACAAACATACGTACATACATTTACATTTGATCTTAAACTGTCATATATACAGGTAAACAACATGTTTAGGAATGATGTATTATAAATTATGATATACACAAATTAAGAATGAGAAAAAGATACATGATGAACTTGATTTTTTTTTATTGAGGTTACAATTAGCGACATTTTTTAAAAACACTTATAATTACATCACAAAACAAGGCAAGCCTTTTTAGTGTACCTGTCTTTTTACTGTTAAATAATGTCTTCATTTTAAGAAACTTTGGTCTGGTATAAAAAGAGGGCTTTAGATATTTAATTCTTGTATTTGTAAAATGGGAACAGATAAATAAATAATGAAACTCATCACCAATGTCATTACAATTACAAAGTTTGCAAGTTCTATCATGCTTTGGGATATTATTCCAGGGGCCTGTTTCAATAGGTAAGTTATGGTTAGCTGTTATATAATATAGTAATGCTCTTGAAAGTTTATCATCTAAAATATCCAAATATCTACTAAACCTTAAATCTACATGAGATATAGAGCTATGAATAATACATGTTGATGATTGATCGACCGTAGAAAACCACATGTACACTTGCTTAAATGAATCTTCCAGCTTAAGTTTTACTAAATATTTCAGTTTACTGAGATCGACAAAGTTTTGGAAATTCCAAATATAACTTAGTCCAATTTCATCAAAAATGTTTTTAATATTAATAATCCATGTATGCTTACTTTTCCCAAGAAGAGTATCGTTAAAAAGCAATTTTAAAATGATTAAGGAAAATTTTGAAGTTTTTCCAGTCAAAAGTCGACCCCAAAATGAAATAATTCTTAATTTAATATTAATTGCAAGTGGGTATCTACCGAATTCCCCGTATAACATAAAAGATCAAAATGTTGCGAAATTATCGCCGATAATGAGATTACTCCAGTGACGTCACAGGAGTCATCCTTCAGGGACCACAGCCCCGCAGATTTTCATTCTTGTCGCCGGGGCTAACTTAGGCGCTTTTAAAAAAAGCTGTATATAAGTAATTTATGGACCGATTTCAGAAATTTAAAATCGAGCAATTGTAAAATTTCTATCCCCTTTTAAAGAATCCGATTTTGACAATATGCCATTTCATCTATCCTTTAATAAATTGTAAGATATTAGTTCAACTGATACTGAATTGATTTTCATAATTGTAATACACTTCTAAAGAGAATCTAATTTGAAATACAAATTAATCATGACTTCAGTTTAACAGTGAAAGTACAGTGTACAGAATATGAAGGATATGAGGATATGACATTGTTCTTAGTAACAATCGAACTCAGTTCAACTATCGATCGAAGCTAATGTGACTAGATCGGCTTTATTTAGAAGGTTTATTAGCGCTGAGTTTCATTTGTAGAATGTTTAGTGATTGTAAACACGACAATAAGTGAACTTAAGGAAGTTATGGAGGGTTCAGTGAATTTCATAGAAGACTTTCCTATTGACACTCCCATTGTTCTTAGTAACAATCGAACTCAGTTCAACTATCGATCGAAGCTAATGTGATTAGATGGGCTTATAACTGTTCTTCCTGTGACTTCCTAACCTCATCACTGATTGGCTGGAGTGAAAAGTCAAGGTAATGGTGCCTGCAGAGTAGTACTCTATCTGCTTTTAGAGTAGTGCATGAACCCAGACAACGATATCATTGTTTCCTCAAAATGAACTCGGTGTATATCGAGAAAGTGTATGAAGCGGCCTAAAAAGATTGATCTGGACCATTCACTTCCCACAGATGCTATTTCTTTTAGATTTTCTGTCGTTAGAACATTTGAAGGGAGTAACCACTGTGGGAAAGAATGAATATAGACGGGTTTCATTCGAGAATGCGACACAACAAGGAATTTAGAGGTTTCGTTTAAATTTTCAGATTTGCGAAATGTCTTCATTGGTTTGGTTTCTTTGCTCAGAGAGCACTAAGAACTCGTTCAATATATAAACTGAGAGTACAGGAAAACTGTTTGAATTCCAGGTTTTGTGTTTTTTGTCACTCTGTTCAGTTTTTCTGCCGTAACCTCTGTCACATATTGAACACCTTATCTTTAAACATAATATATTAGTATCATATCGTATGGACCATATCTAAGTCCATCTTGAATACACAAACATGGAGAAACCGAAATGCTAGCTCACTTCATTTACCGATATATTCTAGATTTAATTATTTGACAAGCACACTGCTAGTACTATAAGACGTGACTAACCGTGATAAATACAACCCAGAGTTCCTCATTTGCATCAAAAGTTAGGTTCAAAGGCAATCCAACAATTAACATCTCGCATCAAGTTTCCAGGCGTCGCACACAATCAAGAATTCAGTATATCAAATAAACGACAACGTTTCAAACGCATTCTCCAGAAATTGATATCTTCATCAAAAATCAACGTTACAGTCAATACAGAGGTAATTATTTCCATCAAAAATCAAAATAACAAAGACAATACAGAATTCAATATCTCCATCAAAAATCAAAACAACAAAGGTTGAATTGAAACATCAAAATAACTTACAGATAAGTTACAGATGCAATTAATTATGTAATGGAGAATGCATGAGGAGCTGTGGATTCGCTAAAAATAATCAACGAGCCCCAAAGACGCGAGTTGATTATTTTTGGCGAATCCACTGCTACGAATGCATTCTCCATCTTAATCCATATATGACGTCACAAAACATGCATTTCTTATTATTTTACATTTGAAACAATAAATTTCAATTCTGACACCAAAATCAATTATTTTGCAAATTTGGGTGCTCATTCATCGGATGTGGTACAAGAAGCTGCGACCCTCATGAAATGGATTCTTCCACGTGCAGCGAAAAACTTCACGCGAGGTGAAGTGATTGACAGCTAAAACTCTGCCTTTCCATGCCTTCCGCGTGCGTTACAAGACGCAGGATTCTTACTGACAAACAATCCTAAGGCTTCTAACAGCGTCTTGTGGCCTAGAAATGTACTCGATTAGCCACTACTGCAAATGTCTAAACCTAACACAGTCAATGACCAGTAGATTCCTAAATAATAATCAACTGATTGAGTGATAACACAATTGAGTGACGTCATGGACATGGATTAATTCTCAATAAAGCATCAAGGTAACACAGGCAATACATAATTTTAACATCTCCATCAAACAACAGGTAAGAGGCAATTCAGAATTCAGTACATACATGTACATCAAACATCAAAGTAACAATACAAGGCGATACAAACATCAAATTAAGAAAGGCGATACAAACATCAAATTAAGAAAGGCGATACAAACATCAAAGTAGCAAAGGCAATACAAACATCAAAGTAACAAAGTTTTTAAGGTGATACAGAATACACTTTCTCCATCTAACATCAATGTTGCACAGGCAATAGAGAATTCAATTACTCTATCAAACAAAGACAATTCCAAATTTTAACAACTCCATCAAACATCAAAGTAACAAGGCGGTTCAGAATTACATACATTCAGTTACATACTTGAAACATAAAAATAACACAAGCAATACAGAATTGAATATTTGCATCAAACTTATTCAGTGAATACCGAATTTAAATTCTCAATGAACAACAAAGTAACAAAGCCGGTACATAATTAAATATCTCCATGAAACTTATAAGTACCAAAGGCGATACAGAATCCGTACATGCATCACACATCAAAGTAACAAAGGAAATACAAAGATAAAAAAAAATAGCAATGGCAATACAGGATTCAGTTTGTCCAACAAACATCAAAGTAACATAGGCAATCCAGAATTTAATATCTTCATCAAACATCAACATTAAAAAGGCAGTACCGAATTCAGTATAAACGCCAGACAGCAGAGTTACACAGCACTCAGTATTTCCTTCAAACGTCGTTACAAACAGAATATAATGGCATTTAGCACTCAAAGCTAAATGCCTTTATGACAGGGATTCCAAGCTTTATTTGTTTAACTCATTCCTTTCTCACACCCCTTTCCTCTCCGCGCACGCAACTACCATTAATACCCCACGTTACTTCCCCTACGTCATCTACGACGTCATACCTTTTCATTCCAACCGCTGTGCAGCCATCATCAAATAACTTCATTTCCTAGCAACTTTCTAATTCTAGGACCTTATTAGATTTACTTCCCGAAGATGCCACCAAAACGAAGAGCAGCAATGAACCATCGGTTCGTGCCCGGGACAGGGAAACAACCACGGCCCGGTCCAGGAAACACACAAACGGGTAAGACAAAAGCTAAATCGACAAAGTCTAATTCTCAAACCCCATCGCCAGACGTGTGTATTCATCCCAATGCAATGATTGAAAATGTTTCTATAATAAATGACATAGCGACAGGTTCAGCTGCCCAAGCGAGCGCCCCTGAACGGAGCGACAGCCATGCGATTGGAATGGATGGCATTTCTCACCAGTTGGGCAGCATACTAGCTCTCCTCAACAAGTCCTTCACTCAAGAGCAAGGGCCATCGACACAGGCATCAAGCGAGGTAAGGTTTAATGCATTTCATGACAATGTACCAAGCAACCCCATCTCTCTACCTGTTGACAGTGTCAACCCCGAAGGATTCCCCAATGACGTCATGACCTCCCCGACCAATCAGAGCTCACATCAAGCAGTCGGTTCGGGAAAGGATCTGGAAAGGTGATTTCATAGAATTTTCTTCACTCTTGCCTAATGCTCACCAGAATAATGATGCACAATTTGCAATGCAGCTGGACGCTTCAGGTCACGTGAAGCTGACGCCAGCCACCAAAGTAAGTAGTAAGCACTTGGGCATTAGTGCTTGGACAACTGCGTTCCATATTTACATGAGTACATTCGTTCTCAAACATGCTTCTCAGTTTACCATTCAGGGTATGTTGGCGTATGCAGAATCTATTAGAAACGCGGCGGCAAGGTTTGGGGGCGACGGCTGGACACTGTACGACGAGCAGTTCCGGCACCGTATGGCAAGAGATCCATCAAGGCCGTGGGGAAAGATCGACGGTGAATTATGGCTCAAGTACATGACTCCACACCCTAGTCGATACCAACAAGCGGATAGGAGTGGCCGATCGTCGGTTCCATACTTCATGGGGTCCCAGGACAATGCATGCTGGGATTTTAACAAGTCAAGATGTACCAGGTCAGTGTGTAAGTTTCAGCATAAGTGCTCCAAATGTCACGGGTCCCACCCTGCCTATTCCTACTTTCGGGGAAGAGGGGGGCAACACCCCCCTAAGACTTAAACCCCCGCCCAGCAACCAACCCCTCTCCGCCATAGCCCATACCCCAGTGGCCATCGGTAAAATAACACCCCTCTTGCATTCCTACTTGAGTGTTAACACCTTACATGCCATTTCTCTTTTACAAGGTTTTCAGTTTGGTTTTGAGATAGAATTCAGTGGACAACGCTTGCCCAGATGGTCGAGTAATCTTCGCTCAGCGACAGACCCCGCTATGCAGGCTATTGTAAATAGTAAGTTACACTCAGAATTAAACCTGGGAAGGATTGCTGGCCCGTTTCATCAACCTCCACTCCCCAATTTCCAAGTGTCACCGATCGGTTTGGTACCAAAGAAGCAGACAAAGACGAGAGACTCAGCAGGTAAGCATGCAGATGATTTCCGATTAATCCACCATCTCTCCTACCCACAGGACAAATCAATAAATGACCATATTGATCAACAGTCTTGTTCAGTCA